>WNGS01004000.1:0-55779 GCA_020271785.1 Procambarus virginalis
GAGGCTGGGACACGCAAGTTAACAGTGTAGGCCTACTACTAGCGTCGTTACAAGAGGCCGGGGCAGTGTCTCCAAAACCTGTGTCTAATTTAGGCACTTACACAGCCCCCCGACACATGGCCTGCCACAAAAACAAATTAATATCTTTTTCCTTGACGGACATAGTATTCCACATTACTGCAATGGTCGACTTCCTTGCCGGGCAGTCGCTTTCGTGTTAAAGAAAGTGTTCGAGGTTATAGAAACAAATGTGTACGTCGTGCAGGTACTAAAATTGGTAATATGGGTTTGAGCGGCAGCCGGGGCGCTGGCGAGGGGCCCAGCGCTATCATTGGGACGAGCAGCGGCCGCCGCCAAGCCTCTTCACGCCACCAGAAAACGAGATCTTGGCGACGTCAAAGAAAACCCATATAGCCAGGCTTAGGTGGGACTCGTACTTAAGTTTTGCCCCGAGGGGCGGGTTTATTGGGCAGCGCCACTCATCCTGTGAGTGGACACACCGCCATAGTGACAGTATTGGGCAGCGCCACTCATCCTGTGAGTGGACACACCGCCATAATGACAGTATTGGGCAGCGCCACTCATCCTGTGAGTGGACACACCACCATAGTGACAGTATTGGGCAGCGCCACTCATCCTGTGAGTGGACACACCGCCATAATGACAGTATTGGGCAGCGCCACTCATCCTGTGAGTGGACACACCGCCATAGTGACAGTATTGGGCAGCGTCACTCATCCTGTGAGTGGACACACCGCCATAGTGACAGTATTGGGCAGCGCCACTCATCCTGTGAGTGGACACACCGCCATAGTGACAGTATTGGGCAGCGCCACTCATCCTGTGAGTGGACACACCGCCATAATGACAGTATTGGGCAGCGCCACTCATCCTGTAAGTAGACACACCGCCATAGCAGCATGTACAACACTCCCCAATAGGAATAAAACCCGCTGGGTTGTTCATCCTGTCACTTTTACCCACACACAACTGGGACTTGCTTAACTGTCTCAAGGGAACGGAACCCTTACTCTTTACTTTCGTCGTGATTTACCGAAATTTACTTTAAGCGTCATTAACTCCAGTAGCCTCGACAAGGTCAGGAAGCCGGCGGCTTGTCAAGGGTTACCCCCACATATGTCTGAAGATTTCGTCGAGCCAATGAGTATATATCTGATATGCCTGGGGACTACCATACCTACTGTCCTTGGGCTAGATTCACGAAGAAGTTACGCAAACACTTACGAACCTATACATCTTTTCTCAATCTTTGGCGGCTTTATTTACAATTATTAAACAGTTAATGAGCTCCGAAGCACCAGGAGGCTGTTTACAACAATAACAACAGTTGATTGGCAAGTTTTCATGCTTGTAAACTGTTTAATAAATGTAACCAAAGGCGTCAAAGATTGAGGAAAGATGTACACGTTCGTAGTACTTGCTTAACTGCTTCGTGAATCTGGCCCCTTGAGATTTACATTATGATACTAACATATCAGTAATAAAAGGGATATGCAAGTAACAGGAAATGTATGCAACACAGCCTAAATTTTTCAAGTATATAAAACATTAGATATAAGAACACAGTTTAATCGCAAACAAATATACAGCTTAGTTCACCATCTGCACACCCAATGCCAACCCTATATATTTAGAAGAATTAGTTACTTTGCTAACATATATAACAGTGAATCTTAGTTTTTGCTAACATATATAACAGTGAATCTTAGTTTTGCTTTATCACTCATCCCGTGGGCTCCATCCTCGGGGTCAAAGGCACGTCAAGAGTTAAGTTAAACTCAACACAATTTTAGGATAATTAAATCATATTTGGCGTTATTTATAATTGGTTCCAATTTGTGTATCACCTGCCCAGTGGGCGGTGGTGTAAGGCCTACAGTTACACCTGCCCAGTGGGCGGTGGTGTAAGGCCTACAGTTACACCCACCCAGTGGGCGGTGGTGTAAGGCCTACAGTTACACCCACCCAGTGGGCGGTGGTGTAAGGCCTACAGTTACACCCACCCAGTAGGCGGTGGTGTAAGGCCTACAGTTACACCCACCCAGTGGGCGGTGGTGTAAGGCCTACAGTTACACCCACCCAGTGGGCGGTGGTGTAAGGCCTACAGTTACACCCACCCAGTGGGCGGTGGTGTAAGGCCCAGTGGAAGATATATACGCACATGTGGCCAACCAAAAATTCTAGCAATACGCAAGGGTCCTGGACGGACAGAAACGTCGTCACATAAGGGGTCCAGGACGGACAGAAACGTCGTCGCATAAGGGTCCAGAACGGACAGAAACGTCGTCACATAAGGGTCCTGGACGGACAGAAACGTCGTCACATAAGGGGTCCAGAACGGACAGAAACGTCGTCACATAAGGGTCCTGGACGGACAGAAACGTCGTCACATAAGGGGTCCAGGACGGACAGAAACATCGTCACATAAGGGTCCAGGACAAACAGAAACGTCGTCACATAAGGGTCCAAGACGGACAGAAATGTCGTCACATAAGGGTCCAGGACGGACAGAAACATCGCACATATAGATGAAATTGTTTATGAAATAATCTAAGATGAGGTCTGATAAAGACCTTTTGTGCCCTCTGTAATGCTTTTGCGCTACCACTCACAGAGAGTGGGGGGTGCACATTAACCTAGCCGCCTTCGGCGGCAACAATCAATCAATCGTCACTTTCAATTAATTTCGTATGTGTCGGCGGCTTTCCTAGTGTCGTGCTTGATGTACAGTAATTTTGTGCTAATACCAAAATGTTTATCTTCTAACCAGAGTTAATTTATTGAACAAATTCAAGTACAACATTTTAGTAATTCATGTAAATCCCAGAACAAAGTCCACTTGTGAATTACAGAACACTGAACAACGTACAGTCGTGTATTATAGAACTTTGAACAAAGAACACTAGTTAATTACAGAACCAAACATAGTACACTCCTGTATCTCAGAACAAAATACACTCAAGTATCACAAAACTCTGAACAAACTACATTCATATATCACAGAACTGAACAAAATACACTCGTGTATCATAGAACTCAAAAGCACACTCCCATATTTAGTGAAGCAAGAAAAATCACTTAAAGAAAACGGAGCGGGAATATTCGTAATGACACTACCAAATATTAACATCAAAGAAATTAAAAAAAAAACTACATATTCCTAATCATTTGTTTAATAACTAAACACGAATTTGATATTCATTCCACTTGTTCAAATTATGCATAGTGGAAAGGCATCATGATTTACTGGACGTGATCCACACATAAGCCTACTGACTCCTTGGACGTGATCCACACACATAAGGCTACTGACTCCTTGGACGTGATCCACACACAGGCCTACTGACTCCTTGGACGTGATCCACACACAGGCCTACTGACTCCTTGGACGTGATCCACACACATAAGGCTACTGACTCCTTGGACGTGATCCACACACAGGCCTACTGACTCCTTGGACGTGATCCACACACAGGCCTACTGACTCCTTGGACGTGATCCACACACATAAGGCTACTGACTCCTTGGACGTGATCCACACACAGGCCTACTGACTCCTTGGACGTGATCCACACACAGGCCTACTGACTCCTTGGACGTGATCCACACACAGGCCTACTGACTCCTTGGACGTGATCCACACATAAGGCTACTGACTCCTTGGACGTGATCCACACATAAGGCTACTGACTCCTTGGACGTGATCCACACACAGGCCTACTGACTCCTTGGACGTGATCTACACACAGGCCTACTGACTCCTTGGACGTGATCCACACATAAGGCTACTGACTCATTGGACGTGATCCACACACATAAGGCTACTAGCTCCTGGACGTGATCCACACACAAGCCTACTGACTCCTTGGACGTGATCCACACACAGGCCTACTGACTCCTTGGACGTGATCCACACACATAAGGCTACTAACTCCTTGGACGTGATCCACACACAAGCCTACTGACTCCTTGGACGTGATCCACACACAGGCCTACTGACTCCTTGGACGTGATCCACACACAAGCCTACTGACTCCTGGACGTGATCCACACACAGGCCTACTGACTCCTTGGACGTGATCCACACACAAGCCTACTAACTCCTTGGACGTGATCCACACACAAGCCTACTAACTCCTTGGACGTGATCCACACACAAGCCTACTAACTCCTTGGACGTGATCCACACACAAGCCTACTAACTCCTTGGACGTGATCCACACACAAGCCTACTAACTCCTTGGACGTGATCCACACACAAGCCTACTAACTCCTTGGACGTGATCCACACACAAGCCTACTAACTCCTTGGACGTGATCCACACACAAGCCTACTAACTCCTTGGACGTGATCCACACACAAGCCTACTAACTCCTTGGACGTGATCCACACACAAGCCTACTAACTCCTTGGACGTGATCCACACACACAAGCCTACTAACTCCTTGGACGTGATCCACACACACAAGCCTACTAACTCCTTGGACGTGATCCACACACAAGCCTACTAACTCTCTTGGACGTGATCCACACACTAGCCTACTAAGAAACAGGTAATACTATCAATATATACATCTACGAAGATAATCCATCAAACCAATATATCTAATCTATTGTCATTGTCACTTCATCGTAAGACCAGGCAAGATTCATGAAGCATTTAGACACAACTTACGTCTGTACATCTTTCCAATAAAGCCGCCATAATTGAGGAACGATATACAGGTTTCGTAAGCGGTTGCATGAATGTTTAACGAATCCTGGTCCAGAACACTTTCTCGCATCCTATTGACAACTTATTCATTCAGAAGATAGGGATTACAGTAACCATCGGAGCTGTCAGTGGTGGCACTAGTGGAGTCTTGCCTTGCGGGCAGATGTGTACCCAGAGTCCTTGGGTCTCTTCCAGCCAATAAAGGCATCATGAGTAAGAACTGCATAATAGATGGAATCTGTGGATGGTTTGCGTCAAGGCCCCATTGAAAGTTATCAGGTTCCTCTGTTTTGACGATGGCAGAGTTTGGTGATGTATTGTAGCCAGTAAAATTACCGGCGGCGCTGGAGGATGGCTCTGGATACAGGTCTGTATCGAGTCCCCGCGGCGAGGTGACAGGTGCCTCGGTTTTTAATGTAGTAGAGCTTGGTTCTGAGGATGAGGCGTCAATGATGGACGAGTATGGGTCAGAGGCCACAGCAAAGCATGAGGCTTTGGAAGCACTAAAGTTAGAGGCTAACCTGGACGTTGTTATATTATTATATTCTAAAGCAGAATTAATGGCTGTGGTTGAGGCTTTATTAGAGTTATAAACTGTATATGTGTGAGGCGTAGATACGGCAGCAGTGAAGAGTTCAGCGGCGCGGACTGGATCTGAGAAAGTAGAGGCACTAGAGTTGAGAGGGTTACCAGTATGTGTTGCCCACATATCATAACTGCAATCTGGAAGCTGAGAACACCGGGCCACTGGTATACAGGTGCTATCAACTGCCAGTGGTGCACCGTGAAGAGGCGCAACTGTCGGACCATATTCTAAGTGATCCTTACAATGACTCACTAGCAAATTTAGAGATGAATAAATGCAATCACAGAGACCACAGGCATATGAGAGTTGTGTGTGGAGAGCCATGTGACAATCAAGATTAAAGCTGTAGGTAAATTTAGCACAGCATATTCCACATCGGAACAACTGTGCTGCACTTTGTGTTTCGTATAAATGCGTGGAATGAGAGATAGGCGAGGAGCCAAGAACGAAAGACTGAGAGTCATTGAGGGCGTCAGGTCCGTGCATCTCTGAGAGGTGAAGCTCTAGGTACAGGATGCTGATGAAGGAACCTCCACAGAGGCCACACTCACAGTAATCATCCACTTCACTCGTTTCCCTCTCAGTGTGAAGTTTCTGATGAAGGTCACAGGCGTAAGCCGTGAGGAACACAGAACTGCAGTGCTTGCAGGATGTGTTCTTTTCTCGGTGAGCGCGCTGGTGGGCGACCAGCCCATTTTTCGTCACCACCACAACGCCACAAGCATCGCACACGATACCGAACTCGATTCCACTTCGCGAAGATTTTTTGCCGTTATTAATTTTTCCTTGTGATAAAGATGTACCATCCACGAGAGGTTGCATCTCTTTACTGCCCTGAGGGTTTACATTTTGTTGACTACTACCACACCTTGATTGCTGATATTTATCACCTTGATTGCAATCCAAAAAATCTTTTGAGAAACTACAACCAGTTTGACCTCTCGCCATTTTAAAAGCGGAAGTTGAAAACTTCTGGGAACTACCAATAGCCTGGCGCTTTCGATCATTGATGTTCTTCTTGCTATTAAATGAACTAGGATATTTGCTCATATTCCTGATACATTAACAAAACGGTTCATTTTGCTAGTCGATGAGTTAGCAAACGTAGTTTTACATAGTAAGACCTTTCTTGTCTCGCATGGTCTGTGGGCCGGCGTGTGTTCAGATGCGGTGGATGGTGAGGTAGTCTTCTTCGTCTCCTTCATGATCAGACCATTCTGGCCAGGCAGTTGCAGCTTGCAACTCTCCCCTCGTTCTGGAGTCCTAATTGTCGCCCCGGGCTTATGCTGTATCTCCTCCCTGCCTTCTCGCTTGGCGTTCAACGCGCTTACTCTTTCGTTAATGCAAGGCTGGCTGAGGGACGCCATCTGTGGAGGAGCGAAGCCACGTCAGCATCAACCTTTTAAAAGACATGTTATTGTCAATCACACAATTACATTATGCTTAGTCGACATTTTGAAGTATAGATAAATAATGGACAAAATATAATTAAAACGAGTTTCAATCCAACTTAAATAGAAGCCTCATTCAGCTCTTCCAGAATAAATATCTTTAAATGCTGCCCGAAATTTATCCTGCCCGAAACGCTGCGCGTACTAGTGGCTTTACAAGATTGTAAATACTATGCTATGTATTCTCTCTAACCCAATGTACCTTCTTGTATATAAATAAATAAATAAATATATATATATATATATATGCAAACAAGCCTGAATGGTCCCCAGGACTAGATACAACTGAAAACTCACACCCCAGAAGTGACTCGAACCCATACTCCCAGGAGCAACGCAACTGGTATGTACAGGGATGCCTTAAACCACTTGACCATCACGACCGGACATAAGGAAGTGATAGCCTGAGCTATATGAACCACTTCCCCGCCGGCACCTGGATGGTTATCTTGGGCATAGCATTTTATCAAATCACCTCTTTTTTGGGGGCAACACGTGAGGAACACAAATGCAAACAAGCCTGAATGGTCCCCAGGACTAGATACAACTGAAAACTCACACCCCAGAAGTGACTCGAACCCATACTCCCAGGAGCAACGCAACTGGTATGTACAGGGATGCCTTAAACCACTTGACCATCACGACCGGACATAAGGAAGTGATAGCCTGAGCTATATGAACCACTTCCCCGCCGGCACCTGGATGGTTATCTTGGGCATAGCATTTTATCAAATCACCTCTTTTTTGGGGGCAACACGTGAGGAACACAAATGCAAACAAGCCTGAATGGTCCCCAGGACTAGATACAACTGAAAACTCACACCCCAGAAGTGACTCGAACCCATACTCCCAGGAGCAACGCAACTGGTATGTACAGGGATGCCTTAAACCACTTGACCATCACGACCGGACATAAGGAAGTGATAGCCTGAGCTATATGAACCACTTCCCCGCCGGCACCTGGATGGTTATCTTGGGCATAGCATTTTATCAAATCACCTCTTTTTTGGGGGCAACACGTGAGGAACACAAATGCAAACAAGCCTGAATGGTCCCCAGGACTATATCAGATATATATATATATATATATATATATATATATATATATATATATATATATATATATTATATATATATATATATATATATTTATATATATAGTAATTTTCATTCATCACGAATATTGGTCTTCGTAAGCTATATATTTTTTCTAACATATAAGAGTGTATATGTTTACCATAAAAAATACATATGAACAATAAAGTGTTTTTTCTATCATTTTAATTAACTTAGATTATTTACCAGTGAATTACTAAATTACAAAAAAAATTGTATAATTAACTAACGCGTAAATAAACGAATTTCGAATATTTTCTTTAAAGATATGAAAACATTGCTTTAAAATATATAATATTTATATTTTTTGTCAGGAAATAAATTTACCGGTTTTCAGGAATAAAAATAACCTAGGAGCCTCTTACGAGTTTAACGTGTGTTTTAAACATTTAAATTCTATTTTTGTTTTTCGTCATGACACAGTAATCAACACAGTGATCAACTCAGTCGGATCATAACCGAAGAACCCGGGTTGGATTCCCTCGTCACGACAGACGTGTTTGGCCACGTTTTCTATCGCCTAATGCCTCTACTAACCTACAGAAAAGAATACGTCCTCGGGAGTTATCTTGAGATGATTTCGGGGCTTTAGTGTCCCCGCGGCCCGGTCCTCGACCAGGTCTCCACCCCCAGGAAGCAGCCCGTGACAGCTGACTAACACCCAGGTACCTAGTTTACTGCTAGGTAACAGGGGCATAGGGTGAAAGAAACTGCCCATTGTCTCTCGCCGGCGCCTGGGATCGAACCCAGGACCACAGGATCACAAGTCCAGTGTGCTGTCCGCTCGGCCGACCGGCTCCCATACCTTTCCACCCTGAGGAAAGTAGTTAAGTAGTTGTCACAGATGAACCTCGAGAAGCCTGACAAGCTCTTTCCCTAACAATGTAAGACCACAATCCCACAAACACACTCTGTCCCTGACAGTGCGGTTTGCTGTTTGGTGCGAGGAGAACGTGCTGCTCTGCCACCCTTCGTGTTTGCACTTGGCTGCTGCAGCTAGATATTGTGAATTTGTTCTCGACTGTTGCAGTGTTACAGTGTTTTTGCGTGACGAGGAAATGGCTGAGATCTGTCAGCCTAAGTGATAGACGATCCTGCACTGGTCTCAAGAATATGAGAGTGAGGATGACAGACAAGATGATACCAGGCCATACCAAGCAGCAATGAGCAGATATAAACGGTGAAATATTCACAGACAGGGAGACAGTGACAGTGAGGATGAAATAACAGAGACCAAAAAATGAAACCCTAATCAGCAGGACACAAGAGACGCAGATTAATAGAAGGAAGAGGTTGTTGTTCCCGACAACATGCCAACTGAACTTTCATCAAAAGCTGGAGTGGACAATTCATCTGGCTATGGAGTTTAGTGAATATGAACCACTATTCAAGGAAGGTGCTCACCGGCCCTACATAACAGTTTGGGCAGAAGAGGCCGTAAAACAACTAACGACCGATGGGTTTAAAAATATTGTGATGGTTACTCCGGAAGAAGGTATGATGTACACCAAGGTTCAACTTATTTGGATCCTGATTTTCTTCTTCACAACAATGATAGTGTTGTGTGGGCTAAGAGGAACAGTGTTCGTGGTGAAAAACAAAGCCAGGTTGTTGCCTTGGTAAAGGTCTGGCTCCAGAAAGACTTTTTATGCAAGGGCTAGGCTACAGGAAAGTTGCAAAATACATTGAGGAGCCCATATTACGCATGAAGTGTTCTCATTGCAGACATGTGGCTTGGAAATGCCAGTTTGACCCCAGGTGTCGGTACTGTGGTAAGAAACACGACTCGAGAGAGTATAGTCAAGATTGCAAACGGTGAAAATTTTTGCCATATTGAAGCCTCATCTGAGAGACTCCAGGACGGGTCCTACAAGTAGGATAGATGAATCCTCGAAGGAAGGAAAGATTGTGCAGCAGGAACATGGAGGAAACAGCCGGAAGCCAATGACAGCCCCTATGAACAATGTGTGGGAGAAAGGAACGAGACAATTAAGGCGAGCCTAGGGAAAGTAGGAAATCCAGTTGAAAAAAATTAAACCTTGTGGAGATAAGGTTCAGAATATAGTGAACTCGGAGGTTGGTACTCAAATATTGGAATATCTAAAAAAAAAAAAAACTAGACAAGAGGATTAAGGCACTAGAAAAATTAGCTATGGAGGGTAGACGGAGTGAAGATGGTGGTGAAACAGGACGTGAAATGGAAAGTGAAACAGGACGTGAAATGGAAAGTGAAACGTGCGTAGAAAAAGAGTAAGGAAGAACATGACGTATTTATGATAGAGAATAGTCAGGAAAATAAACTTTTTAGTAGTGTTAGCGGTGTTCAACCTTATGTGTAGTGACAAATGTTGAAACAAAGGTTAAAGTAAAACTGTATACAGAAATTTAAAAAAATTTATATGAATAATATTACCTTTGATGTTAGTAGTTGTTGTGCAAGTGAGGAGAAAGCAAAAATGTTAGTGTTGGGAGGAAGTCTCTAAGGTACTCTCGTATCTCATGGAAAGTGACGGACAGGGCAAAGGTAGTTTTATTATTAATGGATGAAAGTAGAGTGAGGATATTATTAAACTGTATTCTTGTATTGAATAGGACTGTACATTGAATGAGATTCTTGTATTGTGATTTGTGTATTTGTACTCACTGAATTTGTGCGCCCCTTGAGGGACTTGAAGTTGGGGGAGGGGGGTAGAAATAGCCTAAGCTACTCTATCCCTTTAAGATTATTTTTTTTTACTTGTCTCAATAAACATACTTGAACTTGAACTGTTCTTGACAATGGAAGACCATAATCCACAAACACACTGTCCCTGACAATAGAAGACCACAATCTCACGAACACGCACTCTTCTTCCTGATAGTAGGTGCAGTTTGCATGAAGGGAGAGTCCTCCAGATGACTGCACCAGTACAGATGTTGGGACGCGTTTATGCCAGTTTATGTTGAGGATGATGAGTTTCAAAAGTGCTTGTTGCGTTGTGCAACAAGCACTTTTGCTTGTTGCACTTTGTGTACTGTAGGTAGAGGAGCGGCGACTAGAACAGAGGTGGATGTTAGAGGGAGACTTGCCGCAGCACCGCTGAACGTTTACGACAATGCCACCAACCGACTACTGTAATCAAGACTAGTAAATAAATACGAAAACTCACTAAACAATGTATCTAATCTACCCAACAACGTAACATAATCGTACGTTACATTGTGTTTATGGCGTCAGCTGATCCAGTGTTGAGACCAGGCATTTGTTTTCTGTGTTTAGCTGTTGGTGGCGCCAGGTATAAATGTGGCGCAGGCCATTTGTGACCCAATTTGTTGGTCAACTGGAGATATTTAGCCAATGCTTTGACTGATATTTTTCCTATAACGAGTGGTCACCTAATATATGCTCGATGGTAAAGGGTATTTTAAGTGCGATAAATACTTGTTTGAAATTTACTCTGGCACTATAATGTCGGAAGCAGTGAAGGAGATAGTGTTCGACTGTTTCAGGCACCTGACAGTGGATGCAGAGTTCGTTGATGTTTGTTCTGTACTTAGAGCTGTGTGCTGCCAGTTTGGTGTATCCCAGCCTTAATCTGGTCATCGTTACATCAATTTTTCTGCTTTTATATCTAACATGTTTCCAAGTTTCCCATTTGTTTTTAATGGATCCATAGTACAAAGATGAGCATGACGTTTTCCATTTCGCTGCAAAATCATGAGGAATTGGACGATGGGTAATGCGAGGCGTGTTGTGCATCGCTTTGAAACACAATCCCACAAACACACATACTGTCTCTGACAATGGGAGACCACAATCCCACAAACACACACACACACATTATCTTTCAGAACATTATATACCACATATGTCAGACCAATCCTGGAGTATGCAGCTCCAGCATGGAGTCCATATCTAGTCAAGCATAAGACTAAACTGGAAAAGGTTCAAAGGTTTGCCACCAGACTAGTACCCGAGCTGAGAGGTATGAGCTACGAGGAGCGACTGCAGGAATTAAACCTCACTTCGTTGGAAGACAGAAGAATTAGGGGGGACATGATCACCACATTCAAGATTCTCAGGGGAATCGACAGGGTTGATAAAGACAGGCTGTTTAACACAAGGGGCACACGCACTAGGGGACACAGGTGGAAACTGAGTGCCCAAATGAGCCACAGAGATATTAGAAAGAACTTTTTTAGTGTCAGAATGGTTGACAAATGGAATGCATTAGGAAGCGATGTGGTGGAGGCTGACTCCATACACAGTTTCAAGTGTAGATATGATAGAGCTCAATAGGCTCAGGAAACTGTACACCTGTTGATTGACGGTTGAGAGGCGGGACCAAAGAGCCAGAGCTCAACCCCCGCAAGCACAACTAGGTGAGTACACATACTGTCCCTCACAATGGAAGACCACAAATTCCAACATATAATTTATACCATTAACTAACGTATTAGGCTGCGATAAACCATAAATACAGGTACAGTACTAGAATGTGTAATACCATTTAATCGCAAGCACCATGGATCTACTAGAACAGTTATGTCACTAACACACAAAGGGGCGTTCTAAATTAGGCTAACTAGCATAGGCTAGACACAGAGTTCTTAAAGTTAAACTAACACCTCACACACACTAATCACATACCTTAACAACTGCAGGCAATGAGTCACAATAACGTGGCAGAAGAATGTTGACCAGACCACACACTAGAAGGTGAAGGGACGACGACGTTTCGGTCCGTCCTGGACCATTCTCAAGTCGATTCGGTCCAGGACGGACCGAAACGTCGTCGTCCCTTCACCTTCTAGTGGGTGGTCTGGTCAACTTAACAACTACTTATGAACAATCATATTATTAAGCAAATACAGATAGATATTTTAAAATCTAAAAAAAATTATAAGGTGACAATTCAAGATCACAAATCATCCAAATCAACCCACAAAGTTTGAAATTGCTCCACACTTGTGCTTAATCAGACCTCGCTCGTCCAAGCACCTATATATAGAGGTCGAGAACTGATTATAGTTTCACTAGCACCATTCACTATGAAGATATTTCAAATGCAAAAGCACAGTGGTGAACGAGAGGATAGGCTGAATAATGTCAAAGATATACACCACATCTTTGCAAGTGATAATAGCAATAAACACATGCAAACAGATTTTAAAAACCATATCTTTACTACAGAGGGGGCAATGGAAGCAGGTCCACAGAATAGAATCAGTGGTTACAATGTTTGGTTAAATTGCTAAGTTACGGAGATAGCCTATCATGGGACCATCTTATTCCGGACTGTCATAAAAGTTAAATTATTACGCAACAGGTACAACAAGGTCAGTGGCCGGGGCATAAAGAGCCAGACCTCACTTCTCCGTAATCACTGATAGGCAAACTGCCGACCCACGGTGGCAAGTGTCTATAACTAGTCTCGATAATGTTGTTTTGTGTGACAACAGCAGAGTCAAAGTTGCTGATCCTGTGATGGTAGTCAAGCCGGTCGTCTGTAACGTTGTAGCCAAATGGTCTTTGTCCTGTATTGGTATCTCTGGGAATTTGTATTACCTGCTGATGTAAACCTGACCAAATGTAAACTGTGTCAGCAAAACCAGCCGCGCACCTTCCGCCACTATGGGACGGACCAACACATACGTGACTCTAGAGACAGCTCTTTAACAAATGTTCAAGAAATGTATAAATATTTCATTCAGAATTATCTACCACCAGAAATGTTAGCCAAATATCCCATTTGCTATCTCTAGGTAGTAAATGTGGGTGACTGTAATCTATAAACCGCCACCTACTGGAGTGGAATGGGAAGGAGTGTCTAGGAAAAACATCAAATTATGAAACTGGTTGACCACATACGTAAGCTGTTTAGCTTAGAGACTGTAATTGTGGTCGTTCTTGAATCCATTGTTAATATTCCCGGTAGTACAGTCGGGTTCGTTCTCGACGCACAATCGAGAATTCCAGGTTCAAATCCTTCAAAGCAGGACAGAAATGGTTGGCCACATTTCCTTTCACCTAATGCATCTGTTCACCTAGCAGCGAGTAGGTACTCAGGAGTTAGTCAGCTTGTTGTGGGGCTCCATCCTGGGCGGGGTCAGTAATTCGACCTGAGGGGAAGGATGACCTCGATATAAGCCTAACGTGTATGAATACACTCTGGCTTCCTGTCCCCCCGACACAATGAATTATTATTGAATTAATATAACGTTAATATACATTAATAAAACTATAACTTGCTTAGCTAAATTAATTTTGAGGTTCAGTTCCTGAGTCCATTATGTGCCTCTGTAACCTTTACTATACTACCTCTCACAGGACGGGTGTGGGATCCACTACCACCCAAAAATGGGTGCGGGGGTTCACTACCACCCGCAGGATGGGTATGGGGTGCTCAGGATGGGTATGGGGTTCACTACCACCCGCAGGATGGGTATGGGGTTCACTACCACCCGCAGGATGGGTATGAGGTCCACTACCGCCCGCAGGATGGGTATGGGGTTCACTACCACCCGCAGGATGGGTATGGGGTGCGCGGGATGAGTATGGGGTCCACTACTACCCGGAGGATACGTATGGGGTCCACTACCGCCTGCAGGATGGGTATAGGGTGCATAATAAACGAACTAACCTTCCTATCACTCTCTAAGCACAGGGATACATTGACCGAGACGTGCCCAGCTTCTCGGTCGACCGAACATGCGTGGTGAACCATGTAACAGGTCCTGAAGTATTATACCGCCCTGCTTGGGCCTGCACAACCCATCAGGCGCGGCCTTACTGCTCCGCTCGCGGACGACCATATAAGCCTTACAGCAAACAGCTTTTTTTAAGGTTAGAGGGATGAGAAGAGCAGCATGAGGAGCGTTACCTTGAGAGGCGAGGTAGCTTGGGTGATGGTGGTGGGGCGTGTGGTCGCCTACCTCAGTGATCCACCAACAATTCTCGCCTTCCACTGCTCCCATATGTATTTCTCTCTTTATATCACCCTAACTATTAACTCTACTGGCTTTATTGCTAAATACTAATTGCAGCTGTATGTTCGTTGAATGTTCATGTGTATTTATTGATGAGAAGGTGACTGGCAAGGCTTACATGTTAAAATGTCTGCACAAGTCTTTTGGTGATGAAGCAGCTATAGTGTTGCCAAAAGCTGGTCGGCTGTTACCGACAACAATTAATTAGTTGTGTCGATTGTTTGCAGGTTTATTTATCATTTACGATGTATTCTTTATATTTTATGCATTCAGACTATGCTGTTTAACTATCTTTTAAATAGGACTACCTCATGCATACTGTATAACTTCATACATAATAAGTAATGACAGAAAACTATTGACTTTTTTTTTACTGCATACGAACCTACGATTTATTTATTTTAGGAGAGATAAGCGAAATAGATATAATCTAGACATTAAATAATAACACATACAAGAAAATGTTGAAGACAAAAAATATACAGACTTCTATTAAACTTTAATGCTGAAGCCTCTGCATAGATAAAGCCTATCTATATCTACGGTGAACGTATGTAAACATTGAAGTTTTCAGGTGAAATTCAGGTACATATATACACTGAGAGGTCTACCCTGACAGCTGGGCACCTGACACCTGGGCACCTGACAGCTGGGTGGTCAGCGCTTCGGATTCGTAGTCCTGAGGTTTTGGGTTCGATCCCCGGTGGAGGTGGACACAAATGGGCAAAATGTTTCTTTCACCCTGATGACCGTGTTACCTAGCAGTAAATAGGTACCTGGGAGCTAGACAGCTGCCTCGGGCTGCTTCCTGGGGGTAACAAAAGGGAGGCCTGGTCGAGGACCGGGCCGCGGGGACGCTAAGTCCCGAAATCATCTCAAGATATACCCTACTTCTTGGTATATATACACCGATTCAATTGACTGAATTGATGTATACTTGCCGGTTGAGCGGTAAACTATTGTTGTGGCCTTAATTCCCCGCCTGTTGCTGATAGGACTTAAAGCCCAACACCAAACCTAGCTGATAGATGACATCCACATCTCAAAAGTTGTAAACAGAAGGAGTATGGTGCCCGTATACATAAATTTAAGTAATCAGCTGTAGTATAGAGCCGGCATCTACAAAAAAAATAATATACAGCTGTGGTATAATGCATGTATTTACAAATATATAAGAATGCAGCTGTAGTATGGTGTTTGAATCTTTAAATATAATGCAATAAGTATTCAAATGTAGGTACTCTTTTATTTTCATCTTGAAGGCTAGTTTATTGGGCAGCGCCACTCATCCTGTGAGTGGACACACCGCCATAGTGACAGTATTGGGCAGCGTCACTCATCCTGTGAGTGGACACACCGCCATAGTGACAGTATTGGGCAGCGCCACTCATCCTGTGAGTGGACACACCGCCATAGTGACAGTATTGGGCAGCGCCACTCATCCTGTGAGTGGACACACCACCATAGTGACAGTATTGGGCAGCGCCACTCATCCTGTGAGTGGACACACCGCCATAGTGACAGTATTGGGCAGCGCCACTCATCCTGTGAGTGGACACACCGCCATAGTGACAGTATTGGGCAGCGCCACTCATCCTGTGAGTGGACACACCGCCATAGTGACAGTATTGGGCAGCGCCACTCATCCTGTGAGTGGACACACCACCATAGTGACAGTATTGGGCAGCGCCACTCATCCTGTGAGTGGACACACCGCCATAGTGACAGTATTGGGCAGCGCCACTCATCCTGTGAGTGGACACACCGCCATAGCAGCATGNGAACCTGGTTGATACTGGTGATGGGGTTCTGGGAGTTCTTCTACTCCCCAAGCCCGGCCCGAGGCCAGACTTGACTTGTGAGAGTTTGTCCACCAGC
Source organism: Procambarus virginalis (assembly GCA_020271785.1). Classification (NCBI taxonomy): domain Eukaryota; kingdom Metazoa; phylum Arthropoda; class Malacostraca; order Decapoda; family Cambaridae; genus Procambarus; species Procambarus virginalis. The sequence continues at coordinate 16,737 of WNGS01004000.1, forward strand.
TGTTGCTGGAGCGGCCCGCAGCCCACATACCCACACAGCCCGGTTGGTCCGGCACTCCTTGAAGGAAACTAATCTAGTTTCCTCTTGAAGATGTCCACGGTTGTTCCGGCAATATTTCTTATGCTCGCTGGGAGGGTTGAACAACCGTGGACCTCTGATGTTTATACAGTGTTCTCTGATTGTGCCTATGGCACCTCTGCTCTTCACTGGTTCTATTCTGCATTTTCTTCCATGTCGTTCACTCCAGTACGTTGTTATTTTACTGTGCAGATTTGGGACCTGTCCTCCAGTATTTTCCATGTGTATATTATTGGTATCTCTCTCGTCTCCTTTCTAGAGAGTACATTTGGAGAGCTTTGAGACGATCCCAATAATTTAGGTGCTTTATCTCGTCTATGCGTGCCGTATATGTTCTCTGTATTCCCTCTATTTCAGCAATCTCTCCTGCTCTGAAGGGGAAGTGAGTACTGAGCAGTACTCAAGACGGGACACACAAGTGACTTGAAGAGTACAACCATTGTGATGGGATCTCTGGACTTGAGGTTCTCGTAATCCATCCGATCATTTTTCTGGCTGACGCAATATTGCTTGGTTATGCTCCCTAAACGTTAGGTCGTCGGACATCATTATTCCCAAATCCTTTACATGCTGTTTTCCTACTATGGGCAGATTCGATTGTGTTTTGTACCCTGTATTATGTTTAAGATCCTCATTTTTGCCGTATCTGAGTACCTGGAATTTATCACCGTTAAACATCATGTTATTTCTGCTGCCCAATCGAAAACTTGTTAATATCTGTTTGTAGTTTATCAATGTCTTCAGCAGAGGTAATTTTCATGCTGATTTTTGTATCATCTGCAAAGGACGACACGAAGCTGTGACTGTTGTGTTTTTGTGTGTGAACAACAGCTGTTATGAATGAAAAACGGTTTACACACGACTCACAACTGCTGACGTCCGAACACTTGTGTGTGAATCGTATTTCATTCATAAACACAAGGGGGTTTGGCGGCTGGATTAACGAGCTTGGATCTTTGTATGCGAGGACGCAGCCCGTCCACTAAACACAGACCCAAAGTCCATTCCATGCACCCGACACACCCGCTGTTTATGAGTGAAAAACGGTTTACACACGACTCACATCTGATGACGTTCGAACACTTCCGGAACAAGTGCTTCACTGACGACTGGTGTTCGAACCACAACGCTGGAATGCTTCACCCACGTACTACAAATACAACAGCCCGTCCTCCAAACAAAGATCCAAAGTGATTCCATCCACCCGCCAAACCCTGTTATGAATGAAAAACGGTTTACACACGACTCACAATGATTTCGTTCGAACACCCGGAACAAGTGCTCACTGACGAGTTCCTCGAACCACATCGCTATAATGCTTCACCCACGTACTACAATGCAAATAATCGCCAACCGAACTAAACACCTAACCTAACTAACCTATGCCTATATATGCACAATATGCTAATATATTATAATATTAATTTATATTTGAGAAAATTCTTGTTTTGAATGAACAGCATGTTAAAATTTATGAATGCGTCTGTGGGGGCGACGGCTGGATGTAATGGCTTGAGTCGAGGACGGGTTGAAATACAAATAATCGCCAACAGAACCTAAACACCTAACCTAACCTATGCCTATATATACGCAATATAATAATATATTTTAATATTAATATATATTAAGAAAATTCATGTGTTGAATGAACAGCGTATTAAAATTGATGAATGCGTCTGTGGGGTCGACCGCTGGATGGAATGGACTTGGTCCGAGGACGGGTTGCCTGTAAACAGGCTGGGGTCGGCCGCTGCTTGGACGAGCCTAGCCTGTGTACAGGTTACCAAATACTTGACACACGAACTACAAATACAATTACGTTCTGACAAATAAACTTTTTTTTACCATTGAAAATGTTACTATTTTTACTATTGAAAATTTAATTATTGAATTATTTTGAAATTTTATAGGGCATAGAAACAATAAGAACCTAACCTAATCTTTTCTTAGCCTATTATGAGCAATCCTAGGCACAAAGGAAATCTTTATTTGTTGCTTTGTCTACGACCCAGTGGGTACTGTATGTCTAGTTTGCCAGTGAGCGTAGATGGAGTGCCAAGTGCCAACTGCCCCTCCCCCCGCAATCATGGGGACAGGAAGCCTGCAGTAGCTGTGCCACACCCGCCTCAGCCCCATCAGGAATATCACCACTCAAGCGTCCGTTGCGAAGAGCAGATTGCAATACAAAATTATTCTCGTGATCGTGTACAATCTTGAACAATAGGCGTGGTGAGCCTTGCCTGCCCGGGGCAAGAGATTGACGATTGGGCAACGGGGGAGACCTGGTTGTAAACCTATTCGCGGGACGTATTTCAGGGGAAAGCAATAGGACAAGGCTCAAGGTGAAGTGTTGGAAGGTCCAGCTCTAAGTTTGGTAACAGGAGTCAGAAATCGTCAGGTGATTTACCACAGTGTGTGAAAAACAATATAGCCTAATGTGCAGCCTCATATTGTGCACTGTCAATAAACCAACCTCATATTGTGCACTGTCAATAACCCAGCCTCATATTGTGCACTGTCAATAACCCAGCCTCATATGTACACTATCAATAACCCAGCCTCATATTTTGCAGTCAATAACCCAGCCTCATATTGTACACTGTCAATAACCCAGCCTCATATTGTACACTGTCAATAACCCAGCCTCATATTGTACACTGTCAATATCCCAGCCTCATATTGTACACTGTCAATAACCCAGCCTCATATTGTACACTGTCAATAACCCAGCCTCATATTGTACACTGTCAATAACCCAGCCTCATATTGTACACTGTCAATAACCCAGCCTCATATTGTACACTGTCAATAACCCAGCCTCATATTGTACACTGTCAATAACCCAGCCTCATATTGTACACTGTCAATAACCCAGCCTCATATTGTACACTGTCAATAACCCAGCCTCATATTGTACACTGTCAATAACCCAGCCTCATATTGTACACTGTCAATAACCAGCCTCATATTGTACACTGTCAATAACCCAGCCTCATATTGTACACTGTCAATAACCCAGCCTCATATTGTACACTGTCAATAACCCAGCCTCATATGTACACTGTCATAACACAGCCTCATACATGTAGACTATCACCACCACAGCCTCACACATGTACACTATCACCAACACAGCCTCACACATGTACACTATCACCAACACAGCCTCACACATGTACACTATCACCAACACAGCCTCACACATGTACACTATCACCAACACAGCCTCATACATGTACACTATCACCAACACAGCCTCACACATGTACACTATCACCAACACAGCCTCACACATGTACACTATCACCAACACAGCCTCACACATGTTCACTATCACCAACACAGCCTCATACCAAGATTTACAATCAGTTGTGTGTATTACAATAATTTCGGTAGTGAATGTTGAACATCAATAAACATAAATTGACTCGAAAATAAGCTCCAATTTATAACAAAGTATCACAAATGATCTGAGTTACGTTAACTCCATTTAGAGCCATGGGGCCAAATTCACGAAGCTGTTACGCAAGCACTTAAGAACCTGACACATCTTTTCTCAACCTTTGGCGGCTTTGTTTACAATTATTAAACAGTTAATGAGCTCCGAAGCACCAGTAGGCTGTTTATAACAATATAACAATAACAACAAGTGACTGGCAAGTTTTCATGCTTGTAAACTGTTTAATAAGTGTACCCAAAGCCGTCAATGATTGAGGAAAGATGTACACGCTCGTAGGTACTTGCGTAACTGCTTCGTGAATCTGCCCCCTGAGCATCAGATGTTGGTCTTTTTCCTCTATTAAAAAATCTTCAATGCGAGTAAAAATATGTTTATTCACGTTCAACATTCATTACTGACATTATTGTTAATAAATGTTTCATTTATTCCTTATTTACGTATTTCTAAGATATTTTGGGTAATTTTATTATTTATTTTTTGGAGTTTACTGATGAACATCACTGCTCTATGCATCCACATATGTAACGCTTTATCCAAGTTGTTAGGAATAAAGTATCTGACCTAATTCACAAGGAATGAAGCCTTAGGTCAAGGTGTCGCGAGGATTCCTCAGCATTTTCACCTAAATTCAATCCCCAAAATAGCATGATTGTTGCGAGTCTTCGGAGGACAATGAGCGATAATATATACATAACTGACCAATCATGCGAGTTACATCAGCTGATTTCTATAAACAAAATAACCAGGCAGTTGTATAATAGACAAAAACAATGTGTATGGGAGAAATCGTTGCGTTGTACAATCAAAAACTGTTTAGCAATTCCAAATTGTTTAAGTATTGGAAGATCGCGCCTAGCGAAAAGAACATTTATATCCCAGTAGGAATACTATCGAAGAGCAACGTAGAATCAACATTATACACAGAGATCACACTAGCGTGATGCATCTGATTTGTGATTTGTTCATTAGAATCAACATCATTATGATGTTCATTCTACGTTGATGTTGACGTTAAACTAATGCTGATGCAACGTCGAACTAACGCCGCTCGTTGATACTGTGCCCTAATGGGGCTATGATTAGGCTGGTTAACCATGAAATCGTCGCCTTATTTAGTTGTTCTTGCTGAGGTTACGGAGGTTTAATTAGAAAAGTGCAACAAAATATTTACTAAGAAACAGAAAGCTCCAACTTACCTTGGTGAGCTGGGCGATTTCTTGTTCATGCGGAAGAGAAGTTCAGGAGTCAGCATGGCTTCGATGGATCCGTTGATGGTGGGGCCCCCGCCGCCAGGGGGTCCTTTTGGGGGGTCAGGGTCCTCGCCCCCCTCACGACCACGGCCAGACATCTTGGTCAGTGTCAACTTCCCACTGATTAGTGTCAGAACCCGCAACACCCAGCACGTCACCTGCTCTGAGGTGCTTTCTGATCCAGAAGTAAATTCCTTTTGTGAGAGAAAAGTGACTCGGAGGACGTTTGAGCCTTAATGACGCGGCGTGTAGATTCTGGGAGCTTTTATGACGCACAAAGTGAAGATAGGGGCGGGGGGGGGCTTTATGACGCACAAAGTGAAGCAGGAGCCTTTATTACACACCACGTAGTCAGGAGCCTTTATGATGCACTACGTGGTCCGGAGACTTTATGAAGCACCACTTTGACGCAACACCTTGATTCAGGAGCCTATATGACGCACCACGTGGAGCCAAGAGTCTTAATGACGCGCCACGTGGAGCCAGAAGACTTTGTGATGTCCAATTGCTTCAGAAGTTTATATAACTGGCCACGTGAAACTTGGAGCCTTTATGACGGACCGAGAAAAAGCCGGGAGCCTCTGTCAGTAGCAACGTAGAGCAGGAGCCTTTGTAGTGGTCCACGGGAGCCAGGAACGTTTATAATGTGCCACGTGGAGCCGCGAGTCTTAATGACAGGCCACGTGAGTCCTGTGACCATTGGAAATCTGATGTTCTGACTGGTAAGCACTTGTAATCTGATTTCCGCGTGAAAGCTTGATGACTGGTTTGGTGATAACCTGTTTTTCACGTACTCTTGAAGCCAGGTATATAGTCAAAACGTTTAATCACATACAAGCCTAGTGGGATAGCCTGATTATCCCGGAAAATGCGGGTTACCACGTGGAAGCCTGATGACCAAGGGAAGCCTGGTGAACTGATAGTGGTTCTGATCGGCCAGTATGGCCACCGCTCTTCCTCGGTTGCCTCGTGTCAGTGCGTTTCGATAAGTCGTGAGTCGATTCGGTTTAAGCCGTAGTTTCGTTATTTTTTTGTTCAGTTTTACGTGGTTTTCTGGGTGAGGTGTTGGTGGTGTCGACTGTAGCCTCCTCCCGCAGCCTACACTCTACTTTCCTCCACCCACCACACTTCTCCACCAGGCCTGCAAGCAACGGATTTAATTATCATGATGCTATTATATGCGTACTGACAAATTTTGAAATAAATTTGGTGGGTTTAAACAATTATGGCGATAACACTTTCTTTCATAAACACATTTTTGAATAATATACATTTTAGAAAACACATGGTTCTTTTGTGTGCGGCATACACTATAATTCTGTCCAAATAAAGGGCTGCCACGTCTGGTCCAACTCTAGGGACTCGGAGAAGAGAATAAAAGGTATTCAGAGACGACCTTACAGATTCTACCAGAACACTTGACGTGTATTTTTAATTTTCACTACAGTATCAGTCTTAAAAATGTGATACAGGGCACTACACAAATCCTGTGACTAATAGAGGTCTAAGCAGACGCTCAAGTGGATGACAACCTCTTGAGCGTATCCCTCAGAGAGCTTTCAGCGAGGCGCGTGTCACCCCTCTCACTACACAATCCAAACTGGCACTTGTGCTACACCTGGGTGTTGGCACCTCTACGTCTGACACACATGGGTGTTGGCACCTCTACGTCTGACACACATGGGTGTTGGCACAGCTGAACCAACTGGTCATATCCACGGATTACAGGTAAATCCCCTTTAGCCAGCCTCTACGTAACGGAAATAACTGTGTGGTCAGCGATACTGCTCTAACTGTACCCAACCCGTCCTCTCAAGTAGCAGGACAACGCATTTTGACGTATTTTGCTCCTAAGGCCAAAAATTGATGTATTAAAAATCATGGCGGCTCGTAAAATTGGCGTGATGGCTCGTTTTCTATCCATAGGTCCTCGGTTAGGTTAGGTTCGGGCAATTTAGTACATCATTTTAGTGACATGAACACCCAAGAGGACAGGCTGGTGTGTCAGAACTGAGTACTTAGCATTACCTATGTTAGGTTAATATTATTATATTGATTGTCTTATGTTTTTGACATGAAGTTTATAACGGCGTCGGCGGGATTTTTGGTGAATAAACAAACCTACAACGAAACTAATGTCTTCCTCCAGCCAAACATTTCATGCTTAACCTGCGGTTCGTTGGACCGCAGTTACACGTAGGTAACTACAATACACTTAGGTAATTACCTTTATCCACTACGGGCTCACCATAGCCCGTGCTACTTGGAACTTCTTGTTCCAGGCAGCGAATCTTTAACAACAACAACAACAACAGGTAATTACCAAAATGTGTGGGAGCTTAGCTCTAAAGGACCATCTACTGAGAACCCACCACAAACATATATTTTTTATTGAACATATTCTAAGTCACCGTGAACTAGCAGCCTCGCAAATTAATACTCGAACGAGCAGATGTCTGATATATTAGACATCTGCTCGGGCTTAGACTGTCTGATATATATTAATTCCTATAAACATAATATATTAGTTTGATTTGAAAATTATGTACAAGATTTAGAAAAAGGGGAGTAACAGAAGTTAAATTATTTGTTCTTCATCTGGCAGCGGCATATCATTTCATTCTGTAAGAGGTCGAAACTAATTACTGCAAATGCTGCTTGAAAATCTGAGACACACAAAAATGCAGAATGCGTTTACAATTGAATTCAATAATACGTTAACTAAATAGATATTGGTACTCAGCCCGTCCGGCTAAGGTTCCCCCAACGTCAAGAAACTGTCGTACTAAAATGCAATTAAAGCTAATCTACCACAGGACCCAAAACAGTAAACGGTACAGCACGTCAATTTCGCGAGCTGCTTTTATTTTCTACTACGACAATTTTTGTGGCCTTAGGCAGATTATACGCAAAATGCGACGTTCTATTAGGAGGACGGGTTGAGGTATGAGCGTACATGGTACATAAATGGGGTAACGCAGCTAATGGGGGTTATCTGTGCACAATGAGATTTATATTAGGCCGGCGGGACTACGAGTCACACTATCCATTTAGAAGGTTGGCAAGACGTCCTGCCACACCTCAAACACCACTTTAATTTGTCCTTTTGGAGGCCTCTCTAAAAATTATTGTAAATGTTACATAGGCTACTTCCTTTACTTCGTGAAGTTAGTTAATTTGTTTAGATTAGCTATTCCAGCGAAAATATAACGGAATATTCATTTCTTCTAATTCTATATTTTTTACTGTTTGAATGCAGTAAATCTGTGTAATATAGGCAGTTTTAACAAATTATTTTAGAAAAAAATACCACAAAATAGGATTCATCCTCTGAAGAGTCAACTAACACAACACCTGTACCTCCTATTAGAAAAGTTTGTTTTCACCTCATCCAAAACCATTGTAACATGTCACCTCACCCAAATGCAGGTATATACAAATATACATACATACATATATATATATCTGAAAACTCACCTATATATATATATATATATATATATATATATATCTGAAAACTATATATTACATATATATATATATATATCTAGTCCTGGGGACCATTCAGGCTTGTTTGCATATATATATATATATATATATATATATATATATATATATATATATATATATATATATATATATATATATGTGTGTGTGTGTGTGTGTGTGTGTGTGTGTGTGTGTGTGTGTGTGTGTGTGTGTGTGTGTGTGTGTGTGTGTGCGTGCGTGCGTGCGTGTGTGTGTGTGTGTGTGTGTGTGTGTGTGTGTGTGTGTGTGTGTGTGTGTGTGTGTGTGTGTGTGTGTGTGTGTGCGCGCGCTCGCTTCTGGCTACACAAGCACTGACAGCACCCACACTTACTGTTCGTGCCACAGGATGCTCCGAGACGCACAGTCGCTTTTGGCCACAACTGGCGACAAAAATTTGGTAAGAAAGAGAAGGGTGGGCAGACTGCATTTTCTTGGACTGTGAGAAAGCCTTCAATACAGTATCCCATAAAAGGCTGTAACGAAAGTTGGAGCAACAGGCAGGAGTAAAAGGTAAGGTGCTCCGGTGGATAAGGGAGCAATTAAGCAACAGGAAACAGCGAGTAACTGTGAGGGAGGAGACATCAGAGTGGCGAGATGTCACCAGCGGAGTCCCACAGGGCTCTGCACTTGGACCCATTCTGTTCCTAATATATGTAAATGATCTTCCAGAGGGAATAGACTCATTCCTTTCAATGTTTGCTGATGATGCAAAAATTATGAGAAGAATCAAAACAGAGACTACAAGACGACCTGGACAAACCGGAGGAATGGTCTAGAAAAATGACTGCTAAAGTTTAACTCAGGAAAATGTAAAGTAATGAAATTAGGCGAAGGGAGCCGAAGGCTGAACACAAGGTACCATCTGGGAGATGAAATCCTGCGAGACAAATAGAGAGAAAGATCTGGGGGTTGATATCACACCGAGCCTGTCTACAGAAACCCTTATCAAAAGGATATCACCAGCGACATATGCTAGGTTGGCCAACATAACAATCGCCTTTAGAAACTTGTGTAAGGAATCGTTCAGGACCCTGTATACCACTTATATCAGACCAATTCTGGATTATGCAGCTCCAGCCTGAAGTCCATACCTAGTTAAACACAAGACAAGTTAGAAAAGATTCAGCGGTATGCCACCAGGCTCGTCCCGGAACTGAGAGGTATGAGCTACGAGTAAAGACTAAGGGAGCTGAACCTTACTTAACTGGAAGACAGAAGAGTAAGGTGAGACATGATAACCACCTACGAAATTCTTAGGGGAATTGACAGGGTGGACAAAGACAAACTCTTTAACACGGGTGGAACGCGAACAAGGGGACACAGGTGGAAACTTAGTACCCAAATGAGCCACAGAGACGTTAGAAAGAATTGTTTTCAGATGGAATGCATTAGGCAGTGATGTATGTGGTGGAGGCTGACTCCATACAGTTTCAAATCGGCAACAACAAAGCCAAACTATTATTCCTAGGCCTATTATAGTTCATATATATACTAAATTGGGGCTAAGTTTGCGTGTATTAGGTCTGGGATTACTTATTTAGAGGACATAGCCTAAATGCCGGCCAGAGGTAAGCCCCCCTTGTAGATGGAAACCAATTTAACCATAATTCTTGGAACCCGTAGATATTATCCTGCCAAAATAGTAATTGGGAACCCATGGGGATCATAACCCAGCCCTGACGTGGGAGACTTGATCCCTGGCCTGAAAATGAGCAGGTACAGACAGCCAACTGGAAGCAGCCCAGAGCCTAGTGCCAGCGAAAAATCTGAGGAATTTCTAAATAATTTGTTTACGCCGAGGGTGCTCTAGTATAGTTTGGGTGCTCTAGTCTAGTGGTGCCGACCATGGCTGCTTCACTGTAGCTCCGTAATACCATGCCAAAAATTAATATTTTCTAATAGAAGATACGGCCATTTTCGCCTCAATTTTGCCACAATATGTATTTACTATACAGTCCTATGTACACCCATTTATTTTGAAAAAACAAATGCAAAAATTGCATTTGTGTTCCTCACGTGTTGCCCCAAAAAATGAGGTGATTTGATAAAATGCTATGCCCAAGATTACCATCCGAGTGCCGGCGGGGAAGTGGTTCATATAGCCTCGGCTATCACTTCCTTTTGTCCGGTCGTGATGGTCAAGTGGTTTAAGGCGTCCCTGTACATACCAGTTGCGTTGCTCCTGGGAGTATGGGTTCGAGTCACTTCTGGGGTGTGAGTTTTCAGTTATATATATATATATATATATATATATATATATATATATATATATATATATATATATATATATATATATATATACATGTTTACTTATCATAAGATTAGTTTCTACTCATATAGTTATATGTGATTTTTTATTATTTTGTTAAGTGCTTACTATGCGCAAAAAATGATTTACATATGACAAGTAAATGTATCCAGCAATACAGCTGGTGATGAAGCACGTATACGATGAGGCAACTGAGTGGTGTTCAACATTGGTGTTCCTCAGGGCAGCATACTTGGCCCTCTCCTCTTTCTCATCTACATTAATGACCTTCCACATGCCTCTCAACACCTCAAACCAATTTTATTTGCTGATGACACAACTTTCATGTTCTCCAGTCCTGACCCTCTTGCTCTGAATGATAGAGTGAATACTGACCTGAGTAAAGTTCATCTTTGGCTAACTGCTAACAAACTCGCCCTTAACATTGACAAAACTTTCTCTATTTTGTTTGGAAATAAATCCTCAAATCAAATTAATCTAAGAATAAACAATACCCAAATTAGTAACAAAGTAGATGGTAAATTCCTTGGTGTCCTCGTCGATAACAAGCTGAATATCCAGGGGACACATTCTAAATAATGCAAAACAAGTTTCCAAAACTGTTGGCATTCTTTCTAAGATCAGATATTATGCACCTCGCCCTGCCCTGGTGACGCTCTATTACTCTCTCATCTATCCTTATCTCAACTATGGTATTTGTGCTTGGGGTTCTACTACCCAAAATCATCTACGTCCTCTAATTACTCAACACAAAACTGCTATTAGGACAATATCTCACTCTGGCCCCAGACAGCACTCGGTACCCTTACTTAAATCTTTGAATATGTTAGATATTAAGTAACTGCACATTCTCTCAAGTGTGCTCTAAATATTTAAAACTCTGAACTGTAATGGCAATCCTGACCTTAAACGCTTCCTAGAAGGTTGTAACAGAACCCATGGACACCACACCAGAAACAAATGCCTATTTGATATTCCAAGAGTGCGACTTAAATAAATAGAAATGCTCAAACGTCAACCCATGTCTTGCTATTTCCAAACAATATTTTCAAACGACTGAGGGCACACCAGGAGCCCACCACGGCTGAGGGCACACCAGGAGCCCACCACGGCTGAGGGCACACCAGGAGCCCACCACGGCTGAGGGCACACCAGGAACCCACCGAGATCCGCCAACCCCCGGCACCTCTCGGCCAAGCCGGCCCCTGAACACCGTCACCCCGCCAGGAGAACCAGCCAGAACACGCCAAAAAAAAAACTATCAACAATCCCGTGACCCAAGGTGATATGTGCGCCAGGCGTCGTACAATCGGACCGCTGAAAAGGGACGCCAAACGGCAGTAGCAAAGCCAAAACGCGAAAACAGGACGTGACCAGGCGGCTCCCAGGCGGAGGAGGTGTCCAGACGTCCGCTCGGCGTCAAGGTGGAACCAGGAGTCCTTGGTATATTTATTTGGCGCAGCAGAATATGAGTGGATGTGCGGAGGACGATAATACATCTTTTATGTTGTACACTGTACCAGCTCCAGCTGGCTTAGTGGTGGTCAACACCACCTCCAGCTGGCTTAGTGGTGGTCAACACCACCTCCAGCTGGCTTAGTGGTGGTCAACACCACCTCCAGCTGGCTTAGTGGTGGTCAACACCACCTCCAGCTGGCTTAGTGGTGGTCAACACCACCTCCACCTGGCTTAGTGGTGGTCAACACCACCTCCAGCTGGCTTAGTGGTGGTCAACACACCACCTCCAGCTGGCATAGTGGTGGTCAACACCCCCTCCAGCTGGCATAGTGGTGGTCAACACCACCTCCAGCTGGCATAGTGGTGGTCAACACCACCTCCAGCTGGCATAGTGGTGATCAACACCACCTCCAGCTGGCATAGTGGTGGTCAACACCACCTCCAGCTGGCTTAGTGATGGTCAACACCACATCCAGCTGGCTTAGTGGTGGTCAACACCACCTCCAGCTGGCTTAGTGGTGGTCAACACCACCTCCAGCTGGCTTAGTGGTGGTCAACACCACCTCCAGCTGGCTTAGTGGTGGTCAACACCACCTCCAGCTGGCTTAGTGGTGGTCAACACCACCTCCAGCTGGCTTAGTGGTGGTCAACACCACCTCCAGCTGGCATAGTGGTGGTCAACACCACCTCCAGCTGGCTTAGTGGTGGTCAACACCACCTCCAGCTGGCTTAGTGGTGGTCAACACCACCTCCAGCTGGCATAGTGATGGTCAACACCACCTCCAACTGGCTCAGCAGACGCTAACAACACCACCAGCTGGCTCAGCAGACGCTAACAACACCACCAGCTGGCTCAGCAGACGCTAACAACACTACCAGCTGGCTCAGCAGACGCTAACAACACCTCCAGTTAGCTCAGCAGACGCTAACAACACACCCAGCTGGCTCAGCAGACACTAACAACACCACCAGCTGGCTCAGCAGACACTAACAACACCACCAGCTGGCTCAGCAGACACTAACAACAACACCAGCTGGCTCAGCAGACGCTAACAACACCACCAGCTGGCTCAGCAGACACTAACAACACCACCAGCTGGCTCAGCAGACGCTAACAACACCTCCAGCTGGCACAGCAGACGCTAACAACACCTCCAACTAGCTCAGCAGACGTTAACACCACCACCAGCTGGCTCAGCAGACGCTAACAACACCTCCAGCTGGCTCAGCAGACGCTAACAACACCACCAGCTGGCTCAGCAGACGCTAACAACACCACCTCCAGCTGGCACAGCAGTCGGTACCACTTGCAGCCGGTTGCAAGGTGATTTCTACCTTCATCTACCTCAGTGACACCCATATCGACAGCGTCCCTCGGCCCCTCAGCCCGGGACGCATTCCTCTGCAACTTTCCCTATTTCCTCCCCGTGTGAATTGTAGCCTCATCTCAAGTGACTTTCCGAGAGTTCCCTGCATTCCTTATTCATCACCGTTTATATTGATCAACACACACGGTCTCCCGCGATGGTCTCTCCACCGGGAAATGTGGAGTCGGGGGGGACAAGGCTTCTAAGGTTTGGTGGTCGTGTACGGCGTATATGGTTTCCGAATGGTATAGTTCTCACCGTCGGTAAATGTACGGTGTAATCCAGCGCCGCCGCCGCTGCACCGCCGCCCCACACACACGCACACACACACACTGGCTCACTGGCACACTCCCACCTGCCCCAACACTCACACACACACACGTGTACATACACACACACACACACACACACACACACACACACACACACACACACACACACACACACACGCGTACATACACACACACACACACACTCATATACACACACACACTCATACACACACACTCATACACACACACACACACACACACACACACACACACACACACACACACACACACACACACACACACACACACCACCCATTCATATGACATAGGGGCTTAATTTAAGTATGTCTGCCTCACCAAGAACAATGCGTCAAATGCTTATTAACCAACGATTTTCGTGAGGCTGGGACACGCAAGTAAACAGTGTAGGCCTACTACTAGTGTCGTTACAAGAGGCCGGGGCAGTGTCTCCAAAACCTGTGTCTAATTTAGGCACTTACACAGCCCCCCGACACATGGCCTGCCACAAAAACAAATTAATATCTGTTTCCTTGACGGACATAGTATTCCACATTACTGCAATGGTCGACTTCCTTGCCGGGCAGTCGCTTTCGTGATAAAGAAAGTGTTCGAGGTTATAGAAACAAATGTGTACGTCGTGCAGGTACTAAAATTGGTAATATGGGTTTGAGCGGCAGCCGGGGCGCTGGCGAGGGGCCCAGCGCTATCATTGGGACGAGCAGCGGCCGCCGCCAAGCCTCTTCACGCCACCAGAAAACGAGATCTTGGCGACGTCAAAGAAAACCCATATAGCCAGGCTTAGGTGGGACTCGTACTTAAGTTTTGCCCCGAGGGGCGAGTTTATTGGGCAGCGCCACTCATCCTGTGAGTGGACCACCGCCATTGTGACAGTATTGGGCAGCGCCACTCATCCTGTGAGTGGACACACCGCCATAGCAGCATGTACAACACTCCCCAATAGGAATAAAACCCGCTGGGTTGTTCATCCTGTCACTTTTACCCACACACAACTGGGACTTGCTTAACTGTCTCAAGGGAACGGAACTCTTACTCTTTACTTTCGTCGTGATTTACCGAAATTTACTTTAAGCGTCATTAACTCCAGTAGCCTCGACAAGGTCAGGAAGCCGGCGGCTTGTCAAGGGTTACCCCCACATATGTCTGAAGATTTCGTCGAGCCAATGAGTATATACCTGATATGCCTGGGGACTACCATACCTACTGTCCTTGGGCTAGATTCACGAAGAAGTTACGCAAACACTTACGAACCTGTACATCTTTTCTCAATCTTGGCGGCTTTATTTACAATTATTAAACAGTTAATGAGCTCCGAAGCACCAGGAGGCTGTTTACAACAATAACAACAGTTGATTGGCAAGTTTTCATGCTTGTAAACTGGTTAATAAATGTAACCAAAGGCGTCAAAGATTGAGGAAAGATGTACACGTTCGTAGTACTTGCTTAACTGCTTCGTGAATCTGGCCCCTTGAGATTTACATTATGATACTAACATATCAGTAATAAAAGGGATATGCAAGTAACAGGAAATGTATGCAACACAGCCTAATTTTTTCAAGTACTGTATATAAAACATTAGATATAAGAACACAGTTTAATCGCAAACAAATATACAGCTTAGTTCACCATCTGCACACCCAATGCCAACCCTATATATTTAGAAGAATTAGTTACTTTGCTAACATATATAACAGTGAATCTTAGTTTTGCTTTATCACTCATCCCGTGGGCTCCATCCTCGGGGTCAAAGGCACGTCAAGAGTTAAGTTAAACTCAACACAATTTTAGGATAATTAAATCATATTTGGCGTTATTGGTTCCAATTTCTGTATCACCTGCCCAGTGGGCGGTGGTGTAAGGCCTACAGTTACACCCACCCAGTGGGCGGTGGTGTAAGGCCTACAGTTACACCCACCCAGTGGGCGGTGGTGTAAGGCCTACAGTTACACCCACCCAGTGGGCGGTGGTGTAAGGCCTAAGTACAGTTACACCCACCCAGTGGGCGGTGGTGTAAGGCCTACAGTTACACCCACCCAGTGGGCGGTGGTGTGAGGCCCAGTGGAAGATATATACTCACATGTGACCAACCAAAATTCTAGCAATACTTTTGCCACATATTCGTAATGAAACCTATGAGTGCATACACCACAGACTTGTCGATATCATTGTTTGTCCTAGTAAGNTGAGAGGCTGACCAAAGAGCCAGAGCTAACCCCCGCAAGCACCACTAGGTGAATACACACCAACAGGGGTGGGTATGGGGAGCATAATAATACCGGTGAGGGCAGCTGGGGAGGACCACCACCCACCCCAGGCGTCTGGATTATCCACATCCATCACAGTCATCCGTCATCCATCTATCAAGATGACGAAGAGGAGACTTTATGGCACAAGATCACACTTGAAGAGGGCCGGGTAACCGGAAACCTCATCCATCACGCTCATCCATCACACTCATCCATCACGCTCATCCATCACACTCATCCATCACACTCATCCATCACAGTCATCCATCACACCCATCCATCACAGTCATCCATCACACTCATCCATCACACTCATCCATCACGCTCATACATCACACTCATCCATCACACTCATCCATCACACTCATCCATCACACTCATCCATCATGCTCATCCATCACACTCATCCATCACACTCATCCATCACACTCATCCATCACACTCATCCATCATGCTCATCCATCACACTCATCCATCACGCTCATCCATCACACTCATCCATCACGCTCATCCATCACACTCATCCATCACGCTCATCCATCACACTCATCCATCACACTCATCCATCACACTCATTCATCACGCTCATCCATCACACTCATCCATCACACTCATCCATCACACTCATCCATCACGCTCATCCATCACGCTCATCCATCACGCTCATCCATCACAGTCATCCATCACAGTCATCCATCACACTCATCCATCACACTCATCCATCACACTCATCCATCACAGTCATCCATCACACCCATCCATCACAGTCATCCATCACACTCATCCATCACACTCATCCATCACGCTCATCCATCACACTCATCCATCACACTCATCCATCACACTCATCCATCACGCTCATCCATCACACTCATCCATCACACTCATCCACCACACTCATCCATCACGCTCATCCATCACGCTCATCCATCACGCTCATCCATCACGCTCATCCATCACGCTCATCCATCACGCTCATCCATCACACTCATCCATCACACTCATCCATCACGCTCATCCATCACGCTCATCCATCACACTCATCCATCACACTCATCCATCACACTCATCCATCACACTCATCCATCACGCTCATCCATCACGCTCATCCATCACACTCATCCATCACGCTCATCCATCACACTCATCCATCACAGTCATCCATCACACTCATCCATCACAGTCATCCATCACACTCATCCATCACAGTCATCCATCACACTCATCCATCACAGTCATCCATCACACCCATCCATCACAGTCATCCATCACACTCATCCATCACAGTCATCCATCACAGTCATCCATCACACCCATCCATCACACTCATCCATCACAGTCATCCATCACAGTCATCCATCACACCCATCCATCACAGTCATCCATCACACTCATCCATCACAGTCATCCATCACACTCATCCATCACAGTCATCCATCACACCCATCCATCACACTCATCCATCACACTCATCCATTTCAGCGATGGACGGGACCCTCGTAGTCGCACTTTCCCCTACCTGATTGATACCTGGTTGATGGGGTTCTGGGAGTTCTTCTACTCCCAAGCCCGGCCCGAGGCCAGACTTGACTAATGAGAGTTTGATCCACCAGGCTGTTGCTTGGAGCGGCCCGCAGGCCCACATACCCACCACAGCCCGGTTGGTCCGGCACTCCTTGGAGGAAACAATCTAGTTTCCTCTTGAAGATGTCCACGGTTGTTCCGGCAATATTTCTTATAGTCGCTGGGAGGATGTTGAACAACCGCGGACCTCTGATGTTTATACAGTGTTCTCTGATTGTGCCTATGGCACCTCTGCTCTTCACTGGTTCTATTCTGCATTTTCTTCCATGTCGTTCACTCCAGTACGTTGTTATTTTACTGTGCAGATTTGGGACCTGTCCCTCCAGTATCTTCCAGGTGTATATTATTTGGTATCTCTCTCGTCTCCTTTCTAGAGAGTACATTTGGAGAGCTTTGAGACGATCCCAATAATTTAGGTGTTTTATCTCGTCTATACGTGCCGTATATGTTCTCTGTATTCCCTCTATTTCAGCAATCTCTCCAGCTCTGAAGGGGGAAGTGAGTACTGAGCAGTACTCAAGACGGGACAACACAAGTGACTTGAAGAGTACAACCATTGTGATGGGTCTCTGGACTTGAAGGTTCTCGTAATCCATCCGATCATTTTTCTGGCTGACGCAATACTTGCTTGGTTATGCTCCCTAAACGTTAGGTCGTCGGATATTATTATTCCCAAATCCTTGACATGGTGTTTTCCTACTATGGGCAGATTCGATTGTGTTTTGTACCCTGTATTATGTTTAAGATCCTCATTTTTGCCGTATCTGAGTACCTGAAATTTATCACCGTTAAACATCATGTTATTTTCTGCTGCCCAATCGAAAACTTTGTTAATATCTGTTTGTAGTTTATCAATGTCTTCAGCAGAGGTAATTTTCATGCTGATTTTTGTATCATCTGCAAAGGACGACACGAAGCTGTGACTTGTGTTTTTGTGTAAAAACAGCTGTTTATGAATGAAAAACGGTTTACACACGACTCACAACTGCTGCCGTCCGAACACTTGTGTGTGAATCGTATTTCATTCATAAACACAAGGGGGTTTGGCGGCTGGATTAACGAGCTTGGATCTTTGTATGCGAGGACGCAGCCCGTCCACTAAACACAGACCCAAAGTCCATTCCATACACCCGACACACCCGGTGTTTATGAGTGAAAAACGGTTTACACACGACTCACATCTGATGACGTTCGAACACTTCCGGAACAAGTGCTTCACTGACGACTGGTGTTCGAACCACAACGCTGCAAATGCTTCACCCACGTACTACAAATACAAATAATCGCCAACAGAACCTAAACACCTAACCTAACCTATGCCTATATATACGCAATATAATAATATATTTTAATATTAATATATATTTAAGAAAATTCATGTGTTGAATGAACAGCGTATTAAAATTGATGAATGCGTCTGTGGGGTCGACCGCTGGATGGAATGGACTTGGTCCGAGGACGGGTTGCCTGTAAACAGGCTGGGGTCGGCCGCTGCTTGGACGAGCCTAGCCTGTGTACAGGTTACCAAATACTTGACACACGAACTACAAATACAATTACGTTCTGACAAATAAACTTTTTTTTACCATTGAAAATTTTACTATTTTTACTATTGAAAATTTAATTATTGAATTATTATTGAAATTTTATAGGGCATAGAAACAATAAGAACCTAACCTAATCTTTTCTTAGCCTATTATGAGCAATCCTAGGCACAAAGGAAATCTTTATTTGTTGCTTTGTCTACGACCCAGTGGGCACTGTATGTCTAGTTTGCCAGTGAGCGTAGATGGAGTGCCAAGTGCCAACTGCCTCCCCCCCCCGCAATCATGGGGACAGGAAGCCTGCAGTAGCTGTGCCACACCCGCCTCAGCCCCATCAGGAAATATCACCACTCAAGCGTCCGTTGCGAAGAGCAGATTGCAATACAAAATTGTTCTCGTGATCGTGTACAATCTTGAACAATAGGCGTGGTGAGCCTTGCCTGCCCGGGCAAGAGATTGACGAGTGGGCAACGGGGGAGACCTGGTTGTAAACCTATTCGCGGGACGTATTTCAGGGGAAAGCAATAGGACAAGGCTCAAGGTGAAGTGTTGGAAGGTCCAGCTCTAAGTTTGGTAACAGGAGTCAGAAATCGTCAGGTAATTTACCACAGTGTGTGAAAAACAATATAGTCTAATGTGCAGCCTCATATTGTGCACTGTCAATAACCCAGCCTCATTGTGCACTGTCAATAACCCAGCCTCATATTGTACACTGTCAATAACCCAGCCTCATTGTGCACTGTCAATAACCCAGCCTCATATTGTACACTGTCAATAACCCAGCCTCATATTGTACACTGTCAATAACCCAGCCTCATATTGTACACTGTCAATAACCTAGCCTCATATTGTGCACTGTCAATAACCCAGCCTCATATTGTACACTGTCAATAACCTAGCCTCATATTGTACACTGTCAATAACCCAGCCTCATATTGTACACTGTCAATAACCCAGCCTCATATTGTACACTGTCAATAACCCAGCCTCATATTGTACACTGTCAATAACCCAGCCTCATATTGTGCACTGTCAATAACCCAGCCTCATACATGTAGACTGTCAATAACCCAGCCTCATATTGTACACTATCAATAACCCAGCCTCATACATGTTCACTATCACCAACACAGCCTCACACATGTTCACTATCACCAACACAGCCTCACACATGTAAACTATCACCAACACAGCCTCACACATGTTCACTATCACCAACACAGCCTCACACATGTACACTATCACCAACACAGCCTCACACATGTACACTATCACCAACACAGCCTCACACATGTACACTATCACCAACACAGCCTCACACATGTACACTATCACCAACACAGCCTCACACATGTACACTATCACCAACACAGCCTCACACATGTTCACTATCACCAACACAGCCTCACACATGTACACTATCACCAACACAGCCTCACACATGTTCACTATCACCAACACAGCCTCATACCAAGATTTACAATCAGTTGTGTGTATTACAATAATTTCGGTAGTGAATGTTGAACATCAATAAACATAAATTGACTCGAAAATAAGCTCCAATTTATAACAAAGTATCACAAATGATCTGAGTTACGTTAACTCCATTTAGAGCCATGGGGCCAAATTCACGAAGCTGTTACGCAAGCACTTAAGAACCTGACACATCTTTTCTCAACCTTTGGCGGCTTTGTTTACAATTATTAAACAGTTAATGAGCTCCGAAGCACCAGTAGGCTGTTTATAACAATATAACAATAACAACAAGTGACTGGCAAGTTTTCATGCTTGTAAACTGTTTAATAAGTGTACCCAAAGCCGTCAATGATTGAGGAAAGATGTACACGCTCGTAGGTACTTGCGTAACTGCTTCGTGAATCTGGCCCCCTGAGCATCAGATGTTGGTCTTTTTCCTCTATTAAAAAATCTTCAATGCGAGTAAAAATATGTTTATTCACGTTCAACATTCATTACTGACATTATTGTTAATAAATGTTTCATTTATTCCTTATTTACGTATTTCTAAGATATTTTGGGTAATTTTATTATTTATTTTTTGGAGTTTACTGATGAACATCACTGCTCTATGCATCCACATATGTAACGCTTTATCCAAGTTGTTAGGAATAAAGTATCTGACCTAATTCACAAGGAATGAAGCCTTAGGTCAAGGTGTCGCGAGGATTCCTCAGCATTTTCACCTAAATTTCAATCCCCAAAATAGCATGATTGTTGCGAGTCTTCGGAGGACAATGAGCGATAATATATACATAACTGACCAATCATACGAGTTACATCAGCTGATTTCTATAAACAAAATAACCAGGCAGTTGTATAATAGACAAAAACAATGTGTATGGGAGAAATCGTTGCGTTGTACAATCAAAAACTGTTTAGCAATTCCAAATATGGTTTAAGTATTGGAAGATCGCGCCTAGCGAAAAGAACATTTATATCCCAGTAGGAATACTATCGAAGAGCAACGTAGAATCAACATTATACACAGAGATCACACTAGCGTGATGCATCTGATTTGTGATTTGTTCATTAGAATCAACATCATTATGATGTTCATTCTACGTTGATGTTGACGTTAAGCTAACGCTGATGCAACGTCGAACTAACGCCGCTCGTAGATACTGTGCCCTACTGGGGGCTATGATTAGGCTGGTTAATCATGAAATCGTCGCCTTATTTAGTTGTTCTTGCTGAAGTTACGGAGGTTTAATTAGAAAAGTGCAACAAAATATTTACTAAGAAACAGAAAGCTCCAACTTACCTTGGTGAGCTGGGCGATTTTCTTGTTCATGCGGAAGAGAAGTTCAGGAGTCAGCATGGCTTCGATGGATCCGTTGATGGTGGGGCCCCCGCCGCCAGGGGGTCCTTTTGGGGGGTCAGGGTCCTCGCCCCCCTCACGACCACGGCCAGACATCTTGGTCAGTGTCAACTTCCCACTGATTAGTGTCAGAACCCGCAACACCCAGCACGTCACCTGCTCTGAGGTGCTTTCTGATCCAGAAGTAAATTCCTTTTGTGAGAGAAAAGTGACTCGGAGGACGTTTGAGCCTTAATGACGCGGCGTGTAGATTCTGGGAGCTTTTATGACGCACAAAGTGAAGATAGGCGGGGGGGGGGCTTTATGACGCACAAAGTGAAGCAGGAGCCTTTATTACACACCACGTAGTCAGGAGCCTTTATGATGCACTACGTGGTCCGGAGACTTTATGAAGCACCACTTTGACGCAACACCTTGATTCAGGAGCCTATATGACGCACCACGTGGAGCCAAGAGTCTTAATGACGCGCCACGTGGAGCCAGAAGACTTTGTGATGTCCAATTGCTTCAGAAGTTTATATAACTGGCCACGTGAAACTTGGAGCCTTTATGATGGACCGAGAAAAAGCCGGGAGCCTCTGTCAGTAGCAACGTAGAGCAGGAGCCTTTGTAGTGGTCCACGGGAGCCAGGAACGTTTATAATGTGCCACGTGGAGCCGCGAGTCTTAATGACAGGCCACGTGAGTCCTGTGACCATTGGAAATCTGATGTCCTGACTGGTAAGCACTTGTAATCTGATTGCCGCGTGAAAGCTTGAACGCGTGGATGACTGGTTTGGTGATAACCTGGTTTTCACGTACTCTTGAAGCCAGGTATATAGTCAAAACGTTGAATCACATACAAGCCTAGTGGGATAGCCTGATTATCCGGAAAATGCGGGTTACCACGTGGAAGCCTGATGACCATGGGGAAGCCTGGTGAACTGATAGTGGTTCTGATCGGCCAGTATGGCCACCGCTCTTCCTCGGTTGCCTCGTGTCAGTGCGTTCGATAAGTCGTGAGTCGATTCGGTTTAAGCCGTAGTTTCGTTATTTTTTTGTTCAGTTTTACGTGGTTTTCTGGGTGAGGTGTTGGTGGTGTCGACTGTAGCCTCCTCCCGCAGCCTACACTCTACTTTCCTCCACCCACCACACTTCTCCACCAGGCCTGTAAGCAACGGATTTAATTATCATGATGCTATTATATGCGTACTGACAAATTTTGAAATAAATTTGGTGGGTTTAAACAATTATGGCGATAACACTTTCTTTCATAAACACATTTTGAATGATATACATTTTACAAAAACACATGGTTCTTTTGTGTGCGGCATACACTANAGTGAAGAGCAGAGGTGCCATAGGCACAATCAGAGAACACTGTATAAACATCAGAGGTCCACGGTTGTTCAACATCTAACAGCGAGCATCAGAAATATTGCCGGAACAACCGTGACATCTTCAAGAGGAAAGTAGATTGTTTCCTCCAAGGAGTGCCGGACCAACCGGGCTGTGGTGGGTATGTGGGCGTGCGGGCCGCTCCAAGCAACAGCCCCGACCACAGGCTGCCAACCTCACTCGCTTATCAACAAAACCACAACTTGTCTTCATGACGTCAGATTAAATACGCCATAATCAAGTACGACACCCTGCTTTGTGTAAGTTTACTGACTCGAGGGGACCCACACCCACACCCATCCAACCAACATGATACCGGCACCACTAGTATGTGTCGTGCTAGTATACATCTATATATATATAATATATATATATATATATATATATATAATATATATATATATATATATATATATATAATAATAGGGGTACCATCTCTGGTGCAATTGTAGGGACCCACAGTCCCGAAGAAGAAAATAAAAAGTATTCAGAAAAGACCTTGTGGATTCTCACTGAGCATTTTAATGTTTTCTTCTCTTACTACACACACACACACACACAACACACACACACACACACACACACACACCACACACACACACACACACACACACACACACCACACACACACACACACACACAAGCGTGGGAGCTATATATAGTGAAGTGGAGCCACATTAGGCAGAGAGGGTGTGACAGAGTCATACACATTGTCATGTCACACTGTGCCAAAGACAGAGGGCCATGATAAGGCGAGCCAGCGCCTCACACCTCATATGGAGTGCCAGGCACCTGCCTTCCACACCACACACACACACACACACACACACACACACACACACACACACACACACCACACACACACACACACACCACACACACACACACCGGCCCCACCGGGGGCTGGTGGCTAACTGGACAACAAGCTAGAGGCGTGATCCTGTGGTCCGGGGTTCGATTCCGGGTGCCGGCGAGAAACAATGGGCAGAGTTTTTTTCACTCTAATGCCCTGTTACCTAGCAGTAAATAGGTACCTGGGAGTTAGTCAGCTTTCACGGGCTACTTCCTGGGGGTGGATGTGTGGTGTGGGAAAAAAAACAATAGTAGTTAGTAACAGTTAATTGACAGTTGGGAGGCGGGCCGAAAGAGCAGAAACTCAACCCCCGCAAGCACACACAACTAGGTGAATACACACACCACATATCAGGGAACCCACAAGAATGAGAGATACTATGATGAACCGGCTAGACTCGACCTGATATTCACCTTGAATGAGTCAGAAATAAGAGAAGTCAAATTTGAAGCCCCCATAGGAATGAGTGGCCACAGGTATTGACATTTGAGTATCTGGTGGAGGTAGAGATAACCTATCCTGGGATGGGATCGGAAGGAAAAGACTAAATTACCGAAGTGGAAAATATGACGAGATGAGGAACTTCCGAAGGGGAATACCATGGGAAACAGAACTCAGAGAAAAAACTGTACAGGATATGATGGATTATGTCACCCGGAAGTGCCAGGAAGCTGCAGATAGGTTTATCCCGGTCCAAATGGAGAAAAGCAAAAAGCAACAGAAGAATCCATGGTTCAATCAGGAATGTAAGGTAGCAAGCAACTGAGTAAAAGAACATGGAGAAACTATAGGAATAACAGAACACCAGAGAGCAGGGAGAGATACCAGAGGGCCAGAAATGAGTACCTCAGAGTGAGGAGGGAAGCAGAGAGACAGTTGAAAATGACATCGCGAGTAAAGCCAAGACCCAACCAAAGCTGCTCCACAGCCACATCAGGAGGAAAACAGCAGTGAAGGAACAAGTGATGAAACTGAGAAAAGGGGAGAACAGATACACAGAGAATGACAAGAAGGTGTGTGAAGAACTCAACAAGAGATTCCAGGAGGTCTTCACAATAGAACAAGGAGAGGTCCCTTCACTAAATGAGGCGCAACCGAACAACTTGGAGGAATTTAACCTCACCAGTGATGAGGTCAAAAGGATCTGTTTTGAGCTGAATGTGACAAAGGCTGTTGGGCCTGACAGAATATCACCATGGATACTAAAAGAAGGTGCGGAAGCACTAAGCGTGCCTCTCTTTATGGGGTATAACAGGTCACTGGAAAAAGTAGACCTACCGGAAAGCTGGAAGACAGCTAATGCAGTGCCAATATACAAAAAGGGTGACAGGCAAGAGGCACTGAACTACAGGCCTGTTTCCCTAACTTGTATATCATGCAAGGTGATGGAGAAGATCGTGAGGAAAAGGCTCGTAGAGCATCTGGAGGGAAACAGCTTGTAGCACTCCACCAACATGGGTTCAGAGATGGTAAATCGTGCCTCACGGGATTAATAGAATTCTATGACCAAGAAACAAAAAGTAGGCAAGAAAGAGAAGGGTGGGCAGACTGTATTTCCTTGGACCGTCAGAAAGCCTTTGACACAGTACCCCATAAAAGGCTGTTCCGAAAATTGGAGCAACAGGCAGGAGTAAAAGGTAAGGTGCTCCGGTGGATAAGGGAGTATCTAAGAAACAAGAAACAGCGAGTAACGGTGAGGGGGGAGGCATCAGAGTGGCGAGATGTCGCCAGCGGAGTCCCACAGGGCTCAGTACTTGGACCCATCCTGTATCTAGTATATGTAAACGATCTTCCAGAGGGTATAGACTCATTCCTCTCAATGTTTGCTGATGATGCAAAAATTATGAGAAGAATCAAGACATATGAAGATAGACAGAGACTACAGGACGACCTAGCTATAGACAGGCTGGAGGAATGGTCTATAAAATGGCTGCTAAAGTTCAACCCAGGAAAGTGTAAAGTAATGACATTAGGCGAAGGGAACCGAAGGCTGAACACAAGGTATCATCTGGGAGGTGAAATCCTGCAAGTCAAATAGAGAGAAAGATCTGGGGGTTGATATCACACCGAACCTGTCTACAGAGGCCCTCATCAAAAGGATATCATCAGAGGTATATGCTAGACTGGCCAACATAAGAACTGCCTTTAGAAACTTGTGTAAAGAATCGTTCAGGACCCTGTATACCACTTATGTCAGACAAATCCTGGAGTATGCAGCTCCAGCCTGGAGTCCATGCCTAGTTAAAACACAAGACAAAGGTTGAGAAGATTCAGAGGTATGCCACCAGACTGGTTCCGGAACTAAGAGGTATGAGTTACGACGAAAGGCTAAAGGAGCTGAAACTCACATCCCTGGAAGATAGAGTAAGGGGAGACATGATAACCACCTACAAAATTCTCAGTGGAATTGACAGGGTGGACAAAGACAAACTCTTTAGCACGGGTGGAACACGAGCAAGAGGACACAGGTGGAAACTTAGTACCCACATGAGCCACAGAGACGTTAGAAAGAACTTTTTCAGTGTCAGAGTAGTTAATAAATGGAATACATTAGCCAGCGATGTGGTGGAGGCTGACTCCATACACAGTTTCAAATGTAGATATGATAGAGCCCAGTAGGCTCAGGAACCTGTACACCAGTTGATTGACAGTTGAGAGGCGGGACCAAAGAGCCAAAGCTCAACCCCCGCAAGAACAACTAGGTGAGTACACACACACCTCGAACCAAGACCACACATATACAGTGGTAGGAGCAAGAGACCAAATATGTGACTATTTTGTTTGGCTATTTTAAACGTTCTTAGGTCAGCTTCAGAACGTTCTTAGGTCAGCTTCAGAACGTTCTTAGGTCAGCTTCAGAATGTTCTTAGGTCAGCTTCAGAATGTTCTTAGGTCAGCTTCAGAACGTTGTTAGGTCAGCTTCAGAACGTTCTGAGACCAGCTTCAGAACGTTCTTAGGTCAGCTTCAGAATGTTCTTAGGTCAGCTTCAGAACGTTCTTAGGTCAGCTTCAGAACGTTCTTAGGTCAGCTTCAGAACGTTCTGAGATCAGCTTCAGAACGTTCTTAGGTCAGCTTGAGAACGTTCTTAGGTCAGCTTCAGAACGTTCTTAGGTCAGCTTCAGAACGTTCTTAGGTCAGCTTCAGAACGTTCTTAGGTCAGCTTCAGAACGTTCTTAGGTCAGCTTCAGAACGTTCTTAGGTCAGCTTCAGAACGTTCTGAGATCAGCTTCAGAACGTTCTTAGGTCAGCTTCAGAACGTTCTTAGGTCAGCTTCAGAACGTTCTTAAGTCAGCTTCAGAACGTTCCCAGGTCAGCTTCAGAACGTTCTTAGGTCAGCTTCAGAACGTTCCCAGGTCAGCTTCAGAACGTTCCCAGGTCAGCTTCAGAACGTTCTTAGGTCAGCTTCAGAACGTTCCCAGGTCAGCTTCAGAACGTTCCCAGGTCAGCTTCAGAACGTTCCCAGGTCAGCTTCAGAACGTTCCCAGGTCAGCTTCAGAACGTTCCCAGGTCAGCTTCAGAACGTTCTTAGGTCAGCTTCAGAACGTTCCCAGGTCAGCTTCAGAACGTTCTTAGGTCAGCTTCAGAACGTTCCCAGGTCAGCTTCAGAACGTTCTTAGGTCAGCTTCAGAACGTTCCCAGGTCAGCTTCAGAACGTTCTTAGGTCAGCTTCAGAACGTTCCCAGGTCAGCTAAAGAACGTTCTTAGGTCAGCTTCAGAACGTTCCCAGGTCAGCTTCAAAACGTTCCCAGGTCAGCTTCAGAACGTTCTTAGGTCAGCTTCAGAACGTTCTTAGGTCAGCTTCAGAACGTTCTTAGGTCAGTTTCAGAACGTTCCCAGGTCAGCTTCAGAACGTTCTTAGGTCAGCTTCAGAACGTTCCCAGGTCATCTTCAGAACGTTCTTAGGTCAGCTTCAGAACGTTCTTAGGTCAGCTTCAGAACGTTCCCAGGTCAGCTTCAGAACGTTCCCAGGTCAGCTTCAGAACGTTCCCAGGTCAGCTTCAGAACGTTCTTAGGTCAGCTTCAGAACGTTCTTAGGTCAGCTTCAGAACGTTCTTAGGCCAGCTTCAGAACGTTCTTAGGCCAGCTTCAGAACGTTCTTAGGTCAGCTTCAGAACGTTCCCAGGCCAGCTTCAGAACGTTCCTAGGTCAGCTTCAGAACGTTCTTAGGTCAGCTTCAGAACGTTCCCAGGTCAGCTTCAGAACGTTCTTAGGTCAGCTTCAGAACGTTCCCAGGTCAGCTTCAGAACGTTCTTAGGTCAGCTTCAGAACGTTCCCAGGTCAGCTTCAAAACGTTCCCAGGTCAGCTTCAGAACGTTCTTAGGTCAGCTTCAGAACGTTCCCAGGTCAGCTTCAGAACGTTCCCAGGTCAGCTTCAGAACGTTCCCAGGTCAGCTTCAGAACGTTCTTAGGTCAGCTTCAGAACGTTCCCAGGTCAGCTTCACAACGTTCCCAGGTCAGCTTCAGAACGTTCCCAGGTCAGCTTCAGAACGTTCTTAGGTCAGCTTCAGAACGTTCTTAGGCCAGCTTCAGAACGTTCTTAGGTCAGCTTCAGAATGTTCTTAGGTCAGCTTCAGAATGTTCTTAGGTCAGCTTCAGAACGTTGTTAGGTCAGCTTCAGAACGTTCTGAGACCAGCTTCAGAACGTTCTTAGGTCAGCTTCAGAATGTTCTTAGGTCAGCTTCAGAACGTTCTTAGGTCAGCTTCAGAACGTTCCCAGGTCAGCTTCAGAACGTTCCCAGGTCAGCTTCAGAACGTTCCCAGGTCGGCTTCAGAACGTTCTTAGGCCAGCTTCAGAACGTTTTTAGGTCAGCTTCAGAACGTTCTTAGGTCAGCTTCAGAACGTTCTTAGGTCAGCTTCAGAACGTTCTTAGGTCAGCTTCAGAACGTTCTTAGGTCAGCTTCAGAACGTTCTTAGGTCAGCTTCAGAACGTTCTGAGATCAGCTTCAGAACGTTCTTAGGTCAGCTTCAGAACGTTCTTAGGTCAGCTTCAGAACGTTCTTAGGTCAGCTTCAGAACGTTCCCAGGTCAGCTTCAGAACGTTCTTAGGTCAGCTTCAGAACGTTCCCAGGTCAGCTTCAGAACGTTCCCAGGTCAGCTTCAGAACGTTCTAGGTCAGCTTCAGAACGTTCCCAGGTCAGCTTCAGAACGTTCCCAGGTCAGCTTCAGAACGTTCCCAGGTCAGCTTCAGAACGTTCCCAGGTCAGCTCCAGAACGTTCCCAGGTCAGCTTCAGAACGTTCTTAGGTCAGCTTCAGAACGTTCTTAGCTCAGCATCAAAACGTTCTTAGCTCAGCTTCAAAACGTTCTTAGGTCAGCTTCAGAACGTTCTTAGAGCAGCTTCAGAACGTTCTTAGAGCAGCTTCAGAACGTTCCCAGGTCAGCTTCAGAACGTTCTTAGGTCAGCTTCAGAACGTTCTTAGAGCAGCTTCAGAACGTTCCCATGTCAGCTTCAGAACGTTCTTAGATCAGCTTCAGAACGTTCCCATGTCAGCTTCAGAACGTTCTTAGATCAGCTTCAGAACGTTCCCATGTCAGCTTCAGAACGTTCTTAGATCAGCTTCAGAACGTTCCCATGTCAGCTTCAGAACGTTCTTAGATCAGCTTCAGAACGTTCTTAGAGCAGCTTCAGAACGTTCTTAGATCAGCTTCAAAACGTTCTTAGATCAGCTTGAGAACGTTGCTTAGTCAGAGAGAGAGCGAGCCCCACACAGCAGCCGAGAGCTTCACGGGGCCAAGTTGACTACGCACACAACCCCAGTCAGCCCAGGTATATATATATAGCAGAGGCTGCCACCACCACTACACAGAGATGTGTACTCTCTGGTGTAGTACGCTGTTCTGTGTACTCTCTGGGGTGTAGTACGCTGCTCTGTGTACTCTCTGGTGTAGTACGCTGCTCTGTGTACTCTCTGGGGTGTAGTACGCTGCTCTGTGTACTCTCTGGGGTGTAGTACGCTGCTCTGTGTACTCTCTGGTGTAGTACGCTGCTCTGTGTACTCTCTGGGGTGTAGTACGCTGCTCTGTGTACTCTCTGGTGTAGTACGCTGCTCTGTGTACTCTCTGGTGTAGTACGCTGCTCTGTGTACTCTCTGGGGTGTAGTACGCTGCTCTGTGTACTCTCTGGTGTAGTACGTTGCTCTGTGTACTCTCTGGTGTAGTACGTTGCTCTGTGTACTCTCTGGTGTGTAGTACGCTGCTCTGTGTACTCTCTGGTGTAGTACGCTGCTCTATGTACTCTCTGGGGTGTAGTACACTGCTCTGTGTACTCTCTGGTGTATAGTACGCTCCTCTGTGTACTCTCTGGTGTAGTACGCTGCTCTGTGTACTCTCTGGTGTGTAGTACGCTGCTCTGTGTACTCTCTGGTGTAGTACGCTGCTCTGTGTACTCTCTGGGGTGTAGTACGCTGCTCTGTGTACTCTCTGGTGTGTAGTACGCTCCTCTGTGTACTCTCTGGTGTAGTACACTGCTCTGTGTACTCTCTGGGGTGTAGTACACTGCTCTGTGTACTCTCTGGGGTGTAGTACGCTCCTCTGTGTACTCTCTGGTGTAGTACGCTGCTCTGTGTACTCTCTGGTGTAGTACGCTGCTCTGTGTACTCTCTGGTGTAGTACGCTGCTCTGTGTACTCTCTGGTGTAGTACGCTCCTCTGTGTACTCTCTGGGGTGTAGTACGCTGCTCTGTGTACTCTCTGGGGTGTAGTACGCTCCTCTGTGTACTCTCTGGTGTAGTACGCTGCTCTGTGTACTCTCTGGTGTAGTACGCTGCTCCGTGTACTCTCTGGTGTAGTACGCTGCTCTGTGTACTCTCTGGTGTAGTACGCTCCTCTGTGTACTCTCTGGGGTGTAGTACGCTGCTCTGTGTACTCTCTGGTGTAGTACGCTGCTCTGTGTACTCTCTGGTGTAGTACGCTGCTCTGTGTACTCTCTGGTGTAGTACGCTGCTCTGTGTACTCTCTGGTGTAGTACGCTGCTCTGTGTACTCTCTGGTGTAGTACACTGCTCTGTGTACTCTCTGGGGTGTAGTACACTGCTCTGTGTACTCTCTGGTGTAGTACGCTGCTCTGTGTACTCTCTGGGGTGTAGTACGCTGCTCTGTGTACTCTCTGGTGTAGTACGCTGCTCTGGTGTAGTACGCTGCTCTGTGTACTCTCTGGTGTAGTACGCTGCTCTGTGTACTCTCTGGTGTAGTACACTGCTCTGTGTACTCTCTGGGGTGTAGTACACTGCTCTGTGTACTATCTGGTGTAGTACACTGCTCTGTGTACTCTCTGGTGTAGTACACTGCTCTGTATACTCTCTGGGGTGTAGTATACTGCTCTGTGTACTCTCTGGTGTAGTACACTGCTCTGTGTACTCTCTGGGTGTAGTACGCTGCTCTGTGTACTCTCTGGGGTGTAGTACACTGCTCTGTGTACTCTCTGGTGTAGTACACTGCTCTGTGTACTCTCTGGTGTAGTACACTGCTCTGTGTACTCTCTGGGGTGTAGTACACTGCTCTGTGTACTCTCTGGGGTGTAGTACACTGCTCTGTGTACTCTCTGGTGTAGTACACTGCTCTGTGTACTCTCTGGGGTGTAGTACACTGCTCTGTGTACTCTCTGGTGTAGTACACTGCTCTGTGTACTCTCTGGGTGTAGTACACTGCTCTGTGTACTCTCTGGGGTGTAGTACACTGCTCTGTGTACTCTCTGGGGTGTAGTACGCTGCTCTGTGTACTCTCTGGTGTAGTACACTGCTCTGTATACTCTCTGGTGTAGTACACTGCTCTGTGTACTCTCTGGGGTGTAATACGCTGCTCTGTGTACTCTCTGGGGTGTAGTACACTGCTCTGTGTACTCTCTGGTGTAGTACACTGCTCTGTGTACTCTCTGGTGTAGTACACTGCTCTGTGTACTCTCTGGTGTAGTACACTGCTCTGTGTACTCTCTGGTGTAGTACACTGCTCTGTGTACTCTCTGGGGTGTAGTACGCTGCTCTGTGTACTCTCTGGGGTGTAGTACACTGCTCTGTGTACTCTCTGGTGTAGTACACTGCTCTGTGTACTCTCTGGGGTGTAGTACGCTGCTCTGTGTACTCTCTGGGGTGTAGTACACTGCTCTGTGTACTCTCTGGTGTAGTACACTGCTCTGTGTACTCTCTGGTGTAGTACACTGCTCTGTGTACTCTCTAGTGTAGTACACTGCTCTGTGTACTCTCTGGTGTAGTACACTGCTCTGTGTACTCTCTAGTGTAGTACACTGCTCTGTGTACTCTCTGGGGTGTAGTACACTGCTCTGTGTACTCTCTGGTGTAGTACACTGCTCTGTGTACTCTCTGGGGTGTAGTACGCTGCTCTGTGCAACCCCAGAATGTGAGCTAGAGACCGTTAACCTTCACGCTCGCTAGAATGTGAGCTAGAGACCGTTAACCTTCACGCTCGCCAGAATGTGAGCTAGAGACCGTTAACCTTCACGGTCGCCAGAATGTGAGCTAGAGACCGTTAACCTTCACGCTCGCTAGAATGTGAGCTAGAGACCGTTAACCTTCACGCTCGCCAGAATGTGAGCTAGAGACCGTTAACCTTCACGCTCGCCAGAATGTGAGCTAGAGACCGTTAACCTTCACGCTGCCTTATATAAAGTCATATAAAGTCTGCCTTAGCAGGCTTTATATGACATAAAGCTGGTGATTGAAATATGTTACAGACCAATAAACTTGATAACATTAATAAGTTACAGACACACACTTGGGCAGAAGTATTAAGTGTGTGCCTGACGCTTCAAGTGGTCGCTGAGTGACACGAAACACGACGGTGTAGGAGAACTCCAGTAAGATATATCATTACAATTTAAATAATAAGACTGATATACACCTTACTAATTTATTGAAATACGATGTGAGGTTATCTTGAGGTTATCTTGAGATGATTTCGGGGCTTTAGTGTCCCCTCGGCCCGGTTCTCGGCCAGGCCTCCACCCCCAGGAAGCAGCCCGTGACAGCTGACTAACACCCAGGTACCTATTTTACTGCTAGGTAACAGGGGCATAGGGTGAAAGAAACTCTGCCCATTGTTTCTCGCCGGCGCCCGGGATCGAACCCCAGGACCACAGGATCACAAGTCCCGCGTGCTATCCGCTCGGCCGACCGGCTCCCTGATACCATAGATATAGTATGGAGAGAGAGAGAGAGAGAGAGAGAGAGAGAGAGAGAGAGAGAGAGAGAGAGAGAGAGAGAGAGAGAGAGAGAGAGAGAGAGAAAGGAAGAAATTATCAGGGGAAAGCGCCAAACCATTACGACCATATAGCACTAAAAATGGGTCAGGATAAGGATTTGGGATGGGACATTGTGGGCAGGAATGGTGCCCAACCACTTGGACGGTCGGGGATTGAACGCCGACCTGCATGAAGCGAGACAGACCCACGCAGGTCTGTGCTAGAAGCAGCTAATGATTAGAATGGAATATATGAATGGCCTTGAGAGGCTTAGTTGAAAAAAACACTATCTAATCTGTACCAAAACAGATGTCTACAGTTTCGCTATACAGGAAGGGATTATGACGACATTATGTATGTAACTCAATGTATGGACCTTTACCTGAATAAAAAATCTAAATGTAAATCTATATGGCAAATGAAAAGGTGTTTACTATGTATAAAATTACGAATGTTTAAACTACTAAGACATACAGTGTGTGTGTGTGTGTGTGTGTGTGTGTGTGTGTGTGTGTGTGTGTGTGTGTGTGTGTGTGTGTGTGTGTGTGTGTGTGTGTGTGTGTGTAAAAAATGTTGATTGACAGTTGAGAGGCTGACCTAAAGAGCAGAGCTCAACCCCCGCAAGCACAACTAGGTGAATACACACCAACAGGGGTGGGTATGGGGAGCATAATAATACCGGTGAGGGCAGCTGGGCTCCGTGTGGGACGACCACCACCCACCCCCAAGCGTCTGGATGATCCACATCCATCACACTCATCCATCACAGTCATCCATCACACTCATCCATCACGCTCATCCATCACACTCATCCATCACGCTCATCCATCACACTCATCCATCACGCTCATACATCACACTCATCCATCACGCTCATCCATCACACTCATCCATCACGCTCATCCATCACACTCATCCATCACACTCATCCATCACACTCATCCATCACAGTCATCCATCACGCTCATCCATCACGCTCATCCATCACGCTCATCCATCACACTCATCCATCACACTCATCCATCACGCTCATCCATCACACTCATCCATCACAGTCATCCATCACACTCATCCATCACAGTCATCCATCACACTCATCCATCACACTCATCCATCACACTCATCCATCAATCATCCATCACAGTCATCCATCACAGTCATCCATCACAGTCATCCATCACAGTCATCCATCACACTCATCCATCACAGTCATCCATCACAGTCATCCATCACACTCATCCATCACAGTCATCCATCACAGTCATCCATCACAGTCATCCATCACAGTCATCCATCACAGTCATCCATCACACTCATCCATCACAGTCATCCATCACACTCATCCATCACACTCATCCATCACAGTCATCCATCACACTCATCCATCACAGTCATCCATCACACTCATCCATCACAGTCATCCATCACAGTCATCCATCACACTCATCCATCACACTCATCCATCACACTCATCCATCACAGTCATCCATCACACTCATCCATCACAGTCATCCATCACAGTCATCCATCACACTCATCCATCACACTCATCCATCACACTCATCCATCACACTCATCCATCACAGTCATCCATCACAGTCATCCATCACACTCATCCATCACAGTCATCCATCACACTCATCCATCACAGTCATCCATCACACTCATCCATCACACTCATCCATCACACTCATCCATCACAGTCATCCATCACACTCATCCATCACAGTCATCCATCACACTCATCCATCACACTCATCCATCACAGTCATCCATCACACTCATCCATCACAGTCATCCATCACACTCATCCATCACACTCATCCATCACACTCATCCATCACACTCATCCATCACAGTCATCCATCACACTCATCCATCACAGTCATCCATCACACTCATCCATCACAGTCATCCATCACACTCATCCATCACAGTCATCCATCACACTCATCCATCACACTCATCCATCACAGTCATCCATCACACTCATCCATCACAGTCATCCATCACACTCATCCATCACACTCATCCATCACACTCATCCATCACAGTCATCCATCACGCTCATCCATCACAGTCATCCATCACACCCATCCATCACAGTCATCCATCACACCCATCCATCACAGTCATCCATCACACCCATCCATCACAGTCATCCATCACACTCATCCATCACAGTCATCCATCACAGTCATCCATCACAGTCATCCATCACACTCATCCATCACACTCATCCATCACAGTCATCCATCACACTCATCCATCACAGTCATCCATCACACTCATCCATCACACTCATCCATCACACTCATCCATCACAGTCATCCATCACGCTCATCCATCACAGTCATCCATCACACCCATCCATCACAGTCATCCATCACACCCATCCATCACAGTCATCCATCACACCCATCCATCACAGTCATCCATCACACTCATCCATCACAGTCATCCATCACAGTCATCCATCACACTCATCCATCACACTCATCCATTTCAGCGATGGACGGGACCCTCGTAGTCGCACTTTCCCCACCTGGTTGATACCTGGTTGATGGGGTTCTGGGAGTTCTTCTACTCCCCAAGCCCGGCCCGAGGCCAGACTTGACTTGTGAGAGTTTGGTCCACTAGGCTGTTGCTTGGAGCGGCCCGCAGAGCCACATACCCACCACAGCCCGGTTGGTCCGGCACTCCTTGAAGGAAACTATCTAGTTTCCTCTTGAAGATGTCCACGGTTGTTCCGGCAATATTTCTTATGCTCGCTGGGAGGATGTTGAACAACCGTGGACCTCTGATGTTTATACAGTGTTCTCTGATTGTGCCTATGGCACCTCTGCTCTTCACTGGTTCTATTCTGCATTTTCTTCCATGTCGTTCACTCTAGAACGTTGTTATTTTACTGTGCAGATTTGGGACCTGTCCCTCCAGTATTTTCCATGTGTATATTATTTGGTATCTCTCTCGTCTCCTTTCTAGAGAGTACATTTGGAGGGCTTTGAGACGATCCCAATAATTTAGGTGCTTTATCTCGTCTATGCGTGCCGTATATGTTCTCTGTATTCCCTCTATTTCAGCAATCTCTCCTGCTCTGAAGGGGGAAGTGAGTACTGAGCAGTACTCGAGACGGACAACACAAGTGACTTGAAGAGTACAACCATTGTGCTGGGATCTCTGGACTTGAAGGTTCTCGTAATCCATCCGATCATTTTTCTGGCTGACGCAATATTTGCTTGGTTATGCTCCCTAAACGTTAGGTCGTCGGACATCATTATTCCCAAATCCTTTACATGCTGTTTTCCTACTATGGGCAGATTCGATTGTGTTTTGTACCCTGTATTATGTTTAAGATCCTCATTTTTGCCGTATCTGAGTACCTGGAATTTACCACCGTTAAACATCATGTTATTTTCTGCTGCCCAATCGAAAACTTTGTTAATATCTGTTTGTAGTTTATCAATGTCTTCAGCAGAGGTAATTTTCATGCTGATTTTTGTATCATCTGCAAAGGACGACACGAAGCTGTGACTTGTGTTTTTGTGTAAACAGCTGTTTATGAATGAAAAACGGTTTACACACGACTCACAACTGCTGACGTCCGAACACTTGTGTGTGAATCGTATTTCATTCATAAACACAAGGGGGTTTGGCGGCTGGATTACGAGCTTGGATCTTTGTATGCGAGGACGCAGCCCGTCCACTAAACACAGACCCAATCCATTCCATGCACCCGACACACCCGCTGTTTATGAGTGAAAAACGGTTTACACCGACTCACATCTGATGACGTTCGAACACTTCCGGACAAGTGCTTCACTGACGACTGGTGTTCGAACCACAACGCTGGAAATGCTTCACCCACGTACTACAAATACAACAGCCCGTCCTCCAAACAAAGATCCAAAAGTGATTCCATCCACCCCCAAACCCCCTGTTTATGAATGAAAACGGTTTACACACGACTCACAACTGATTTCGTTCGAACACTTCCGGAACAAGTGCTTCACTGACGAGTTTCCTTCGAACCACATCGCTATAAATGCTTCACCCACGTACTACAAATGCAAATAATCGCCAACCGAACCTAAACACCTAACCTAACCTAACCTATGCCTATATATGCACAATATGCTAATATATTATAATTAATTTATATTTGAGAAATTCTTGTTTTGAATGAACAGCATGTTAAAATTTATGAATGCGTCTGTGGGGGCGACGGCTGGATGTAATGGACTTGAGTCGAGGACGGTTGAAATACAAATAATCGCCAACAGAACCTAAACACCTAACCTAACCTATGCCTATATATACGCAATATAATAATTATTTTAATATTAATATATATTAAGAAAATTCATGTGTTGAATGAACAGCGTATTAAAATTGATGAATGCGTCTGTGGGTCGACCGCTGGATGGAATGGACTTGGTCCGAGGACGGGTTGCCTGTAAACAGGCTGGGGTCGGCCGCTGCTTGGACGAGCCTAGCCTGTGTACAGGTTACCAAATACTTGACACACGAACTACAAATACAATTACGTTCTGACAAATAAACTTTTTTTTTACCATTGAAAATGTTACTATTTTTACTATTGAAAATTTATTATTGAATTATTCTTGAAATTTTATAGGGCATAGAAACAATAAGAACCTACCTAATCTTTTCTTAGCCTATTATGAGCAATCCTAGGCACAAAGGAAATCTTTATTTGTTGCTTTGTCTACGACCCAGTGGGTACTGTATGTCTAGTTTGCCAGTGAGCGTAGATGGAGTGCCAAGTGCCAACTGC
Organism: Procambarus virginalis; assembly: GCA_020271785.1. Lineage (NCBI taxonomy): Eukaryota > Metazoa > Arthropoda > Malacostraca > Decapoda > Cambaridae > Procambarus > Procambarus virginalis. Next base: position 54,887 of record WNGS01004000.1, read on the forward strand.
CCCTCCCCCCGCAATCATGGGGACAGGAAGCCTGCAGTAGCTGTGCCACACCCGCCTCAGCCCCATCAGGAAATATCACCACTCAAGCGTCCGTTGCGAAGAGCAGATTGCAATACAAAATTATTCTCGTGATCGTGTACAATCTTGAACAATAGGCGTGGTGAGCCTTGCCTGCCCGGGGCAAGAGATTGACGATGGGCAACGGGGGAGACCTGGTTGTAACCTATTCGCGGGACGTATTTCAGGGGAAGCAATAGGACAAGGCTCAAGGTGAAGTGTTGGAAGGTCCAGCTCTAAGTTTGGTAACAGGAGTCAGAAATCGTCAGGTGATTTACCACAGTGTGTGAAAAACAATATAGCCTAATGTGCAGCCTCATATTGTGCACTGTCAATAACCCACCTCATATGTGCACTGTCAATAACCCAGCCTCATATTGTGCACTGTCAATAACCCAGCCTCATATTGTACACTATCATAACCCAGCCTCATATTTTGCACAGTCAATAACCCAGCCTCATATTGTACACTGTCAATAACCCAGCCTCATATTGTACACTGTCAATAACCCAGCCTCATATTGTACACTGTCATAACCCAGCCTCATATTGTACACTGTCAATAACCCAGCCTCATATTGTACACTGTCAATAACCCAGCCTCATATTGTACACTGTCAATAACCCAGCCTCATATTGTACACTGTCAATAACCCAGCCTCATATTGTACACTGTCAATAACCCAGCCTCATATGTACACTGTCAATAACCCAGCCTCATATTGTACACTGTCAATAACCCAGCCTCATATTGTACACTGTCAATAACCCAGCCTCAAATTGTACACTGTCAATAACCCAGCCTCATATTGTACACTGTCAATAACCCAGCCTCA
>WNGS01004000.1:72957-91762 GCA_020271785.1 Procambarus virginalis
CAAATGTAATTAATGAAGATAGGGAGGAAGCAGAACCAGTACAAGGTATCATTTGGAGATGAATACTTCAAGAGTCAGAGAGAGAGAAAGCCTGGGGGTTGATATCACGCCAGACCTGTCCCCTGAAGCTCATATCAAGAGGATAACATCAGCAGCTATGCCAGGTTGGCTAACATAAGAACGGCCTTTAGAAACTTGTGTAAGGAATCTTTCAGAACATTATATACCACATATGTCAGACCAATCCTGGAGTATGCGGCTCCAGCATGGAGTCCCTATCTAGTCAAGCATAAGACTAAACTGGAAAAGGTTCAAAGGTTTGCCACCAGACTAGTACCCGAGCTGAGAGGTATGAGCTACGAGGAGCGACTGCAGGAATTAAACCTCACTTCATTGGAAGACAGAAGAGTTAGGGGGGGACATGATCACCACATTCAAGATTCTCAGGGGAATCGACAGGGTTGATAAAGACAGGCTATTTAACACAAGGGGCACACGCACTAGGGGACACAGGTGGAAGCTGAGTGCCCAAATGAGCCACAGAGATATTAGAAAGAACTTTTTTAGTGTCAGAGTGGTTGACAAATGGAATGCATTAGGAAGTGATGTGGTGGAGGCTGACTCCATACACAGTTTCAAGTGTAGATATGATAGAGCCCACTAGGCTCAGGAACCTGTACACCTGTTGATTGACGGTTGAGAGGCGGGACCAAAGAGCCAGAGCTCAACCCCCGCAAGCACAACTAGGTGAGTACAACTAGGTGAGTACACCCCTGCCAGTATACACCCCTGCCAGTATACACCCCTGCCAGTATACACCCATGCCAGTATACACCCCTGCCAGTATACACCCCTGCCAGTATACACCCATGCCAGTATACACCCATGCCAGTATACACCCCTGCCAGTATACACCCCTGCCAGTATACACCCCTGCCAGTATACACCCCTGCCAGTATACACCCATGCCAGTATACACCCCTGCCAGTATACACCCATGCCAGTATACACCCCTGCCAGTATACACCCATGCCAGTATACACCCCTACCAGTATACACCCATGCCAGTATACACCCCTGCCAGTATACACCCATGCCAGTATACACCCCTGCCAGTATACACCCATGCCAGTATACACCCCTGCCAGTATACACCCCTACCAGTATACACCCCTGCCAGTATACACCCATGCCAGTATACACCCATGCCAGTATACACCCATGCCAGTATACACCCCTGCCAGTATACACCCCTGCCAGTATACACCCCTGCCAGTATACACCCCTGCCAGTATACACCCCTACCAGTATACACCCCTGCCAGTATACACCCATGCCAGTATACACCCATGCCAGTATACACCCCTGCCAGTATACACCCATGCCAGTATACACCCCTGCCAGTATACACCCCTACCAGTATACACCCCTGCCAGTATACACCCATGCCAGTATACACCCATGCCAGTATACACCCATGCCAGTATACACCCCTGTAAGTATTCACCCCTGTAAGTATATATCCATGACAGTATACACCCATGCCAGTATACACCCATGCTGGTATACACCCATGCCAGCATACACCCCTGTAAGTATTCACCCCTGTAAGTATATATCCATGACAGTATACACCCATGCCAGTATACACCCCTGTAAGTATACACCCCTACCAGTATACACCCATGCTAGTATACACCCATGCCAGTATACACCCCTGTAAGTATATATCCATGACAGTATACACCCATGCCAGTATACACCCATCCCAGTATACACCCATGACAGTATACACCCATCCCAGTATACACCCATGCCAGTATACACCCATGACAGTATACACCCATGACAGTATACACCCATCCCAGTATACACCCCTGCCAGTATACACCCATCCCAGTATACACTCGTGTCACTAGAACAGCGCACAATGGGTCAGGGTAGAGAGGAGGAAGAACTACCAGAAGCTTCCAGAAGTGACACACAATATCGAAAATCATTCATGTTTGCAAACATACAAGGCCTAAAGTCAAAATCAAGAAATAAAGTTAAGTTCATAAATGGCCTCCTATTAGAGTCAAACTCAATATTTGGGGCATTCACGGAAACTCATACGAAAGATTACATGGATGGTGAAATCTGGATTCCAAATTATAATTTATACAGATGTGATAGAAAAACTAGGTCAAATGGAGGAGTAGGTCTGTATATTAAAGAGGACCTGGTATGCACAGAACTACTAAACTCAACTAATGAGGTGGTAGAGGTACTTGGAATTAAGGTAGAGAAACTAAACCTAATTATTATTTTAATATATAAACCGCCAGATACAACGGTTGAGGAATTCACAGAGCAGATGCACAAAATAGAGAACATACTTGATGACCTAGCAAACCCAGCTCCAGATATTATCTTCCTTGGAGATTTCAATTTACCGAGTCTAAGATGGAGAATGGCAAACACAAATATCATAGCAGGGAATGACCCGAGAAATAACTAGCCACAGGTCAGAGAACTTTTGAGATTCTGTGACAAATTCTCGCTCAATCAACAGATCACAGAAACAACTTGGAACGAAAACACACTAGACTTGTTATTCACAATGATGAACTAATTAGAGACATTACAATCTCAGATACTTCATACTCAGACCATAAGCTCATTGAAGTGCGAACTAGTATACATAACGGTACTAGGTCTAAGAGACCCAACAAGCGAGAAGGAATGTTCAATCAATTCAATTTCAACAATAAGAGGATCGACTGGAAAAAATAAATGTAGACCTTGCAACCATTCAATGGGAGACGGTCTTAAGCGACAAAACTCCCACACAGGGAATAGCTCAACTGACAGCTGAAGCTTACAAGGTCTGCTTGAAGCACGTGCCGGTGAGGAGGGGCAGAAAGAGGAACACTCTAGAAAGAGAACGCAGACGACTGTACAGGAGAAGGAAAAAAATAACGGAAATGCTTCGGCAGACACAACTATCACAGGAGGCCTGGTCGATGACCGGGCCGCGGGGACGATAAGCCCCGGAAGCACCTCAAGGTAAGGTATCACAAGGAAGATAAGCCTAAGCAGGGAGATCGAAGAAATAGAGTAAACGTTGAAGCGATCATATGAGTCTGAGGAAATGGAATTGGGACAGAAAGCTATACAAGTGATAAGGAAAAATCCAAAATATTTGTTCACATACGCAAAACCAAAAACCTCTACCAGTATTGGACCGTTAATTACAACCGAAGGTACGTACACAGAGGACAACAAAGACATGAGTAAAATTCTAAGAGGACAGTCTGAGGCTATGAACAAATCCACAAGGGCCATGATGAGGATTCGAACCCACGTCCGAGAGCATCCCAGACACTGCCTTAATCGACTGAGCTACGACAGGGTAAAAGAATTGCAACCAGAAGTTCTTTTGGACTTACTTGGATCCTGCAGCCTCTCCGAGACACAAACCAGGATTTTACACAACTCCCCCATGCACTCGAGCTATGTCAATAGGCCGTTCTCCCTCTTCGCCCTCACTTCATTACACACAGAAATCAAAATAGCGTGACGCATCAAATGATACATCATGCTATTGTGATTTGTGTGTGTAAAGAGTATGAGGCTATGTTCAGTACACCAATAAACAACATGAAAGTTGATGACCCAGACAGCTTCTTTATGAATGACATTCAAGCTGCAGATAATATAACGGATATTACCACAAACTCTGAAGACTTTGAAAGAGAAATTGACAATATGCCCATGCACTCAGCTCCTGGGCCTGACTCATGGAATTCAATATTCATAAGGAAATGTAAAGTACCAGTAGCGAGAGCACTCAGCGTAATATGGAGAAAGAGCCTGGATACAGGGGAGATACCAGCAGCACTTAAATCTGCAGATATAGCTCCGTTGCACAAGGGGGGGAGTAAAGCCTTGGCAAAAAATTATAGACCAGTTGCACTAACATCACACGTAATAAAAAATTTTGAAAGAGTGATTAGGAATCAAATTTCTAGTTTATGGAAAATAATGAACTACACAACCCAGGACAACATGGATTTAGAGCGGGAAGATCCTGTCTGTCACAGTTACTCAACCACTATGACAAAATCACAGAAGCTTTAGAAGAAAAGCAAAATGCAGATGTTGTAAACACAGACTTTGCAAAGGCGTTCGACAAATGTGACCATGGGGTGATAGCTCACAAAATGAGGTCAATGGAAATAACTGGTAAAGTGGGACGCTGGATACTCAATTTCCTGTCGAAACAACAAAGAAAGTAACAGCCAATCAAATAAAATCCAGTCATATCAGATATAGACTCAAATACAAGTGACAGCTTTGTGTCATCCTTTGCAGATGATACAAAAATCAGCATGCAAATTATCTCTGCTGAAGACATTAAAAAACTACAAACAGATATTAACAAAGTTTTCGATTGGGCAGCAGAAAATAACATGATGTTTAACAGTGATAAATTCCAGTTACTCAGATACGGCAAAAATGAGGATCTTAAACATAATACAGGGTACAAAACACAATCAAATCTGCCCATAGTAGGAAAACAGCATGTAAAGGATTTGGGAATAATGATATCTGACGACCTAATGTTTAGGGAGCATAACCAAGCAAATATTGCGCCAGCCAGAAAAATTATGGAATGGATTACGAGAAATTTCAAATCCAGGGATCCCATCACAATGGTTGTACTCTTCAAATCACTTGTGCTGTCCCGTCTTGAGTACTGCTCAGTACTCACTTCCCCCTTCAGAGCAGGAGAGATTGCTGAAATAGAGGGAATACAGAGAACATATACGGCACGTATAGACGAGATAAAGCACCTAAATTATTGGGATCGTCTCAAAGCTCTCCAAATGTACTCTCTAGAAAGGAGACGAGAGAGATACCAAATAATATACACATGGAAGATACTGGAGGGACAGGTCCCTAATCTACACAGTAAAATAACAACGTACTGGAGTGAACGACATGGAAGAAAATGCAGAGTAGAACCAGTGAAGAACAGAGGTGCCATAGGCACAATCAGAGAACACTGTATAAACATCAGAGGTCCAGTGAAGAGCAGAGGTGCCATAGGCACAATCAGAGAACACTGTATAAACATCAGAGGTCCACGGTTGTTCAACATCCTAACAGCGAGCATCAGAAATATTGCCGGAACAACCGTGGACATCTTCAAGAGGAAAGTAGATTGTTTCCTCCAAGGAGTGCCGGACCAACCGGGCTGTGGTGGGTATGTGGGCCTGCGGGCCGCTCCAAGCAACAGCCCCGACCACAGGCTGCCAACCTCACTCGCTTATCAACAAAACCACAACTTGTCTTCATGACGTCAGATTAAATACGCCATAATCAAGTACGACACCCTGCTTTGTGTAAGTTTACTGACTCGAGGGGACCCACACCCACACCCATCCAACCAACATGATACCGGCACCACTAGTATGTGTCGTGCTAGTATACATATATATATATATATATATATATATATATATATATATATATATATATATATGTAATAGGGGTACCATCTCTGGTGCAATTGTAGGGACCCACAGTCCCGAAGAAGAAAATAAAAAGTATTCAGAAAAGACCTTGTGGATTCTCACTGAGCATTTTAATGTTTTCTTCTCTTACTACACACACACACACACACACACACACACACACACACACACAACACACACACACACACACACACACACACACACACACACACACACAAGCGTGGGAGCTATATATAGTGAAGTGGAGCCACATTAGGCAGAGAGGGTGTGACAGAGTCATACACATTGTCATGTCACACTGTGCCAAAGACAGGAGGGCCATGATAAGGCGAGCCAGCGCCTCACACCTCATATGGAGTGCCAGGCATCTGCCTTCCACACACACACACACACACACACACACACACACACACACACACACACACACACACACACACACACACACACACACACACACACACACACACACCGGCCCCCACCGGGGGCTGGTGGCTAACTGGACAACAAGCTAGAGGCGTGATCCTGTGGTCCGGGGTTCGATTCCGGGTGCCGGCGAGAAACAATGGGCAGAGTTTTTTTCACTCTAATGCCCCTGTTACCTAGCAGTAAATAGGTACCTGGGAGTTAGTCAGCTTTCACGGGCTGCTTCCTGGGGGTGGATGTGTGGTGTGGGAAAAAAAACAATAGTAGTTAGTAACAGTTAATTGACAGTTGGGAGGCGGGCCGAAAGAGCAGAACTCATCCCCCGCAAGCACAACTAGGTGAAAACAACTAGGTGAATACACACACACATATCAGGGAACCCACAAGAATGAGAGATAATGATGAACCGGCTAGACTCGACCTGATATTCACCTTGAATGAGTCAGAAATAAGAGAAGTCAAATTTGAAGCCCCCATAGGAATGAGTGGCCACAGTGTATTGACATTTGAGTATCTGGTGGAGGTAGAGATAACCTATCCTGGGATGGGATCGGAAGGGAAAAGACTAAATTACCGAAGTGGAAAATATGACGAGATGAGGAACTTCCGAAGGGGAATACCATGGGAAACAGAACTCAGAGAAAAAACTGTACAGGATATGATGGATTATGTCACCCGGAAGTGCCAGGAAGCTGCAGATAGGTTTATCCCGTCCAAATGGAGAAAAAGCAAAAAGCAACAGAAGAATCCATGGTTCAATCAGGAATGTAAGGTAGCAAAGCAACTGAGTAAAAGAACATGGAGAAACTACAGGAATAACAGAACACCAGAGAGCAGAGAGAGATACCAGAGGGCCAGAAATGAGTACCTCAGAGTGAGGAGGAAGCAGAGAGACAGTTTGAAAATGACATCGCGAGTAAAGCCAGACCCAACCAAAGCTGCTCCACAGCCACATCAGGAGGAAAACAGCAGTGAAGGAACAAGTGATGAAACTGAGAAAAGGGGAGAACAGATACACAGAGAATGACAAGAAGGTGTGTGAAGAACTCAACAAGAGATTCCAGGAGGTCTTCACAATAGAACAAGGAGAAGCCCTTCACTAAATGAGGCAAACCGAACAACCTTGAGGAATTTAACCTCACCAGTGATGAGGTCAAAAGGAATCTGTTGAGCTGAATGTGACAAAGGCTGTTGGGCCTGACAGAATATCACCGTGGATACTAAAAGAAGGTGCGGAAGCACTAAGCGTGCCTCTCTTTATGGGGTATAACAGGTCACTGGAAAAAGTAGACCTACCGGAAAGCTGGAAGACAGCTAATGCAGTGCCAATATACAAAAAGGGTGACAGGCAAGAGGCACTGAACTACAGGCCTGTTTCCCTAACTTGTATATCATGCAAGGTGATGGAGAAGATCGTGAGGAAAAGGCTCGTAGAGCATCTGGAGGGAAACAGCTTTGTAGCACTCCACCAACATGGGTTCAGAGATGGTAAATCGTGCCTCACGGGATTAATAGAATTCTATGACCAAGAAACAAAAGTAGGCAAGAAAGAGAAGGGTGGGCAGACTGTATTTCCTTGGACCGTCAGAAAGCCTTTGACACAGTACCCCATAAAGGCTGTTCCGAAAATTGGAGCAACAGGCAGGAGTAAAAGGTAAGGTGCTCCGGTGGATAAGGGAGTATCTAAGAAACAAGAAACAGCGAGTAACGGTGAGGGGGGAGGCATCAGAGTGGCGAGATGTCGCCAGCGGAGTCCCACAGGGCTCAGTACTTGGACCCATCCTGTATCTAGTATATGTAAACGATCTTCCAGAGGGTATAGACTCATTCCTCTCAATGTTTGCTGATGATGCAAAAATTATGAGAAGAATCAAGACATATGAAGATAGACAGAGATACAGGACGACCTAGCTATAGACAGGCTGGAGGAATGGTCTATAAAATGGCTGCTAAAGTTCAACCAGGAAAGTGTAAAGTAATGACATTAGGCGAAGGGAACCGAAGGCTGAACACAAGGTATCATCTGGGAGGTGAAATCCTGCAAGTCAAATAGAGAGAAAGATCTGGGGGTTGATATCACACCGAACCTGTCTACAGAGGCCCTCATCAAAAGGATATCATCAGAGGTATGCTAGACTGGCCAACATAAGAACTGCCTTTAGAAACTTGTGTAAGAATCGTTCAGGACCCTGTATACCACTTATGTCAGACAAATCCTGGAGTATGCAGCTCCACCTGGAGTCCATGCCTAGTTAAAACACAAGACAAAGTTGAGAAGATTCAGAGGTATGCCACCAGACTGGTTCCGGAACTAGAGGTATGAGTTACGACGAAAGGCTAAAGGAGCTGAAACTCACATCCCTGGAAGATAGAGTAAGGGGAGACATGATAACCACCTACAAAATTCTCAGTGGAATTGACAGGGTGGACAAAGACAAACTCTTTAGCGCGGGTGGAAACGAGCAGAGGACACAGGTGGAAACTTAGTNTGTAGATAGTGTCCACTCACAGGATGAGTGGCGCTGCCCAATACTGTCACTATGGCGGTGTGTCCACTCACAGGATGAGTGACGCTGCCCAATACTGTCACTATGGCGGTGTGTCCACTCACAGGATGAGTGACGCTGCCCAATACTGTCACTATGGCGGTGTGTCCACTCACAGGATGAGTGACGCTGCCCAATACTGTCACTATGGCGGTGTGTCCACTCACAGGATGAGTGACGCTGCCCAATACTGTCACTATGGTGGTGTGTCCACTCACAGGATGAGTGGCGCTGCCCAATACTGTCACTATGGCGGTGTGTCCACTCACAGATGAGTGGCGCTGCCCAATACTGTCACTATGGCGGTGTGTCCACTCACAGGATGAGTGGCGCTGCCCAATACTGTCACTATGGCGGTGTGTCCACTCACAGGATGAGTGGCGCTGCCCAATACTGTCACTATGGCGGTGTGTCCACTCACAGGATGAGTGGCGCTGCCCAATACTGTCACTATGGCGGTGTGTCCACTCACAGGATGAGTGACGCTGCCCAATACTGTCACTATGGTGGTGTGTCCACTCACAGGATGAGTGGCGCTGCCCAATACTGTCACTATGGCGGTGTGTCCACTCACAGGATGAGTGGCGCTGCCCAATACTGTCACTATGGCGGTGTGTCCACTCACAGGATGAGTGGCGCTGCCCAATACTGTCACTATGGCGGTGTGTCCACTCACAGGATGAGTGGCGCTGCCCAATACTGTCACTATGGCGGTGTGTCCACTCACAGGATGAGTGGCGCTGCCCAATACTGTCACTATGGCGGTGTGTCCACTCACAGGATGAGTGGCGCTGCCCAATACTGTCACTATGGCGGTGTGTCCACTCACAGGATGAGTGACGCTGCCCAATACTGTCACTATGGCGGTGTGTCCACTCACAGGATGAGTGACGCTGCCCAATACTGTCACTATGGCGGTGTGTCCACTCACAGGATGAGTGGCGCTGCCCAATACTGTCACTATGGCGGTGTGTCCACTCACAGGATGAGTGGCGCTGCCCAATACTGTCACTATGGCGGTGTGTCCACTCACAGGATGAGTGGCGCTGCCCAATACTGTCACTATGGCGGTGTGTCCACTCACAGGATGAGTGGCGCTGCCCAATACTGTCACTATGGCGGTGTGTCCACTCACAGGATGAGTGGCGCTGCCCAATACTGTCACTATGGCGGTGTGTCCACTCACAGGATGAGTGGCGCTGCCCAATACTGTCACTATGGCGGTGTGTCCACTCACAGGATGAGTGGCGCTGCCCAATACTGTCACTATGGCGGTGTGTCCACTCACAGGATGAGTGGCGCTGCCCAATACTGTCACTATGGCGGTGTGTCCACTCACAGGATGAGTGGCGCTGCCCAATACTGTCACTATGGCGGTGTGTCCACTCACAGGATGAGTGGCGCTGCCCAATACTGTCACTATGGTGGTGTGTCCACTCACAGGATGAGTGGCGCTGCCCAATACTGTCACTATGGCGGTGTGTCCACTCACAGGATGAGTGGCGCTGCCCAATACTGTCACTATGGCGGTGTGTCCACTCACAGGATGAGTGGCGCTGCCCAATACTGTCACTATGGCGGTGTGTCCACTCACAGGATGAGTGGCGCTGCCCAATACTGTCACTATGGCGGTGTGTCCACTCACAGGATGAGTGGCGCTGCCCAATACTGTCACTATGGCGGTGTGTCCACTCACAGGATGAGTGGCGCTGCCCAATACTGTCACTATGGCGGTGTGTCCACTCACAGGATGAGTGGCGCTGCCCAATACTGTCACTATGGCGGTGTGTCCACTCACAGGATGAGTGGCGCTGCCCAATACTGTCACTATGGCGGTGTGTCCACTCACAGGATGAGTGACGCTGCCCAATACTGTCACTATGGCGGTGTGTCCACTCACAGGATGAGTGGCGCTGCCCAATACTGTCACTATGGCGGTGTGTCCACTCACAGGATGAGTGGCGCTGCCCAATACTGTCACTATGGCGGTGTGTCCACTCACAGGATGAGTGGCGCTGCCCAATACTGTCACTATGGCGGTGTGTCCACTCACAGGATGAGTGGCGCTGCCCAATACTGTCACTATGGCGGTGTGTCCACTCACAGGATGAGTGGCGCTGCCCAATACTGTCACTATGGCGGTGTGTCCACTCACAGGATGAGTGACGCTGCCCAATACTGTCACTATGGCGGTGTGTCCACTCACAGGATGAGTGGCGCTGCCCAATACTGTCACTATGGCGGTGTGTCCACTCACAGGATGAGTGACGCTGCCCAATACTGTCACTATGGCGGTGTGTCCACTCACAGGATGAGTGGCGCTGCCCAATACTGTCACTATGGCGGTGTGTCCACTCACAGGATGAGTGGCGCTGCCCAATACTGTCACTATGGCGGTGTGTCCACTCACAGGATGAGTGGCGCTGCCCAATACTGTCACTATGGCGGTGTGTCCACTCACAGGATGAGTGGCGCTGCCCAATACTGTCACTATGGCGGTGTGTCCACTCACAGGATGAGTGGCGCTGCCCAATACTGTCACTATGGCGGTGTGTCCACTCACAGGATGAGTGACGCTGCCCAATACTGTCACTATGGCGGTGTGTCCACTCACAGGATGAGTGGCGCTGCCCAATACTGTCACTATGGCGGTGTGTCCACTCACAAGATGAGTGGCGCTGCCCAATACTGTCACTATGGCGGTGTGTCCACTCACAGGATGAGTGGCGCTGCCCAATACTGTCACTATGGCGGTGTGTCCACTCACAGGATGAGTGGCGCTGCCCAATACTGTCACTATGGCGGTGTGTCCACTCACAGGATGAGTGGCGCTGCCCAATACTGTCACTATGGCGGTGTGTCCACTCACAGGATGAGTGACGCTGCCCAATACTGTCACTATGGCGGTGTGTCCACTCACAGGATGAGTGGCGCTGCCCAATACTGTCACTATGGCGGTGTGTCCACTCACAGGATGAGTGGCGCTGCCCAATACTGTCACTATGGCGGTGTGTCCACTCACAGGATGAGTGGCGCTGCCCAATACTGTCACTATGGCGGTGTGTCCACTCACAGGATGAGTGGCGCTGCCCAATACTGTCACTATGGCGGTGTGTCCACTCACAGGATGAGTGGCGCTGCCCAATACTGTCACTATGGCGGTGTGTCCACTCACAGGATGAGTGGCGCTGCCCAATACTGTCACTATGGCGGTGTGTCCACTCACAGGATGAGTGGCGCTGCCCAATACTGTCACTATGGCGGTGTGTCCACTCACAGGATGAGTGGCGCTGCCCAATACTGTCACTATGGTGGTGTGTCCACTCACAGGATGAGTGGCGCTGCCCAATACTGTCACTATGGTGGTGTGTCCACTCACAGGATGAGTGGCGCTGCCCAATACTGTCACTATGGCGGTGTGTCCACTCACAGGATGAGTGGCGCTGCCCAATACTGTCACTATGGTGGTGTGTCACTCACAGGATGAGTGGCGCTGCCCAATACTGTCACTATGGTGGTGTGTCCACTCACAGGATGAGTGGCGCTGCCCAATACTGTCACTATGGTGGTGTGTCCACTCACAGGATGAGTGGCGCTGCCCAATACTGTCACTATGGCGGTGTGTCCACTCACAGGATGAGTGGCGCTGCCCAATACTGTCACTATGGCGGTGTGTCCACTCACAGGATGAGTGGCGCTGCCCAATACTGTCACTATGGCGGTGTGTCCACTCACAGGATGAGTGGCGCTGCCCAATACTGTCACTATGGCGGTGTGTCCACTCACAGGATGAGTGGCGCTGCCCAATACTGTCACTATGGCGGTGTGTCCACTCACAGGATGAGTGGCGCTGCCCAATACTGTCACTATGGCGGTGTGTCCACTCACAGGATGAGTGGCGCTGCCCAATACTGTCACTATGGCGGTGTGTCCACTCACAGGATGAGTGGCGCTGCCCAATACTGTCACTATGGCGGTGTGTCCACTCACAGGATGAGTGGCGCTGCCCAATACTGTCACTATGGTGGTGTGTCCACTCACAGGATGAGTGGCGCTGCCCAATACTGTCACTATGGTGGTGTGTCCACTCACAGGATGAGTGGCGCTGCCCAATACTGTCACTATGGCGGTGTGTCCACTCACAGGATGAGTGGCGCTGCCCAATACTGTCACTATGGCGGCGTGTCCACTCACAGGATGAGTGGCGCTACCCAATACTGTCACTATGGCGGCGTGTCCACTCACAGGATGAGTGGCGCTACCCAATACTGTCACTATGGCGGCGTGTCCACTCACAGGATGAGTGGCGCTACCCAATACTTTCACTATGGCGGCGTGTCCACTCACAGGATGAGTGGCGCTGCCCAATACTGTCACTATGGCGGCGTGTCCACTCACAGGATGAGTGGCGCTGCCCAATACTGTCACTATGGCGGTGTGTCCACTCACAGGATGAGTGGTGCTGCCCAATACTGTCACTATGGCGGCGTGTCCACTCACAGGATGAGTGGCGCTACCCAATACTGTCACTATGGCGGCGTGTCCACTCACAGGATGAGTGGCGTTGCCCAATAAACTCGCCCCTCGGGGCAGAATTTAAATTTCATGTAGATATGATAGAGCCCAATAGGCTCAGGAATCTGTACTCCAGTTGACTGACAGTTGAGAGGCGGGACCATAGAGCCAGAGCTCAACTCCCGCAAGCACAACTAGGCGAGTACACACACTACAGTCAACCGCAGGCACCTCTTGAAGATCTTCACACAATGCGGATTTCCCAAGGAGATACAGAGTGATAGTGGTACAAACTTCACCAGTGATCTCTTCAAGAAAACCCTCGAAGAATTCCACATCACACAGGTACTGTCCAGCCCCTATCATCCTGATCACTAGAACGTTGTCATCAGAGTATTAAATCACTTTTAAGGAAATTTTGTATCAGCACAGAGAAGGATTGGGATAAGCAACTAGACTAATCATGTATATTTTCAGAAGAGTTCCAAATGAGTCCCTTGGAGTATCTCCTTATGAATGGTCTACGGCTGTAAGTGCACTACCTCCCCCCCCCCCGCCCACCTTAAAGCCTTTAAAGATTCATTGTCCTCGACACCTTCAGTGATTCTCTTAATGTGCTCCAGTTTCTTAAAAGCTTGAGGCACATCCTTGAAAGAGTTCATAAATTTGCCAGTGATAATTTGTCAACATCTCAGATGAACATGAAGGCACACCTTGACCAACGGAGCAAAGTAAGAACATTTAATGTCGGAGACTTTGTTGTAGTCTAATTTCCTATTCCAGGCTCTTCCTTCCAAAGTCAATTTTCAGGTCTGTACCGCATCAAAGAATGACGCAATAATCACAACTATGTTCTAGAGACTCTTCTATGCCACATCAATCTCCTGAAGCAGTATCAAGGTAATCCTCCAACTGTGTTGATGTCCCTCTCCATCTTCAAGGATCACATATATTTATAGTGAAACCTATCCTGCTTCTCCTCCCGAATACATTGTTTCTGATCCCATGCTCTCCAACTCTGAAATCCTGAACGATCTTCGTACCTATTTCCAGGATTCCAACAGTGCTCTTCTCATCCACGTCTTCAACATGCATCGAGAATTGTTGCAAGACATTCTGCAGGAATGTACTGTAGTGCGATATGACATGAAACTACTTCCCGACACGATGCCATCTCGCCAACCATACTACCGCATCAGTCCACAGAAGAAGGAAGCTATGTTCGCCGAAGTGCTGTACCTCCTCGACAACGGGCTGGCCACACCTTGTGCGTCCTCTTGGGCCTCACCCTGTATATTGGTGCCAAAGTCACACGCCAAGGTAAGACTCTGCGCCGACTGTCGTAGACTAAATACTGTCGTGCTAAAGGACTCCCATCCCTTGCCGCGAATCGACGATATTCTTGATGAAAATGGTAATGCAAAATATTGCTCTCAGATCGACCTGTTGAAGGGTTACTACAAGATCAGCTTGACAGAGCGTGCAAAGAATATTTTCGCCTTCACCACTCCCTTAGGCCTATTCAGGTATGAGCGACTTCCCTTTGGACTATGTAATGCCCCGGCAACCTTTCAGAGAGCTGTCAACATCGACATCCAGGGGCCCTTGAAGACACCTACGCCTCCTTGGATGACATCGTCGTGGTGACCTCCACCTGGAGTGACCATCAGCTCCAGCTACAACAATTGTTCCTCAAGCTCTACCAGGTTGGCCTCACAATTAATTTGGCCAAGTCAACATTTTCCAAAGGTAAAGTGCGCTATCTAGGTCATATAATAATCAGTGGAATCATAGCACCTGTTGATATCCACCCTCAAGCCATTCAGCATTACCCTCAGCCTACTACACGGAAGCAGCTCATGCGCTTCATAGGATTAGCATCATATTATCGTCGATTTTGTGAGGAACATTAGTTCAATGGCTACACCTCTCATCAACCTGACCAACCCTAAGCAAAAATATATTTGGACAAATTTTCAATCCATTGCATTCGAGCAACTAATGACCTTATTATGTACTAATCTTATTGTCGCCTCGCCAGATGTAAAGAAACCCTTTGTCCTCAATGTCGATGCCAGCAGCACCGGCACTGAAGGTGTCTTACTACTACAGCGAGACGAGGAGATTCTACCAGTCAGCTACTACAGCGAGACGAGGAGATTCTACCAGTCAGCTACTACAGCTACAAGCTGAAACCACATCAAAGGAACTATAGTGCAGTCGAGAAGGAGCCACTAGCCATCATCCTCTGCTTGCAACACTACGAACCATATCTCCAAGGTTATCTTCCCATCAACATCTTCTCCGGTCACAATCCGCTTGGGTTCCTGCAGCAGGCCCAGTTCTCCAACCAGCGCGTGCTTCCCTGGGCCTTGTACCTGCAGAATTATAACCTCAACATCTTCCTCAAAGGCTCAGACAACATCATCGCCGACGCACTATCCCGAGACCACGAGGTGGAACCTCCCACTTCAAATCTCCACTCCACAGCAGCATCTCAGGTGATAACAACAGGCTTCCGGGAGGAGCTGTTATGGTTATCTCCTGCAAAGCAGTAGATTCTGCCTGTTCCTTATCACCAACGTATCTGCATGCTGCAACATCAAGACTCAACATAAACAAGAACAATATGTGCCACACGTATTGTCTAGACATCCCTCTTCCCCCGCCCCCCACCACTCTACCTTCCACGGTAGGGCGGAGGTAGAAATTTCGGCAGGTAGAAATTGGGGCGAGTTATCCCCAATTTCGTTGAAAGGCGATATGAGTTTATGTTAAGTGTGAAATTTAAGTAAAACAAGGGAATATATCAGCAATTAAAATGGACAAGGCTTGCTTGCCAAGGGAATATCGACTTAGCCCCATAAAACTAGTCTCGTGAAGACCGGGCACGGACAATATGCCTACCATCTTGCCAACCCTCTTGACTCCAGACAAAACATCGTGTTGGTAGTTATCTTGACGGCTTCTAGTCTACACCTTCAGAATTCGCGTCAAAATGACGTCACAGGAAGGGAGCCAGTCGGCCGAGCGGACAGCACGCTGGACTTGTGATCCTGTGGTCCCGGGTTTGATCCCAGGCACCGGCGAGAAACAATGGGCAGAGTTTCTTTCACCCTATGCCCCTGTTACCTAGCAGTAAAATAGGTACCTGGGTGTTAGTCAGCTGTCACGGGCTGCTTCCTGGGGGTGGAGGCCTGGTCGAAGACCGGGCCGCGGGGACACTAAAAGCCCCGAAATCATCTGAAGATAACCTCAAGATAACGCCACGTATATAAAGGCTCCCCAGTGTTCAATGCATCAGATTACCCTTCTAGTGCTGACTGCTGTAGTATCTATCCTCGCCCACGGGTGACGGTAGACCCACATAGCATTTTGTATAAAGTTTTACCTTCACCTTTGTTGTTAACGCAAAATTATGTAATCGTAACATAAAATTTTCATTAATTGTTCCTTATCATTGTGTGTAAAATTAAAGTAATTTTTGTTATATTAAATGATTAAAGTTTTTATTATCTTCGTTTTTTGCCCGCAATTGACACACAGTAAAAGGACCCAGCAGGTTTATTTTATTTTATTTTACTTTTTTTTTATTAATGTGAGATTGGCGCAACAGCTGCCAGAATAGTTACTGCTCTATTGCAGATCACGTGACACTCTAGATGATGCAATTGAGGACAATTTTGTGTTGAGGCTTGTCAAGGGTTGGTCTTAACCAGGCCCTTGGCTCATGGCATGATTATAATGAGAGCTGTGCACGCGCGCGGTCACTCACGCGCGTGTAGCTCAATTTGTGTGAGAGAGGCGCTAGTCACGCTAATGTTAGCGAGGCCAGCGTGACCTTGCTCGGGGTGATCTTGGTGGTGTTATTGTTTAATGTTATGTTATGAGGACGGTGGTGTGCGGGGCACACTGACTGTTGGTGTTGGTGTGGGGCACACTGACTGTTGGTGTGGGGCACACTGACTGTTGGTGTTGGTGTGGGGCATACTGACTGTTGGTGTTGGTGTGGGGCACACTGACTGTTGGTGTGGGGCACACTGACTGTTGGTGTTGGTGTGGGGCACACTGACTGTTGGTGTTGGTGTGGGGCACACTGACTGTTGGTGTTGGTGTGGGGCACACTGACTGTTGGTGTTGGTGTGGGGCACACTGACTGTTGGTGTGGGGCACACTGACTGTTGGTGTTGGTGAGGGGCACACTGACTGTTGGTGTTGGTGAGGGGCACACTGACTGTTGGTGTTGGGCACACTGACTGTTGGTGTGGGGCACACTGACTGTTGGTGTTGGTGTGGGGCACACTGACTGTTGGTGTTGGTGTGGGGCACACTGACTGTTGGTGTTGGTGTGGGGCACACTGACTGTTGGTGTTGGTGTGGGGCACACTGACTGTTGGTGTGGGGCACACTGACTGTTGGTGTTGGTGTGGGGCACACTGACTGTTGGTGTTGGTGTGGGGCACACTGACTGTTGGTGTGGGGCACACTGACTGTTGGTGTTGGTGTGGGGCACACTGACTGTTGGTGTGGGGCACACTGACTGTTGGTGTGGGGCACACTGACTGTTGGTGTTGGTGTGGGGCACACTGACTGTTGGTGTGGGGCACACTGACTGTTGGTGTTGGTGTGGGGCACACTGACTGTTGGTGTTGGTGAGGGGCACACTGACTGTTGGTGTGGGGCACACTGACTGTTGGTGTGGGGCACACTGACTGTTGGTGTGGGGCACACTGACTGTTGGTGAGGGGCACACTGACTGTTGGTGTTGGTGTGGGGCACACTGACTGTTGGTGTGGGGCACACTGACTGTTGGTGTTGGTGTGGGGCACACTGACTGTTGGTGTTGGTGTGGGGCACACTGACTGTTGGTGTGGGGCACACTGACTGTTGGTGTTGGTGTGGGGCACACTGACTGTTGGTGTTGGTGTGGGGCACACTGACTGTTGGTGAGGGGCACACTGACTGTCTTGGTGTGAGTAGGGTAAAATGAGACAAATAAGGAATAATTTTCAGAAACGATTGGGCAGTATCGTCTCCACTCAAGTCTGGTGGCGGAATAGTGAATTTTTTTAAGTGTTAGCTTAGGGCACGAGTGGTCAGTATAGCCTAACTAGACGATAGGACGGGTGGTAGTCCATACCCACAGACACCCAAATGTGTATTTCAATGATTGTGTATATGAACATGTGTTTGGGATACAATACGTTAGTATTTAAAGTAAAAAAAAAAATGGAATTGTGTGGTGTGGGTGATGTAAGTAAATAGCATAGTGAGCCCTTTATACAGAGCTCCATTTTCTGTAATGGTCAGTGATAGCCTGGTTATCTTGAGGTTATCATGAGGTTATCTTAAGATTATTTCGGGGCTTTTTAGTGTCCCCGCGGCCCGGTCCTCGACCAGGCCTCCACCCCCAGGAAGCACCCGTGACAGCTGACTAAACCCCAGGTACCTATTTTACTGCTAGGTAACAGGGGCATAGGGTGAAAGAAACTCTGCCCATTGTTTCTCGCCGGCGCCTGGGATCGAACCCAGGACCACAGGATCACAAGCCAGCGTGCTGTCCGCTCGGCCGACCGGCTCCCCCTCGGCCTGAGGGAGTTGTTGTTTAAGATTCGCCACCTGGACCAAAACGGTTCAGGTAGCACGGGCTATGTGAGCCCGTAACTTCGGCGTGGTCATTGACCAATTGGGAGGCGAGTAGAACATTCATTCTGCGTCCCTGGCATGACGTCATCAATGTGGGTCCCTACATACAAGGGGGGGGGTGAAGGGGACTTGGGTATTTATGTGTAGTAAGTC
>WNGS01004001.1:0-24415 GCA_020271785.1 Procambarus virginalis
TTGCTGGTGCCCCCACACCCACCTGTTGCTGGTGCCCCCACACCCAGTGAAGATCTACGGCACAATGGGCCGCAGAACAGCTCTCCAGGTCCAAAACTTTGATGACCATCTTGATAAATTCAAGGAGGTCATGATATGGAGGATTAAGGAGAAAACATACACCAGGATATATTGTCCTTTTATCCCACTATCAAGAACAGTGTAATGAAAACATAATGGGGGACTATATTTGGGGGATGATTCGTGAAAGTGTTTTACAGTATAATAGTAGATCTTGAAAACTACTCACTTCGAAGTCTTTTGTTGTCATTATTGAAATATTTTAGCATAAATACATGTTAATGTTGATTGATATGTTTTTCTGACTTTATGTGAACGAGAAGAAAATAATTCGCCCGTTTTGATATTGACAATAATTAAATTTCAGAATATCATTGACCGGTCACAAAATCAAGAGTTTGAGGGGAATAACAACTATTTTCTATATTTTTTAGACATAAGACTGTGTATCGAAGTACAGCCCAAAAATAACCTGGTTAGTAGTACCTTTACAATATTCATTAAAACTGCGGTTATCAAGGTGATTAATGAATGTTGAAAATGCATGCTTGTGATTATACATGATTAACTGGTGTTAAAGTATACAGACATGAACTACTTACGAGTCATGTAGGTAGGCGGGCACAGCGATGGTGAGGTTCTGGCACCCGTCTGTGCTGGTGGGCATAACCTCCAGCTTGATCTGGCCAGAGAACCTGGCCATCTGGTGACCCACCCCGACCCATGACGTGAAGATCAAGCTGACAATTCCACCCACAAAGGCTCCCTGTCGGATAAATGCAATTAAAAGTATTATGTTTGCTAGTACATATATACATAAATATTCATCAAACTATCGTTGGTGTCATCGTCATTTTACTATTGAAATGAAAGAAATTCCTAAATCTGTGTTTGAAAATGGTAGATGGTCAGTGCGATCCAGTGCTTTATATCCTCGCTAGCACGAAGTCTGGGGTTCAGGTCCAAGGGTGGCCAGAACACTCTTGTTGTTCATATTTACTTCATAAATCGTTATTCGTTAATTTGTTAATTCATGATAATACTATTTTTTTTAAATAATTATATTAGGCCTGAACTCTTATTCATGTATGGAATTTACCTTAATTAATCTTAAAGAGACATAAGAAAGGCCCACCATGTTGGTATTGAGATATAACTGGTTGTGAGTACAACAGTGAGTGGATGACTTACGGTGGCGTTGGCCCAAGGGAAGAACATGCCGAGTGTTGTGACTCCCAGCAGAGGCGCTCCAATGATGCCGAAGATGCTAGATGTTGCCTGCAGTACAAAGCAAACCTCCATAGACCTCTTCTTGATGACCGCCACAATGGAAGACTTTTTCAGAGGAACAAATCTTCCCCACCCACTCGGACATGAGCTACTTACACATTCCTTAACATGCACATTACAAACTCACACATATATATAATTGAACACACCCATGAACAACTGGTTTAAAAATACAGGGATTTTTTTTTTACTTTATAAATTATCTGACTTTCTCTAGCAAACATAACAAAATAATCCCACTGAACGGATAAATCTTGAAGCATGTTATATAAAATAATAATTTTAAAATTCTCAGCATAGACAAAAAAATATATGAAAATATAAGATCACCATAAAGGCTTTACGTCGTGAACCCCAGTACACGTTAATGGAGCCATGTATGTAGATGACTGTTGAAACGGTCCCTCTTACAACACAGTCAAAGAACCCGAGTATGTCCACGATAGCCATCAACTCAGCGTTAGACCCCCGAAAGCAGTAACGTAGGGCAGAGATTCACACGACAACCATCTCAGGCCCTGTTGTTCTGCCTTGTACAGGCTTTCCAGTCCTTAGCACAACAGCGGAGTGAAATCAAGCACGAACAAACATATGATATACTAAATGGAGTATCCAATTGTTTTGCGATTCTTTCACAACTTCAAAGATTTCTCAAGCCACGAACGTTTATCAGAGTTAGGAGTAACTATTCTTTAATAGTATTTCACACCACTAAGCTTCTCTCACTGGCGACCACCCACACACTAGACAATCTTATTTTGTTATAAGAGAAAAAAAGACAGATAGACAGAGACAGACAGACAGAGACACACAGATATAGACAAAGAGACAGAGACAAATACAGAAACACAGAGACAAACAGACAGACAGATGGTATATAACAAATCACTGGTGGAGGAAAACTAACAAATATTTTGGAAGGGTGCTAATGTAGTCCCGATTTACAAAAAAAGGTGACAGACAAGGGGTACTGAACTACAGGCCAGTGTCCCTAACTTGCATAACTTGCATATCATGCAAGGTGATGGAGATGACTGTGCAAAGAAAACTCATAGAATATCTGGAGCAAATAACTTTGTAACACATCACCAGCAGAGTTCAAGGATGGTAAATCTTGTCTCACAAGATTAATGTAATTCTGCAACTAGGCGACAACAATTTGGCATGAAAGGGAAGGGTGAACATATTTTTGGATTGCCAGAAAGCCTTTGACACAGTACAGAAAAGAGACTAGTGCATAAGCTACAGATGCAGCAAGGAGTAAAATGAAATAATGGAAAAGGGAGTACCTAATCAATAAAAAGACAGAGAGTCACTGTAAGTGGTGAGGTCTCAGAGTAGCAAGACGTCACCAGTGGAGTCCCACAGGGTTCAGTCCTTGGACCTATCTTGTTTCTGATATATATAAATGATCTGCCAGAGGGAATAGACTCGTTCCTCTTAATGTTTGCTGATGATAACAAAAAATTATGAAGAGGGTTAACCCGAAAAAGATAGCAAGATGCTACAAGATGACCTAGATAAACTGAAGAAACAGTCTAACATATGGCATCTAAAGTTCAACCCAAGTAAATGTAAGGTAATGAAACTAGATTGAGGAACCAGGAGACCAGACACAGGGTACCAAATAGGAGACGAAGTCCTCCACGAAACGGACAGAGCGAAAGACCTAGGAGTTGATATCACACCGATCCTGTCTCATGAAGTCCACGTCAAAAGAATATTATCAGCGGTGTATGTAAGACTGGCTAACATCAGAACTGCCTTTAGAAACTTCTGTAAAGCATTGTTTAGAACCTTGTATACTACATATGTAAGACCAATCCAGGAGCATGCGGCTCCAGCAAGGAGTCAATACCTTGTCAAGCACAAGGCGAAGCTGAAGAAGGTTCAAAAGTATGCCACTAGACTAGTCCCAGAACTAAGAGGTATGAGTATGAGAAAAAAGCAGCTTGAATAGCACCTTACGTAGGTGGAAGACAGAAGAGTTCGGGGAGACATTATTTTCACAAAATTTTCAGAGTAGAATATGATGGATTATTTAACACGGGTGGTACTCGCTCAAGGGGACACCGGTGGAAGCTGAGTACCCAAATGAGACACAGAGACTTTACAAAGAACTTTCTCAGTGCCAGTATAGTTAATAAATGGAATGCTTTAGGAATTAAAGTGGTGGAGGCTGACTCCATACACAGTTTCAAATGTAGATATGATGGAGCGTAATTAGCTCAGGAACCTGTACGCCAGTAGATTGACATTTGAGAGGTGGGACCAAAGAGCCGAAGCTCAACCTTCGCAAGCACAACTAGTAGAATACAGAGACATAGAGAGAGAGAGAGAGACTGGCAGACAGTATTTAGATGAATGGATAGATAGATGGATCGATAGATGGATAGAAATGGATAGATGGAAGACAGACAGTATATAGATGGGTGGATAAGTAGATAGGTCGATGGATAGATGGATGGGTAGATAGCTAAATATATTTATAGACAGATAATTGGATAGATGACAATGCCAGGTTCCTCCCTACCCCCCTAGAGCGAGGCGGAATTGTTATTCGACTTAATGAACTTATATGGTATACTATGTAATATTTTATACTAATAGTAATTGTTTTATATGAGTTATACGTTGATTTCACATCCCAGTCCACTGCTACGTTATTCACCACCCAACTTACGTCACATGCCAAAAGCCCTCCTCCTTTGGACAAGTCTGCCCAATCAAACTTTCCCATGAAACTTGTTAATTCTCCATAATACTCTCTTCAACATTTTTTCCAGAAGTTAAATCTAACATGTTCCCTATTTCTTTGCCGTTCACTAGTTTTTAGCTATTACCTAGAATCATATCTGATATATTGCTTTTGTGTGTTAGTTCAATTATGTCGTTTTTAAGAAATCATTTGTCCATTACCTTTTAAATTATTCGTCTGCTGTATTGATAAAATTTATTCTATTAAAATTAAAGTTACCTGTTATGCAAACTTTGCCAGATCAAGTTGCCAAAATACCGCTCCCCATCTCTGGTTTTCCTCAATTCTGACATGGTTTGGTGGCTTATATATTACCCCAGTTATACCAGGCTATCATTATTTTCTTTAAAATTTATCGAAACAGTTTCTGTTTATGCCTCAGTTTTGACTGTCTCTTTGACCAACCTGTCCTCTGGGAGGAGACCAGCTCAAAGGAATGGATTGGGATTGACTACATAATTAGTGCTATTATTTACTCACTGTCCATAGTTAGATTAGGATAGGGTTACTTTAGGTTAAGGTTTGGTTAGGGTGTTTCATTATGTTTGGTTACGTTAATATGGTGTATTATCGACGATAATGTGAAATATGGAATTTGAAAACCATATGAGTGTACCAAGGAACTCCAT
This sequence comes from Procambarus virginalis, assembly GCA_020271785.1. Taxonomy (NCBI): domain Eukaryota; kingdom Metazoa; phylum Arthropoda; class Malacostraca; order Decapoda; family Cambaridae; genus Procambarus; species Procambarus virginalis. The sequence goes on from WNGS01004001.1 coordinate 4,738, forward strand.
TTACAGTAAGCCAAATTTGTCAATGAAAATTTTGTTTGAAGTCTTTCAGCATTCGCTTTTTATACTTTAAACTAACGATTTTTAATACAATAAAGTTATAACTTGAGAATAAACCTGGTTCACGACAAAGGTTCATTTGCCAGTTTACATGTAGACTATTACTGGAACCATAATATTCTTTCAGACCATCAAACATATCTAGATAACTATCAAGGTGTTTTGAGAGGGATGTGTGGTTTCTAATGGTAATGGATATGGTCTGAGGACAGGCTCTGATGACACTACATTTTATGTTTTCTTATAGTATATATTGATACTTCTCCTCATCCTCTAATCTGAATGTCTGAAAAAATTTGAATCCCTTACTTCATATTTTGTTACTAGTTCCCTGTTTTCAACATTTGTTCACGTTTCGGTTAGTGTAATAATATTTTTTTTTCGTGCATACAAGAGCCCTTAGATCACCTATATTTGTTTCTTATATTACTACTGTTTATGTAGTACACTTTTAGGGTATTGTTATGTTGATGCTTGAGTCCATCAGTGATATTTTTAGCGACACATTTAATATTCCTTTCACATATTTCCTTTACATTTTTGTTTCATGTTTCCATAATGCCTTGACTTCTCGAATATAACAGTTTAAAACCCTACTAACTGCCAAATCAAAAGAGTCTGCTATACTTGCTACCCAAAAGGTGAGTCCCATCCCTCGCATACATATACATCCTGCTAATGAACCATTCCCAGTTGTTGATATTTGGCGTTTCTCAGTCCAACAAAAGGCCTTTCAAGTGGTTGTCAAATGATTTATCCCAATTGCCCATGACAACCATTGACCACCAACACCTAACTTAAGCAAAAGTTCAAATAAAACTCAAACCTTTTTTCCGAGTCATGTGTAGTGATAACCTTAATCAGTTTATAAATTCCTCATATCTACCCTTGCCAGCACCATTTCGTCCAATAGAGTAGCAGCTAATAGGCATATTTTCCTCCTGTCTATTGAATAACCTCTGTCAGCCCCATGAGAGCTTACCCTCATCACCAGAATCTCAAACAAAAAGCCCTGTTTGTACCTTTTTTTTAAATATTTGATTACCAAGATTTTCCTGTTTTCCTGGTTAAGTCGTTTTGTCGTCCTTCCTCCTGCTTCCATGCTCAAAATTAACTGTCTCTTCTGTCAGGGAAGTAGCTACATCCTTCGAACATTCCTCCTCCAGTCTAGAGGCTACCTTGAGGTTTTCGAAATGGGCCCCAAAGGCTTCTTTATTGTATTCCTAAGACCTTTATCCTTTGAGACAAACTAATTTGCTGGCTTCACCAACACAACTTACACTTTAGCTTCATCCACTTGCAGCACACAACTCAGCATCACTTCTTCCATTAACTGGTCTAAATCTTTCCTTATAGAAGCAACAATCAAACGTTCAATCTTGATGGTTATTTATGCCCTTCCATCATTTACATTCGTGATAGACTCAGTCATCATGAACTGACTCGGCTCCTTCACTTTGTAAGATCAAACAACCTTCCATACACATCAGAATATGTAAAAAGAACATGTTCATCTTGCAAGGTCTCTGTAGAATTTAAGCTCCAGATCCACTGCGTCTGGAGTGGCTTACCATTGATTTTAAGGAGCACTTGTCATCAGCGATCCATAATCCACATACTCACGGTCGTTGACGAGTACTTGTGCATCCCTTGTGCATTCCCGTGCCGTAAGATGAACACTGTGATACTGTGATCAAATACCCGGCAGTGTCTTAAGCCTTAGAAAAATTACGAACTTTATCCACTCAAACACAGTGTCTGTCTTATGTCCTAGGTACTCAAGATATATTTTTCTCAAAGGTGTCGCAACAAAAAGGACACTGTCCTACCATTTCACAGGGAATGTACAGGTTGAACGGTACAATTGTGTCATATGAAATGCTATTGCCTAGCATTCATATCGCACAATCTAGCAAAAAACATTGGAAATTGGTGCTTCTAGATGAACTACATTCAATTATGTCTTTCTTATCTGCTCCAACTTATACAATCTCACATGAGTTTATTTCTTTTTATTTGGGGGGGGGGGGGTAACTCTCAATGACGCTCAGCTGATTGTAGCTCATAACCATCATGGTTTATGGTACTGGTAGGGTGTTACTTTGAAGGTTAGTTTTGTTTAGCAATAATCATCGTCTAGGTGACCAAGTTGATCTCATTAATGTAATCCCAGCCAATACCGGCATTAGGTATCCAGATGAATGCAAGTCCACACAATCTGTCCTTGACGTGGCACCGAGTTCATCGAGTCTGACAACTCTCATGAAGCCTCATAATGTCGAGTCTGTGCCCAAGAATCAACTCTCTCCTGTTAATGAAAATGCGATGCGATTGATGGATCTCCTCCTCCCCCCCCCCCCTACTTCTCTTGGTATTCAAGGTCATGAACTAGCAAGTGAGATGCCCCGTGAAGATGTCTCACTTTCTCCAGGGAGACCCAAAAGGTCTGCCCGGGTACCAGGGCATCATGGTCGTTATTACTGGCATTAACAACTTGTATTGAGGTAATTAGTGTCATGATGAGCAGTAAATATTTGTCATTTGTTTGTATACTGTTAGTGTACGGTTTTTCGGAGGGAAATATGTGATATTTCTAAATAAAATATTGACTGTTTTCTCCAGTATACATGTAGTTCTCTATTATAATAATTGTTTTTCCCTCTGAGTTCCTGCAAAATTTGCTTTTGTATCCTTTCATATTTGTAATGAACTTAGTTTCATAAAACTTGAGGGTGTAGGAGGCAAGTAGTTTGTAACAACAACTCAGTCATACCTCATCTGGTAAATATTCTCGCAGTGTTGCCTCCTGTCTTGTTATATGTCAAGAAACACATATAATGCACAACCATTTAATAACTTGTTAAGAAAGTGGTTTATTAATTGGTTTGTGAGATTGGTGTTGGAAAGTTCACTGGCACAACTAGCCAGCAAGTAGTAGACCTACTCACAGACAAAATAATATTGACTATGCAACCTAGTTAGCAATAGGCCTACTCACTGACAGAACAGCATTGACTAAGTAACTTAGTTAGTAATAGACCTACTCACAGACAAAATATTGCCGAGTTGCTCTGCTACAAACACAAGAGCAAATGTGATGAGACCGAAGACGATGCAGAGGCCCCTGGAGACCAAGGTGCTGGCGTTGTCGGAGATGCCTGGATAACACCCACTCCTGACGAAGTCCTCTAACACGATAGCCGCCAAGGCGTTCAACCCGGAAGAAACAGTGCTGGCATACAACACAATAATTCATTTGTCTCATGCAATTCTTGGTACTTGAAATCCTGTTTAAACTTTTATTATTCAATTTGGAACATTCGTGCGCCCAATATGTTTCTGGCTATATGGAAATAAATCATCAGAAAATGGTGAAAGCCTTCCTTCTGACTCAGAGACTTGTAATTCAGGTACACTAAACTCTCCTCTAAGGTGTTACCTGAGAGCGCCAGCGAATATGCCAGCAACGAACAATCCTGGAAGTCCCTTCCACTGCCCGAGGGTGTCCATAACAAAGAGCGGGAAGAGCTGGTCTGCCTTGGTGACAACTCCAGCACGGACTGGGTCACAGTCATAGTACTTGGCGTACACAACCATCCCACCGAAGCAACAGGTGATCGTCAACACGAAAAGTCCAACCAAGTTGATCCATAACGCGTTGATGGCCATTTGTCTTGTCTGGACGCTAAGGTATCGCTGCACCTACAAGGACGTGAAAAAATGCATGAATTTCTGCCTAGGCCGTGTTGTAGGCAGGTGCTAATGTTAAGGGGAGCGAGCACATATATAAGGCGCCACAACACGTACCAAATAATTCAACCCATCCTCTTGATTAGATAGTACTTTTTGAAACTATGTGAACCATAAACATTGACGTTAGGCAGTTAGATAAAAGAATTTTGTGCTATTCACTTTACAGAGTTAAGAAAAATTAAGATAATCTAGTGAAGTGGTCACATCTTCTATGGGCTCCATTTCCACCACCTGTTCGGCTGCAGTAGCCAAGATGCTGTCACCAGCCCCTGGACCAACAGTAGGTACTGGCAAGTTTTCATAGGGTTCCTCATCTGGCGCAGCAGAAGCTATGTGCTTCCCAAATGAAAAATAGGCTTCCAATTTCTAACATTTTGACGATTTTTTTTGTTAAATTTACATCTACTTCAATCTTATGAGCTTCATGAATTCTTTTCTTGGATATTTAATAAAGCATTGAAGTTCAACAAAATATCAGAATCGGAAAGGCTCGCTGAGCCAATACCTGCGCCTGGTTGACGGCGTATATGACGACCCAGTTTAAATAGCCTCCAATAAATAGACCCCAAACGGTGTGTCTGGTGGTAGGATCTGTGTCATAATTGATCACTTGGGTCCGGCCACTCTCTGCATTCCTCGCCCACACTGTACTGAAACCTCCAACGTCATGAGCGCCCTTGATGATGACGAACGTCACACTGGCGTACATGATGAGAGTCTGGAGTAAAGATATCAATCACTTAATTACATGATAAGCCGATGCTAATGTAAGCTGCAGAATGCCAATCAGCCCTATACATCAGTAGTGTAAGAAGACTCATATCGCTGCAGTTTTGCTTTTTCCGACTGCAGCGTTATGAGTCGTGTGTTTTTCGTTATCACTCCTAATACCTCACCTATATGCAGTTTTGCTTTTTCCGACTGCAGCGTTATGAGTCGTGTGTTTTTCGTTACAAATGGCGACGGCCGTGATTTGAGTCGTGTGTTTTTCGTTACAAATGGTGACGGGCCAGTGCTTGGGCCGTGTGTTTTTTTCGTTATTTTTAACCGTGGATGTCAACTGCATCGATTTGAGTTATGAATTTTTCCCCCGTGGATTTAAACTGCAGCAATATGAGTCGTGCATTTTTGGTTACCCCGCTGACCCATGCACAGGCATCAATAATGGTCAATGACGTCACCAGCTAGCCGCTCAGGGAACCTGCACAGGCACGTTTAAGGGGATTAAAAAGCCGGGCTATGAGTCGTGTGTTTTTCGTTGCCTCAGCGACCCCGCACAGGCATTGCTAATGGTCACCCCGTCTTCATCTCCCCTGTTTTAAGTCCGTTTTCTGTTATAGTGTATTTATTCCCATTTTTTCAATATTTATAGCAAAGGGGGATTCAAATGCTGTCTTCTGTCAAGCCTAATGTGCAATAGCGCTAACCATTATATGCTCGTTTTTTCTCAATAAGGTATTACTGTACTGTTTCCCATTGTCTAAGATCATTTTATAGCTAAGATTTCATATTGACATAAGAAAATGAGTTCACCCCTGTTACCAATCCAGTATTTACCCAGGTCTTTTTCCTAAATCTAAAACTCATTGCAATTTATGCCCATTATTTCATGTTCTGTCCAGTGTTGATAATTTGTATAGCCTATGAATATCCCAGTTTATCATGTGCATTCATTCACAGCTCTATCATGTTACATCTATTTCTTCGCCTTTCTAGAGAATGTAATTTAAGCTTTGTCGATCTTTTCTTCAGAGATTGCTTATTGAGCATAGGACAAATAAAAATGAAAACCTACTATCATCAATTTGTATGAAAACAGTTCCCTACCAGGCGTGGTGACTTCAATGCAATTTCAGTACTAATCCAATAATTACTGCATAAACGCATAAATATATATGCACGTACATAAATATAAATGCACATCTCACATTCGCTCAAAAAACATGCCTCCCCCCCACATCTTGCTGTAGAATATAACAAATCAAAATTCTCATTCAGTAAAAGCAAGCCTTCTGCAGTCACCTACTTTTCTGACGTCATCATCCCTAATGCGCTGTTAGCCACCCAATGAGCTTCCATCCAACGTGCTAATGCGGGTCTTATAGGAGGTTCACACATAAGTGTGAACTCTTAATCACTCCTAATACCTCACCTATACTCTGTGCTTCACCAGAGTCGATATTCAGCTACAATAGCTCGTGTTTTCGCTCATTGCTCATATTTTTTCTGTTATTCATGAACTCTATTAAACCAACCTAACCTAACCTAACCTAACTTATTATTTATTTATAACAAACAAATACATCCTACAGACCAGTTGCTGTCATTGTTTAGTAACATCACGAAAAGCGACCTCAGGTATGGGGATGAGGTATTGATGGCCATTAGCATACAAGTGTCAAGGTATCACAGCACCTGACTTGTCAACTATGTATGACGTCACCAGATGACCAATGCGACCTTTGACATGGAACTTGCATATGGTGTCTGTTAAATGTTATTATTATTATTATTCAAAAAATGACTAGACTAACCATCCCCACCTGACCTAATCAGAGGTTTGAGAATATACATTTTTATCATCCACAACTGTAATCATTATTCAGTGATAAGTTCAAAAGTATAACAGCAACCCAAATGTCGTACTGCAATTTAAGCAGAATCGTACGTCTGGTAGCAGACGGGCTATCCTTATAAGGACTGCCCCCCAGCCCAAAGGACAGTTCAACTCAAGCTTCCTGTGCTAACACTCCGAACTAGCTCCAGCACTTGTGCAATATCAGACTTCGCTGTCTCGTATCTATCAAATCAACCATGAGTATTTGTGAACTTTGCAAAGCCCCTAAACTAGGGCCATTCCACCTGTGCCAGGTGAAATGTGGTGAATGTAGGATAACCTTCACCGCCAGTCCTCAGCATCAGTGTGTTATTTACTGTGAGCAGTGCTTTAAAATACCTCGTGGACATTTTGATAAGATTTGTCCCTCGTGTTCCAAAGTGATTTGTTCTACCCGTAAGTATCAGTGTGGTTATTACAACTGTAGAAATTTCCCATAGATATGTTGTAAGTTATAGCATATTTATAGTTACTATTTTTAAAAAATGACTTAACAGCAGCATCAGATATTATTTGTATTAATATTCTGAAAAAAAAAATACATTCTTTATTAAATTGCGCCAGCTAAAATTTATATATGAATTATTATTTACAATTGGTGTGGAACTATACATCTATTCCGCATTCCTTTAAAAATACACATAACTATATAGAATAATTAAAATCTATAGGTCGCAACCCTGATGCATGTCCATTTTGCATGTATCTAGTTGATTCCGAGTCTGAAACGAGGTCTGATTCAGAGCACTCAGAAGCATCATCTCACCAACGCGTCCAGTATGAAAGTAAGATAAATATAGTTTTTCTGCAATATTAAACTATTCCCAATTCTTTTTAGATATATTTATATAAATACCTCACTTATCATCGTCAATTATTATTCACATGAACATTTATATGATTTTAGGCTCTCCAACTCAGCAGTTAGTGGAGGGGGAATATCCTCGTGGAGGAGGTGGTGAACTGCCAAGCACGAGCAGCCAAGCTCGCTCGCGAACACCAGAAGAAGCTAATAACAGGGAAAGTGTTAGTTGTAAGTAACATCCGCATTAATTATTATTTTCATATTTCAATAATGCCATTATTATTAAACTCCCTATATATAATTTATTTATTGAAATCCTTATTCTTGTTGCTTATAGGTTCTCAACTGGAGGACAGTGACGACTCCCTGCATTTGGTTTGGGAAGCAGATTCAGATGTGGAAGCCAGCCAGCCTATCGCAAATTCTCCACCACCTCAGGAACAGCAGCAACAGCAGGTAGATGTTTTGCTTCCTCCTCCTCAACCCGAAGTGCTTGAAGTGATCAATAATTTCAATGGGGGGTACATACGCCATTCATATAGCATCCCAGATCATGCCCAAGGAGATCCTGCCCATTATTTAACTATATATCGTAATTATTTTATTCAGCAAATAGAATCCTTGTTTGATGCCGTTCATCCCAATTTCCCTCCTGCCCTATTGATATACCCGGATTTTACATTCAATTTACAACGGCTAAATCAAGAAAATGAACCTGATTTTGAGGGAGAGTTACCTATAAGGGCTGAACAACGTACTGTAACTAGGCATGAGGCCAGTGTTGTCGTAGATCAATGGATTGCTGAATTGGATAATAAGTTAGAAGAGTTCTTTGCCGAGACAGAAGGTTCAAGTCTAGGTATACAGAGCATTTCTGGCTTTTATATTAATTCTATAGCTGTTCAGCACCCCATCCGTCTAGAATACGTGCCGTATCCAGATAAATTGAGCGGTTCAAGACATGTTTTCAACCCTAAAGGGGAACAAAATATATGTTTAATTCAATGTTTAGCTGCATATATATGCCTTGCTCAGGGAATGACATCAAATAACATTGTCAGGTGTTCCAAATCTGCCAGGTGGTGTCTTAGATTCATCCGTTGGAGTGAGGATATAGAAATCCCCATAACGTACGATAACATCAATAAAATTGAAAGTATAAATAAATTAAGTATATATATCTATGTGCTTACACGTGAAGACAATAGGTACTACATTAGCTTAGCTAGAAAAGGCAGGGAACATTCTGCTCCTAAAGTACCATTGCTCATGCTGGAGGATCAGCATCTTGTGCTCATTAAAGATTTCAATCAATATGTTCGTAACATGCGCCGTCAATTAAGCAGAGCCCCCCAAAATCATATTTTTTGCCATTCGTGCTTAATTCATTTATCACCTGATGCTATGCGGGATCACGAAGAGTCATGTGAAGTTAAACAAACATTGAAATTTTACCCTGAAGGCCATAAAATAAAGTTCAAAAATTACGGTCGTGCCTATGGGCCCTCTCACACAGCATATTATGATTTCGAGTGCTTGTTGGACCCCTCCAATCCCCAAGGTATGATCGAGAAGCGGCACAAAGCTGTGGCATATGCTTTTATCATCATCAACAGGGAATTGGAGGTGGTAGAGAAATTAACGTATATGGGGGATGACCCTGTGAATCATTTCATAGATACTTTGGAGAAGGCATGGAAGAGAATTAAATCTACCATGCCTAAATACAAAATATCTATGACACGTGAACATTGGCAAGCTTATAGACGACAAACCACATGTGAAATGTGTTATAGACCATTCAAATCAGCTATGGACAAGCACCGTCATCATGATCATGCTATTGAATTTAATAATTATCTAGCAGCCTATTGTCGTAGGTGCAACATGCTGTGCAGAAATTCATATAAATATTTGTATACATTCTCTCACAATGCGGCTTATGACCTCGGGGTAATTTTAAATGAATTGTCTAACCTCCCTAACCGTAAAATTTATATTGCCTCCATAGATGGATTTAAGTTCATGAAAGTAGATATCGGTAAACTTCGGTTTATGGATAGTCTGGCTTTACTAAATGGTGGGCTGGAAAAACTAGCTAAAGAACATATCAAGGAAGGTAAACCCACCACTTACACCTCAGTTATGTTAGATGACGTCCCTGCAGCTGCCCATCATTTATTAAAGACAGGTAAACAAATATTCTGTTATGACTATATTTCATCTTTGGAGAAATTAAATGAACCGGCTCTTCCTCCTCCCGAAGCCTTTTTCAATAGTTTAAAACACGAGGCCATAAGCGAGAACGATTATACACAAGCTAAAGAAGTGTTTAGATTAGCGGAATGCAAGACCATTGGGGATTACTTGAAGGTCTATTTGAAAGTAGATACTGGACTATTGTGCGATGTGTTTACTGTATGGCGCAAGACCATGCTTGAGCTGTACAAGTTAGACATTACACACTATGTCTCGTTATCTAGTTTTGCATGGGACGCTTTCTTGTTTAAGAGTCAAGTTGTCTTGGACTCTATTTCTGATCCCCATTTGTACGATGTATTGCGTGGAAATCTAAGAGGCGGATTTACCTCTGTTGTGCGGCAATACACAAGTGTACAAAATGAGCATACAGGAGTTGACCCTGAGCAGCCGTGGAGTGCGGACGTGTCCCTCCGTGACTGCTAGGGTGGTTAGCTGTTTGGTCGCCAGGTGGCAGGGCGTAGCTGCCCTCCCAGTGTTGTTGCCTGGCTGGCGTTTTGCTGACGTGGCGGACCTGCGATACGATGGGGGTCGCCATCCCACCTGTACTGCGGGCTCAGTCTGTGGGCCTGGAATTTTCAAGCCGGGCTGGGTACCCGGAGATTGCACGGGCGTGTGAGCAGCTGCAGGTGCCTGTGATTGACATCTACGGTGTCGAGCTTGTGACGGCCCGTCGGGTGATTATAAAGTTCACTGAGGAAATGGCGTATAGTGCATTTCTCCGTAGATACGAGGGGCGGACTCTGCCTCTACAGGACGGTGAGGGCACTGTTTCCATCTCGGATCGGAGTGGAGCCCTCACCTACGTAAGCGTCCATGGAGCTCCGTTAGAGTTTCCAGAGGGTCTGCTACGGCGGTATTTCGGCCGGTTTGGCGCCATTGAGAGTGTGCGTGTGAATGTGGTGTCTTCGAGCTCGCTTAAGGGCGTCCGGACGAACATTCGTACCCTGGGTATGAGGCTACGGGAGGATATTCCGTCCTCTGTGCGGCTGTTGGGGTACACAGTTCGTGTATTCTACGCCCGCCAGCCTAGGACATGTTATCGTTGTGGCCTGTCGGGCCATCAAGCTGCTGAATGTTCTGCGCCCGCCTCTGCACCTGTGAACCTCTTCAGCGAGGAGGACGTTCCACCACTTCCTGTGGAGGAGGACGCCTCCCCAGACGCGGCTACGCCCCCTGGGTCGCATGATGCGCCCCCTGTGGTGGAAGTTCCCCCGATTGTCGCCGACCCTGTTCCGGATGTTTCGATGCCCTCGGTGGATACTCCTGCTCCTGTCCCTGATGCTCCCGTAGGCCTTTCTGATGCTCCCTCCTCGCCGTCTGCGTACCCGTCTTCGGTTTCTGAGCCTGGCCCTGCGTGCTTGCATGCGACCTCGCCCCGGGTCCAGGCTGCGCTGAGTACTGGGGTGGCTGTGGGGCCTCCTGTTGTGTGTGGTCCGGTTCCCCCTGCGGTTGAGGCTGCTGCAGTCATGAGACGGGCGTTAATCCGCACGGCTTGTGATGCCCGTGGTTCTGGGTCCGCCTCCGGCTCTGAGGATGTGCGCCCAGTGCCAAAGCGGTCCAAGCGTTCTTCTACTGCATGGGCTAATGTGGAGAGTTTCGACGCCGATGGGTCTTCGGGAGATGAGGTGGTGGTCGCTGACGTCCATGTACCTGCTGATGCCAAGGATTGCATATATAATTCACCTCCGGTTTCTTCTGTAGGTGGGTCCCCGCAGTGGGGGGTGGTTGCTCCTCCGGATGTTGGTGAGGGGGGTGCTGGTGCAGGCCGCGACCTAGTGTTGGTCCTAAAGAAGGATGTTCGGCGAGGGGAGCCCCTGCAGGTGTCCAGTCCGGTGGTAGCTACGGAGCCCTGTGGGGCTGCACAGGTTACGAGTGCGCTGCCCGTTGCCCGCGCCTGTAAGGGGCCACCCATCCCGTTCATCTTAGCCTCCGGCGTGGCGTTTGATCCGGTGACCAACCCTATGAATATTGCTTTTATTAACCGTGTGATGCCTGTTCCGTGTTGCCCCTCGACCGTCTGGGTTCCAAAGGATCGGGTATTTGTTGAGGGTGTGCCGCTTTCGATGCCCGATCCTCGGACGAGCTGGAGTCACCCTATTCCGGACAAACTCCTGTGTGTGTGGGAGGCGTATTGTATTCTCTTTCCGGCAGCGGAGTGGCCGGAAAAGTATGCGCAATCTTGATAGTTTGTATCGAGTGTGTATTGGACTTGGTATGTTCTGTGATGTTTATTGTGTGCCCTTCAGGCCGATGTCCCTGTTTCTTGTAATCTAGGCTACACATTTTCATGCATTAGGTTTCTTTGCTTTATTGTATTATGTGCCCTTCTGGCTTTGCTATTTGCTCTCTTCCGTGAGGGGTTCTTGTGCGGAAATTTTGATTTTTTTGTTTCTGTGTTGAATTGTTATTGTGACTTGTTATTGTGTTATTGTGAATTGTTATTGTGCCATGTTATGTAGTTTTATTATTTTTTGTACTCCTCTGCTTGCTCTGTGTTATTTGGTCTTGTATTTTGGGCATTGTTTTGCCTGGTTGATTTTTTGTTTTGTTTTGAGGGTATTGTACTGTGATGTCGGTCCTTCTGGCCGANTTATTTCTAAGAAATCTACTGATGAGTTTAGACTATAGTGCTTTGTAGTGAGTGTTAGTTTGGAGTTTGTTTAGTCTTTTTACCAGGTGGTAGGTGGTGTTGGTATCTGACTGATTATTGGCATAGTTTATGTGCCCTAATATTGTAATAGGCATATCCTAAGACACAGTCGCCTTGGAATTCAGCGATATGAACTTAACCTCTATTTGCGTTGATTGCGGTAATAGTTTTGTTCACTTTGCGTTTAAGATCTTCAAAAGGGCTCCTCGTAATTCCTTGAAAATTTTGTGTACTCACTGAGGATGCCATGATTTTATTCAAATATTCGTGCGTAGGGATCTATACATATGCTGCTTTCTTATGGCTTTTCTTATTGTTACGCCAATTTTTAAGTTGTTTTGCTGCTTGTTGAGTCTGGTTAGGATTTTTATGAGTATGTTTCTCGGTTTCCCGCCTCTGTTACTATATCAGCCTGAAATGTGTCAGTAGTGATGACTTTTTTGTTGTCTTTTATTTGTGGATGTCACCCATTAGCATTTCTATTTCAAAGCGTGTTTATGCTTTTTTTGGGGTTTGACAAGAAGTAACAGTTAGACAAAGATTCAAGAGGTCTAGTTTGACCTACGATTTTACTTAGGACTCCAAAAACAAAACTGCTTAGCAATTGGTAACATCAATATCATTATTTAGAAATGTTTATTCCAGGTTAGACCCTGAACTCTTGGGCGTAGCCTCACAATATTGTTCTGGTTGACTTTTGAGGGTTGTTGCTCAAGGACCCTCTTATTACCCAATCTTTAAACAATATTTGCTCCTAAAGCAATCTCAAGAGATATTCATTGTCTGAATTCGAGGATTTATTTTCCCGAGAATTTTTTAACCCCTTTTTAGAATTTGAAAATATTGTATGTTTATTTTTATAATAATTTTGATATATATATTTAGAACGTGTGACACATATTACAGTAAAGAATTCGTAGGTGCATGTGGTAGTTTATATACAGTCACTAATATGTAAAGAGAGAGAGTGAGGGAGGAGAAAGTAGAGAAGAGAGAGGAAGATTGAGAAAGAGACAGGCAAACAAATCTGGGGCCCACCATGTATCCTTTCTAGTGAGACCATAAATCTCACATTAGCTAAAGTTTTAAACAATAAGTCATAATAAAGACGTAGTATTTCTCTCAGTGAAACTAGCTGGAAGGGACAGAAACATTATGCAAAAGATTTGTAGGAGATACTCACGTAGTCTTCTCCGAGACCACTGAGACCTGGCAGCCAGTTCTTGAACCATATGACGGCGGGGGAGAGACAGCGAGGGTCGACGGCGCGCACGTCTTGCTTGCCGGTCACCAGCGTCACCAACATCCCCACAATGATCACAGTGAAGAAACCAATCGCGGAGTACCACAGGTAAGACAGGCGGTATATGGCCAGCACCTCGCCTGGCTCCACACCCTCACTGTGACGAAACCATACTAGATGAGGTACCTTGCGGCGTCCTGGATAGTCTATTTCTCCCCCACTTACCATTCCTCCTCACTCTTCTCACCCCCTATATCCATATCCCCCATCTTCTCTCCTCTTGTACCCATATACCCCTTCTCACACCCGCTCTCTTCACCCATCTTCCCTCTCTCCATCCCTCTTTCCCTTCCTTTTGCTGCTCTCCCCTTCTCATCTCTTCTCCGCTCAACCCCTTTCTTTCAGAAAACTTATTATTTCAAAGCACTTTTCAGAAATGTATTATTATGAAGTTCTGAAACAACTCTATAGAACACAATCAATATTCTGACTTAACTCAATTAAAATTGCCTGGGGTGATGAGCTCCCTATATAAATTATAATATTCTTAATTTCACGTGGCTCATCTGTGACTATCCTATAACACTCCCCTATGCCACATGTTTCATATACAAATTTGGGGGAGACTAGTCCTGAACGTCTGGTCTCCAACCTTGGACAGATAAAGAAAAGAGAAAATACTTACATTCTCTCTTATAGCTATAGAACTTATTTTATAACTGAAAATACAAGTGCCAGCTTACTTTCTTCATTCATGCACCCACATGCCCTTCTGAGAACGGTAGTGGAAAAGTTCTACTTTTCCAAAGTTCTAAGGAAAATCATGTGTCCAGAGGCACATAATGGTCTCGGGAGTTGAACCCCCATCATGTATGTAACTAAGCAAGTTATAGTTTTGATAAGCTAGTTGCATTATTTTTCATATATCAACAGACTTTTATAGAACATTCAAAATGAGTTCAGGAACTGAACCAAAACGTTTGTGTCTAAGCAAGTTGCGGCCTTGAAAAGCCAGTTGCATAATTTATTGCCACATATGTCAGCAGTCTAGTCACATTTTTTATCAAACTAACATAGTCGTTATATCAAGAAGCCTTAAAACAAAATGTAAGAGTTTTAATTAGTATAGTTAATTCATATGTGTATATTCTTATATTGTGGGCAAGTGACAGCATTGATTTCAGTGTCATATATTGGGCCCAAAAACTGGATTACAATCAACTATTAGGTAACCAATTTACATTTGTGGTAACCTTGTTGCATATAATTCTGTAAAGCCTATCATGCATCACTCACCCATCCAGTGGTGGGAAATGAAAGTTTACAACAATAATGTTAATTGTATTGAGAGAGAGAGAGAGAGAGAGAGAGAGAGAGAGAGAGAGAGAGAGAGAGAGAGAGAGAGAGAGAGAGAGAGAGAGAGAGAGAGAGAGAAAGAGAGAGTGACAGTGACAGTGTGAGAGAGAGAGATATCCCATTAATGTGTAATAAAGATGGGAGGTTGTAACATCTGCTGAAGTAGATTTGACTAAATGTAAACTCTGTCAGCATAACTATTCGCATACTTTGCGTCATTATATACTGGAATGTGAACAAATTGCGGAAATCAGTGATAACACTATCAATGGTGTCCAAGAAATGTGTAAGTTCTTCATTCATAATGAAGTGCTGCTCGAAATCTCAGCGAAGTATCCAAAATTTGCTTACTGTAGGTGATGCATGATTGTAAAGTTACCGCCCAGTTGGGTGGGTGTGGAGCAAGACTAGTAACTGTGTGACTCACCATAGATGTAAAGTGCCTTGTATAGTGACTGTTGTGAGCCTCTTGTTGAATCACTTGTGATACAAAAGATTTTGTTGTGTGTATTTGTGTAGGTGATTGAATACGTATGTGTATGGTATGTATATATGTATTTGTATATATATGTATGTGTATGTATTTGTATATATATGTATGTGTATGTATTTATATATATATGTATGTGTATGTATATATGTATGTGTATGCAGGAGTATGTGATCATGTATATATATAACATTAATAATTGTGTAACTAGTGTCAAAAGATTGTTATTTGCTTAATTAAACGAACTAGATGGTTCAGTTTCTGAACCGATTATGCGCCTCTGTAACCCTTTACACCATCGCCCACGGGATGGGTATGGGGTGCATAATAAAGAAAGAAAATTGAATTACACATTAATGAATAAACATTAAATAAATTTATTAATATAAATATTGGCGCATCCGACGCACGAGCAAGGAGCAAGGCGTGCCACGCTATTACAAACACAGACAGCACCTGCAGCAAGAGGCACCACGAGCTGGGCTCTCAGTTTTATTTTTGTGTGCTTATATTTCAGGTGTTAATTAATCAATTTATTTCAAAATAACAAAACTGATATAGAGACAATTTCTATCTTAACAGTAGTGGTAGAAGCACTTCACACATATGAGAACAGTACTGTAAATGGTACTAATTAACGCCACATGCAGCCGCATACAAGGTCTGCTTGAAGCACGTGCCGGTGAGGAGGGGCAGAAAGAGGAACACTCTAGAAAGAGAACGCAGACGACTGTACAGGAGAAGGAAAAAAATTACGGAAATGCTTCGGCAGACACAACTATCACAAGCAAGGAAAATAAGCCTAAGCAGGGAGATCGAAGAAATCGAACAAACGTTGAAGCGATCATATGAGTCTGAGGAAATGGAATTGGAACAGAGAGCTATACAAGAGATAAGGAAAAATCCGAAATATTTTTTCACATACGCTAAATCAAAATCCAAAACCTCGACCAGTATTGGACCGTTAATTACAAATGAAGGTACGTACACAGAGGACAACAAAGAGATTAGTGAAATTCTAAGAAGCCAGTATGAGGCTATGTTTAGCACACCAATTAACAACATGAAAGTTGATGACCCAGACAGCTTCTTTATGAATGACATTCAAGCTGCAGATAATATAACGGATATTACCACAAACTCGGAAGACTTTGAAAGAGAAATTGACAATATGCCCATGCACTCAGCCCCTGGGCCTGACTCATGGAATTCAATATTCATAAAGAAATGTAAAGTACCAGTAGCGAGAGCACTCAGCGTAATATGGAGAAAGAGCCTGGATACAGGGGAGATACCAGCAGCACTTAAATCTGCAGATATAGCTCCGTTGCACAAGGGGGGGAGTAAAGCCTTGGCAAAAAATTATAGGCCAGTTGCACTAACATCACACATAATAAAAGTGTTTGAAAGAGTGATTAGGAATCAAATTTCTAGTTTTATGGAAAACAATGAATTGCACAATCCAGGACAACATGGATTTAGAGCGGGAAGATCCTGTCTGTCACAGTTACTCAACCACTATGACAAAATCACAGAAGCCCTAGAAGAAAAGCAAAATGCAGATGTTGTATACACAGACTTTGCAAAGGCTTTCGACAAATGTGACCATGGGGTGATAGCTCACAAAATGAGGTCAATGGGAATAACTGGAAAAGTAGGACGCTGGATACTCAATTTCCTGTCGAACAGAACACAAAGAGTAACAGTCAATCAGATAAAATCGAGTCCAAGCGATGTTAAAAGCTCTGTACCTCAAGGTACAGTCCTTGCACCGCTACTGTTCCTTATTCTCATATCTGATATAGACAAAAATACACGTCACAGCTTCGTGTCATCCTTCGCAGATGACACAAAAATCAGCATGAAAATTACCTCTGCTGAAGACATTGAAAAACTACAAACAGATGTCAACAAAGTTTTCGATTGGGCAGCAGAAAATAATATGATGTTTAACAGTGATAAATTTCAGGTACTCAGGTACGGCAAAAATGAGGATCTGAAACATAATACAGGGTACAAAACACAATCAAATCTTCCCATAGTAGAAAAACAGCATGTCAAGGATTTGGGAATAATGATGTCCGACGATCTAACGTTTAGGGAGCATAACCAAGCAAATATCGCATCAGCCAGAAAAATGATCGGATGGATTACGAGAACTTTCAAATCCAGGGATCCCATCACAATGGTTGTACTCTTCAAGTCACTTGTGTTGTCCCGTCTCGAATACTGCTCAGTACTCACTTCCCCCTTCAGAGCAGGAGAGATTGCTGAAATAGAGGGAATACAGAGAACATATACGGCACGCATAGACGAGATAAAACACCTAAATTATTGGGATCGTCTCAAAGCTCTCCAAATGTACTCTCTAGAAAGGAGACGAGAGAGATACCAAATAATATACACGTGGAAAATACTGGAGGGCCAGGTCCCAAATCTACACAGTAAAATAACAACGTACTGGAGTGAACGATATGGAAGAAAATGCAAGATTGAACCAGTGAAGAGCAGAGGTGCCATAGGCACAATCAGAGAACACTGTATAAACATCAGAGGTCCGCGGTTGTTCAACGTCCTCCCAGCGACTATAAGAAATATTGCCGGAACAACCGTGGACATCTTCAAGAGAAAACTGGACTGTTTCCTAAGAGAAGTCCCGGATCAGCCGGGCTGTGGTGGGTATGTGGCTCTGCGGGCCGCTCCAAGCAACAGCCTGGTGGATCAAACTCTCACAAGTCGAGCCTGGCCTCGGGCCGGGCTTGGGGAGTAGAAGAACTCCCAGAACCCCATCAACCAGGTATCAACCAGGTATACAACATTAAAATACTGCGCTCAAACATCCATCGAAGGATATAGAATCGACAAAGTATGCACATGTTATGTATGGGGATGATTTTATTGACGCCAATCATATACTTGTGTCATTTACCTGTTAATTCCAGGACTCGGTTACACTGAGGTTTTTTACCCAAAACTAAGTAAGTAATATAAGAATGCATATTTTTTTTATTGTCATGAACAACTGGAACATTTTATGTAATAAAATAAATATTGAAATTGAGAATATTCAATATAATACATTAGGCTTGGCTATCGCCACTTCATTGCGGATTAGAAGCATGTGCTGATATGAATTAGTGATTTTGCTGCAAAAGTTATATCTATTAATTCAATACATATTGTGAACCTCTCGGCAGGTGGACAAATCATCGACTGACCCTACAGGTGATCCTTACCCGAGACAATTTACTTAGGGAAGACAGCATTACACACAGAAATCACAATGACATGATATATCTGTTGTACAAATCCACAAGGCCCTTGAGGAGGGTTCGAACTTACGTGCTGGATGTTCCCAGATGCGCTCTAGTCAACTATACCACAATATGGTGCCATGTCGTGGTACAGTTGACAGGGAACATCCCATGCATAGGTTCGACCCTCATCAAGGCCCTTGTGGATTTGTTCAGACAGCCTTAATATCACAGCTATGTGATCTTTCATATGTGGTCTTTTGAGCAGTACATTAACAGTGTCTCTATATTTTAATAATTTCCATATAATTAATTTGGTAAAATTTTATAAATTTATTTTATGCAAAGATAAATTATTTTATTGGAAACTAAATCAGGGCAAAGATCATGGAGGCAAAAATATGCCACACTTATTAATATCTCCATTGTTACGTTCTTCATCGACTTAAAATCAATTGCGTCGCCTCCACCTCATTAATTAACATCGCCCATTCACCAACATTTTACCAACACTCACGCCAGCTCGGAGGTTAGATTTTAAAATGGAGGCATTCCTGATGGGTCTCCAAAGTGGTTCTACAAATTTGTCTTGCTCTCTATGCCTTTGGGTCAGAAAGGATTCCAAGGTGCACCTCCACAGGTGGTGTTGGCAACAGTGGACTGTGGGGAGGAACAACGCCAAGTGGGAGCCACTGGTGAACCCCGAAAGGTGCTGATGCTGCCTTTAACATCAAAATGGGCCTTATGAAACAGTTTGTCACAACTTTACATAAAAGGTCGGCAGCCTTCAAGTACAGTCAAGACTTCTGATGCTGTCTGCGGCAACGGTCAGAGCTTCATCTGGCCACAGAAAAAGAAGATCCTGGAGTGCAAGAAATTTCCCAAGAATCCCACCAGGAAGGATAAAACAGCCTGGAACAGCTTTGTTGCAGTAGTTAGTGGCTTCTTTGACAATCACAACGCTGTAAACTATATGGAACTGGTTGAGACTGGTGAAGATCTACGGCACAATGGGCCGCAGAACAGCTCTCCAGGTCCAAAACTTTGATGACCATCTTGATAAATTCAAGGAGGTCATGATATGGAGGATTAAGGAGAAAACATACACCAGGATATATTGTCTTTTATCCCACTATCAAGACAGTGTATGAAAACATAATGGGGACTATATTTGGGGATGATTCGTGAAAG
>WNGS01004004.1:45992-83777 GCA_020271785.1 Procambarus virginalis
ACAAAAAATAGAAACAATTTGAAGTAGAGTAAAGATCCCCGTAGATATCCAGGAAGGATACAGTAGTTAGGTTAAGAGAGAAGAAAAAATCAGTAGTCTGACAAGAATAAAATATAGCAAAAAATAAAGAGACAAATAATAGTAGTAGTAGTAGTAGGCATCCATCAGTCTCAGGAGACTATGGAGTTGCGCTCTGGTTGTCGGTCTGGAGTGGCCTCACCAGGGCGCAAAGCCAGGGTAGGTTGATTCGGGGGAGAAGCTGTTACCCAGACAGCAGGTCCCCCCTCTCCACGGCGCTGAAAGTCTCCAATGGAAACGCGTACGCCAATACGATTGGTTCCAGCGGCGTCGCAGGAACTGTGAGTTTCGGGGTTGACCTCGAAGGTGGTGAAGGTGAACTTTACAAATAATAATCGTAAATAAAAATAATCTTAAAAATAAATTTTTAAATAAAGCTTAGTTGTGAACCTATAATTAGTATGAACCTAAGAAAACAAAATGAGCTCAATAATTAATTACAATAAATGATGCATAAATAAAATAACAATTAAATTTAAAAATTTAAAAAAATAACAGGGTAAGATTATATTTATGAGCAAGATTTTACTAAGACACCGAGGTAAATGCTTACATAAATACTAAGTCTGCTATAATTAGAGAATTATTATAGCAAAACACAACAATAAATGCAAGTATACAAAATAATTGAAACAATTAGAAGTAGAATAAAGATCACTAGATAACCATGAAGGATACACAAGTTTGGTGGAGAGAACAAAAAATCAGTAGAGACTGTCAAGATGAATATATAAAAAATTACACATGATAATTGTAAAGTAAAATAATCTTAAAGATAATTAATTTTATTTAGCTTAGTTTTTACCTATAATTGGTATGAACTTAATTAAGAGAACAAAATGAGATAAATAATTAATTTCAATAAATGACATAAATCAGTACAATTACATTTAAAATTTAAAAAGATTTCTAGTTGTTTGTCACCTCGCACATGAACAACAAAGGCCTACGAAGTATGTTCACCTCTGATGTTTATTTTAAAATTAGTTTCCTAAAGAATGTATACATAAAGCTCTGTATACTGAAGTCTTTATATGATATGAATGATTATATACCTGTAGGTACAGCTCCGCTACATCAGAGGTTGCTAATATGAATCAGAAATTGTCTACACCTGTACCTGTGGAAGACAAAGACAAACATAAAATCCCTGAAATATTCCGCAGGTGCTCCGAAATGAGGCTGAAGACTGCATGCATGCTGGTGCTGATGATGGCTACCCTAGCCTCCGTCTTCATCTACAACATATGGCTGAACAATTATGGTTTTTGCGCGGTTCCTAAGCTGCCTCCTCCGGTTTGTGATACACCTCTCTCGGTCTCCCAGACGCCTCGTCCAGTCTCCGTCTCGCCTCATCTGGAGTCCAGTCGGCAAATGATGGCTTTCTACAATGACTCAGAAATGAAAGGTGAGCTTTACATTGTATATGAGTTAGTGTCATTGTCTCATTGTTAGTGTCATTTTACCAGTGAGTACAATATCCTACAGTGGCGTTCATGTGACTTTGATTCAACGTTTTCAACACTGATGACGTTAATTCGCCGTTTAATTGGCATTGCCCTTGGACACTGTGTCCATTGAGTTCTGCAAAAAACAAGTGACTGGTAATACCTTAAAACTCTGATCAGTCACTGTAAAAGACAAACTACTGTGATGATTCCTGATCTTATACCTATGATCAATTCATGAAGAAGACAAGTTATTGTGATGATACTTGATCTTATAGCCATGATCAGTCCATGAAGAAGACAAGCTATAGTGATGATACCTGATCTTGTAACCATGATCAGTCCGTGTAAGGGGCAAGGTGGTGAACGACTGGTAAGCACACATAGAGGATAACTTAGCAAACATCGTTGACCAGAGTAAAGGAAGAGCTAGTACATAAAAAAGAGGTAATACTGATTATAACCAAATAGCTCAGGTCAATGCTGATAAGGTGCAATTTGTTGTATGCACAAGGGGCACGCTAGATGGTAACCAACACTTTAGCTCTGGACAATGATGAAATGTAAAATTAGGTAAGAAAGATAACATTAAAGGGAAGTAATTAGCGCTAATTACCTGCCTCAAATGTTACTAATACCAGGAGGTGAACGTAGTCATTTAGTAACATCTATATTAAGACTACAAAAAGATAACAGATTATAGCTGCTAATCAATGGTAGTAGTTAAGTGGTACAAATAAGCTATCTTTTGGCTTACAGGCTGTTCATGCCCATGCCACATCTAGGATGGCTTAATCTTTATCAATCAATCAATCAATCATCTTTTGGCTAGTCATTAAAAAATATTTCATGCAATTATGCAATCACTACCTAACCAGAAACAAAAATAATTGGCAAAAATTAGGCAAACTTTGAAAATAAACTGAAAAATATTTGCCGACAGCATATGAGCATTGTTAAGGGATCAAAATTTATTTGGCGACTATGGCCGGCTGTTGATGTCATTGACGAAAAATGGAGACTTCGACAGGCTTTTTAAAAAAAAGGCAGTCGAAGTCTCCTTTTACACTACTCACATCCCTTCCCCATGTCAACTGAATGGTCTAACCATCCATCCCAAAACTTTACCAGTTCCATACTATGGTAATCTTAATTTCTTCTCTTAACACTATTACCTAACTCCCTGCGTATGTCGATACTATTTACTAGAGTCTGCCGGTTCTTCAGGTTTATGCCTGTTATTTCCTGTGTTGACCAAAATATGTTAAGAAAATCTCGCTCTCGATTAAAAAAAAATCTGCTTTCCCCGTTTATTAGCTCAATGGTATAAATATATCGCTACCCAATCAAATTATTTATAATGAAAATTAAATTAGCATGGACTAAAAAGAGTATATACAAACATAAGTAAGATAAGCTGTGGAGTGTTGTCAAGACTGTCTGGGTGAGCCAAGCCTTCAGCTTGGGCCTGGAAGTGAACTCTCATACAGGCTGCTTCTAGCTGCTTCCATTTACCTGTGGCAGGTTGACCACATTAATACTATATATAAATAAAATTAATTAATTAGGGTCACGGTAGTACACTCGAATTCGTTCTCGACACACTATCAAGAATTCCGGGTAAGAATCCCAGGCGAGAAATAAATCATTACCTTTCACATAATGCATCTGTTTACCTAGGAGTAAGTAGGTACTCAGGAGTTTTTTTTATTATTATATTTGCATGCAAAGCATGCTAATAAATACAATAAATACAATAAAACAAGGTCATGAGAATGAGACATAACACCGGCCTGAAGGGTGCACAATAATAACAACACATAGCACAACAAACCACAGGCCCCATCACACACCAATCACACAGAGTACTCTAAACTGCTCATACTTATCCGGCCTCTTCGCCGCCGGGAATCGAACACAATATGCCTCCCAAAACAAGATGATGTTATCCGGAACAGGTTTACTATGAACCGTACGAGGATCAGGCATCAACTCCAGCACACCCACAACAATACACCGAGCCCACGGAACCTAGACGGAAGAAGGGCTCCATGGAACAGGATGCACGCGGTCAACAATTTCAAAGAGCAAGGGGTTCTTATCGTCATACGCCACGCTGGAGGCCAAGACGAGAGGGAGGGGCATGTTCCCATGGGGCTGGGGATTAGGCAGCGCACTGGGAGCCTCCTTGGCTGCCTCACAGGGCCCCGCATCAATCACCGACCCAGCTCCCAGCACAGCCATGACACCTTGGCGAGGGCGCAGGGCCAGTCGCAGCAGCAGGAGACGAGGAAGATGAAGACGTCGACAACTTGCTGAGACCATCCGGAAGACCCATGGGAGCAGCTGGGACAGCGACAGGAGCAGGAAGATCAGCCGACGGCACCGTAACACCTGAAGGCGGGGCCGCATCATCTGGAGGACCGCAGGGCGATGCAGAGAGAGCCGCATCAGCCAACGGGACGTCCACATCCTCGCACACGAAATCCACCCCAACAGGGAGCGATGGGAAATCCTCCTCCCGGAACAGGTTCACAGGAGCGACTGCAGCCCTAGAGCACCCAGCAGCCTGATACCCCAAAAGGCCACACCAAAAACAGGTATGGGGTTGCCGAGCATAGTATACCCAAACGTAGTACCCCAGAAGCTGGACTGAAGAAGGAATGTCCAACCTCAGGCGCATTCCGAGGGTACGAATGTTCATACGCATACCCTTATACCTGTTGGGTATCTGGGGCTTGAACTCATATTTAATTATTTGATTATTATGTTTAAATAAATCGAAGGACCACCCACTTTTGAGAAAAGAGGGAAAACAAATAATGGTGATTATTAGATTGACACTATAGAACCAGTGTCTATGGTTAATAATTAAATGAATAATCACTTGAAATTAAGGAATAGACTTTATTATTAATTAATTAAAGTCAAAGCCTCAAATATCAACATTGGGGGGGGGGGGTATTTTTAGAAGTTCATATATATCTAGGAACCACTGTGGTTTGTCACTAGTTCATTGTTGAGTTAGTAACGTAGAAAATCTAAACTAAAATAGATTCAAAGATATGATACCTCAATTAATGAATATTAAAGATTATGAATTATTGAGCAACAGTAAGAGCAAACATCTTATTTACCAAATCATAAATTCTGGCAGTAAATTATTTACTGTAAAGATCCTATATGTATTATATGGAAATCAGTAATAATCTTAGCTAAATTTATACGAAATCGGTGTCTTAGGTGTAAGACGACTTCTGTAACTCCATTTCATCATTCGTCCTCATAGTCACAGAATCCCAATAAAGAAAGAATCCGAAGTGAATATCACGAATGAAGAGAAACAACTTGTCGACTCCTAGTATACACGCTGCAATCAGGGAAATTTAAGTAGCATTTTATTAGGCTATGAATTATTTCAAGTATTCATTAAAATTGAAATAAATGAAGAAAATCAACTAACGTTGTGTGTTTGTTGTTCATTCTTCGTTACGACAGACTACCCACAAATATACAACCCAGAGTGATGCATCAAACAAGATTGGTATACTTAACATGAGCGTATAAAATACTAAGGTCTGCCGAAACCGCGATTGCCAGTCCCAGGCGTCCACTGCTGTGTACACGTAATTACGGGCCGTGGCTTCAATTTTTGACGCGTTATTAACTGGCAGGGCACTGCAGAACACGTGGGAAGGTAATTGGTGACTATTGGGGGAGTTTCAATGTAATTATTGTTGGAGAACTCTTCAGTCACTACCACGCGTCTCGCCTCTCTGATTGCCAGGAATGCTTCGTGTACAATGGCGTCTCCGCCCTCCCTCAACCAGTCTCCCACATTCACAACAGAAATTACTAATTACGGATAATTCTTTTCTGCGTAATTACTGATGTAATACGCTAATGAGAACTGGGTTGCAATTATAGGGAATTAAATAATATCATATTCTTGTTAAATGGTGTCAAACGAGAAATGGAGAGGATGTCTATTCCCTCCATAGCATTTATACGTAACAGATAAAACTGCTACTAGATAATAATTTCAGTTAATAACTCTCGGTTTTGGATTATTGGGAGTTATATTATCCGTAATTATTTATTACACGGAATACTGATAATTTTAGAGAACAACATTCAATTCTCTAACATATTGGTAATAAATATGTTTAAATGTACATTATCTGACGCAATCTTGCTACTCGATGTCGTGAGAATTCTAGCACTAATGCGCGGATAAAGAAATATTAAGTTAGGTTGACACTACCGTTCGTGAAATTAATAACTACTGTAGTTAGTATATAATAATGATGTATTATAATACAATGGTAGTTTGTTAGTGTTGGAAATTTCCAACAATACCTCCACGAGGACAGCGTGTTCACCCGCACACTGACGACAGCGCCAAACTGCTGGAAGTAACACTGGAGTAGGTCCTCAGGAAACTCCAAGGGCGCCCCATGCCCACTCACATATGTCAGGGCACCACTACGGTCCGTAATGGTCACAGAGCCGGCACCATCCGGCAGCGACAAGGAACGCCCCTCGTAGCGGTGGAGGAACTCATGGTACACCTCCTCCCCCACTAAAATGACAATAACCCGGTGAGCAGTTACCAGCTCAACTCCGTAGACATCATCCACCGGGACACGGAGCATGTCACACATGACAAGCTCAACTACAGGGTAACCAACACGGCCTGTAAACTCCAGGCCCACGGAGTTCACTCTCACAACAGGGGAAATAAGGCCTCCCATCGCAAGCGTGCCACGTCATCACAAGCCAATCGCCAACTGCAAGGAGAGTGGGGACGCCCACACCCCCAGCCATTTGGCAAACAGTCACCAACTACCGGAGGGCTCAGGCAACACGTCTACACCCCACGGCAGCTAGGGCGCAACTTCAGAATTCCAGGTTTGAATCCCAGGCGAGAAATAAATAATTTCCTTTCACCTAATTCGTCTGTTTACCTAGGAGTAAGTAGGTACTCAGGAGTTAGTCCACTTGTTGTGGGATTGCATCCTGACGGGGTCAGTACTTTTACCCTGGGGGGGGGAGGGGAAGAGACTCGGTATAAGTCTAGCGTGTATAACTACACTCTGGCTTCTGTCCCCCAACACAATGATTTATTATTATTTTATTTACAATAATTAGAAGTCCAAATGCAGGTAGTTACACTGGTTCACATAACCTGCCTCAGCTTTAACATAGCCAAGGATATTCCTCACTATTGTTCTTGCGTTACTTTATAAATATTTGATTAAACTAACGGTAATTATGCCAGTCAAATGATGGTTACCTAACTGTATATCATTATTATTTTATTGTGTGATAATATTAGTTGACTGTTTTTAATCTATCATTAATATTATTTAGTTATAGCTGTAACATGATATTCAATTATAAAATCATGATAACTATTGCAAAATTATTGTTAAGATCCATGAAAAGATTCAATCATGACAGACAATTCTGTTATTTAACATATTCAAACAAGAATCTTTAATACTATGATAATCAAACTATAATAAAAAGAGATACAAACTGTTTATGGGCTCGGGGACCAACTTCATAACAACCTTCAACTGAAAGCTGGAGTGATAAATAACACAATAAGTTATGAGTGGATCCAATCACACCACAACAGGCATCTTACCGCTTCCTATTGATGGTTTGAAGACCCGGGTCCAGAGTCACACAGTTGTAGCACTCTGGGATCACAGACCGGTGTCCAGAGTCACTCAGTTGTAGTACTCTGGGATCACAGACCGGTGTCCAGAGTCACACAGTTGTAGTACTCTTGGATCACAGACCAGTGTCCAGAGTCACACAGTTGTAGCACTCTGGGATCACAGACCGGTGTCCAGAGTCACTCAGTTGTATCACTCTGGGATCACAGACCGGTGTCCAGAGTCACTCAGTTGTAGTACTCTGGGATCACAGACCAGTGTCCAGAGTCACTCAGTTGTAGTACTCTTGGATCACAGACCAGTGTCCAGAGTCACACAGTTGTAGTACTCTGGGATCACAGACCAGTGTCCAGAGTCACACAGTTGTAGTACTCTGGGATCACAGACCGGTGTCCAGAGTCACACAGTTGTAGCACTCTGGGATCACAGACCGGTGTCCAGAGTCACTCAGTTGTATCACTCTGGGATCACAGACCGGTGTCCAGAGTCACTCAGTTGTATCACTCTGGGATCACAGACCGGTGTCCAGAGTCACACAGTTGTCTCACTCTGGGATCACAGACCGGTGTCCAGAGTCACACAGTTGTAGTACTCTGGGATCACAGACCAGTGTCCAGAGTCACATAGTTGTAGCACTCTGGGATCACAGACCGGTGTCCAGAGTCACACAGTTGTATCACTCTGGGATCACAGACCAGTGTCCAGAGTCACACAGTTGTAGTACTCTGGGATCACAGACAGGTGTCCAGAGTCACACAGTTGTAGCACTCTGGGATCACAGACCGGTGTCCAGAGTCACACAGTTGTAGTACTCTGGGATCACAGACCAGTGTCCAGAGTCACACAGTTGTAGCACTCTGGGATCACAGACCGGTGTCCAGAGTCACACAGTTGTAGCACTCTGGGATCACAGACAGGTGTCCAGAGTCACACAATTGTAGTACTCTGGGATCACAGACCAGTGTCCAGAGTCACACAGTTGTAGTACTCTGGGATCACAGACCAGTGTCCAGAGTCACACAGTTGTAGCACTCTGGGATCACAGACAGGTGTCCAGAGTCACACAGTTGTAGCACTCTGGGATCACAGACAGGTGTCCAGAGTCACACAGTTGTAGCACTCTGGGATCACAGACAGGTGTCCAGAGTCACACAATTGTAGTACTCTGGGATCACAGACCAGTGTCCAGAGTCACACAGTTGTAGTACTCTGGGATCACAGACCAGTGTCCAGAGTCACACAATTGTAGTACTCTGGGATCACAGACCAGTGTCCAGAGTCACACAGTTGTAGTACTCTGAGATCACAGACCAGTGTCCAGAGTCACACAGTTGTAGTACTCTGGGATCACAGACCAGTGTCCAGAGTCACACAGTTGTAGCACTCTGGGATCACAGACAGGTGTCCAGAGTCACACAGTTGTAGTACTCTGGGATCACAGACCAGTGTCTAGAGTCACACAGTTGTAGCACTCTGGGATCACAGACAGGTGTCCAGAGTCACACAGTTGTAGTACTCTGGGAACACAGACAGGTGTCCAGAGTCACACAGTTGTAGTACTCTGGGATCACAGACGTGTGTCCAGAGTCACACAGTTGTAGTACTCTGGGATCACTCTCGACCAGATCCTGGCGTAATATTTTGCACCTGTACAGGCTGTGTAAAGCTGAGGAATATATATAATCATAGGCCTGTATACACTGTGTACAGATGTGGTATACGTGCAGCCATCGGCCTGTAAACGCTGAGTACAAGTGTGGTAAGTGTAGAGACACAGACCTGTATTGGCTGTTACAGGTGTAGTGTGTACACAGTGTGAAGGTGCATGTGTACAGACCTGTACACACAGTGTGAAGGTGCATGTGTACAGACCTGTACACACAGTGTGAAGGTGCATGTGTACAGACCTGTACACACAGTGTGAAGGTGCATGTGTACAGACCTGTACACACAGTGTGAAGGTGCATGTGTACAGACCTGTACACACAGTGTGAAGGTGCATGTGTACAGACCTGTACACACAGTGTGAAGGTGCATGTGTACAGACCTGTACACACAGTGTGAAGGTGCCTGTGTACAGACCTGTACACACAGTGTGAAGGTGCATGTGTACAGACCTGTACACACAGTGTGAAGGTGCATGTGTACAGACCTGTACACACAGTGTGAAGGTGCCTGTGTACAGACCTGTACACACAGTGTGAAGGTGCATGTGTACAGACCTGTACACACAGTGTGAAGGTGCCTGTGTACAGACCTGTACACACAGTGTGAAGGTGCATGTGTACAGACCTGTACACACAGTGTGAAGGTGCCTGTGTACAGACCTGTACACACAGTGTGAAGGTGCATGTGTACAGACCTGTACACACAGGGTGAAGGTGCATGTGTACAGACCTGTACACACAGTGTGAAGGTGCATGTGTACAGACCTGTACACACAGGGTGAAGGTGCATGTGTACAGACCTGTACACACAGTGTGAAGGTGCCTGTGTACAGACCTGTACACACAGTGTGAAGGTGCATGTGTAAAGACCTGTACACACAGGGTGAAGGTGCATGTGTACAGACCTGTACACACAGTGTGAAGGTGCATGTGTACAGACCTGTACACACAGGGTGAAGGTGTATGTGTACAGACATGTACACATAGTGTGAAGGTGTATGTGTACAGACCTGTACACACAGTGTGAAGGTGCATGTGTACAGACCTGTACACACAGTGTGAAGGTGCCTGTGTACAGACCTGTACACACAGGGTGAAGGTGCCTGTGTACAGACCTGTACACACAGGGTGAAGGTGCATGTATACAGACCTGTACACACAGTGTGAAGGTGCATGTGTACAGACCTGTACACACAGGGTGAAGGTGCCTGTGTACAGACCTGTACACACAGGGTGAAGGTGCATGTATACAGACCTGTACACACAGGGTGAAGGTGCCTGTGTACAGACCTGTACACACAGTGTGAAGGTGCATGTGTACAGACCTGTACACACAGTGTGAAGGTGCATGTGTACAGACCTGTACACACAGTGTGAAGGTGCACGTGTACATACCCAGAACCGAATGTGACAGAATGAGTTAGGACTTAGAGAACCATTAACATTGTGTAAACATGCATCTTAGAGTATCGTAACTTGTGTAACAGATGCCGGCTTCAACCCGTCCCTGGAGAAGGCCAACTGGTGCGTTCCTCAGCCACGATACCTGCCTCTGCCACCTGACAACCAGCACAGTGAGTCCTTGCTTCACAGTCTCTCTTGCTTCACAGTCTCTCTTGCTTCACAGTCTCTCTTGCTTCACAGTCTCTCTTGTTTCACAGTCTCTCTTGCTTCACAGTCTCTCTTGCTTCACAGTCTCTCTTGCTTCACAGTCTCCCAGACTTCACAGTGAGCCACTTGCTTCACAGTCTCTCTTGCTTCACAGTCTCTCTTGCTTCACAGTCTCTCTTGCTTCACAGTCTCTCTTGCTTCACAGTCTCTCTTGCTTCACAGTCTCCCAGACTTCACAGTCTCTCTTGCCTGACAGTCTCTCTCTTGCCTCACAGTCTCTCTTGCTTCTCAGTCTCTCTTGCTTCACAGTCTCTCTTGCTTCACAGTCTCCTTTGTTTCACAGTCTCTCTTGCTTCACAGTCTCTCTTGCTTCACAGTCTCTCTTGCTTCACAGTCTCTCTTGCTTCACAGTCTCTCTTGCTTCACAGTCTTTCCTGCTTCACAGTCTCCCCTACTTCACAGTCTCTCTTGCTTCACAGTCTTTCCTGCTTCACAGTCTCCCCTACTTCACAGTCTCTCTTGCTTCACTGTCTCTCGTGCTTCACAGTCTCCCTTGCTTCACAGTCTCCCCTACTTCACAGACTCTCTTGCTTCACAACTCTCTTGCTTCACAGTCTCTCTTGCCTCACAGTCTCTCTTGCTTCACTCTCTCTCGTGCTTCACAGTCTCTCTTGCTTCACAGTCTCCTTTGTTTCACAGTCTCCCAGACTTCACAGTGAGTCACTTGCTTCACAGTCTCACCTGCTTCAGTCTCTCTTGCTTCACAGTCTCTCTCTCTTGCTTCACAGTCTCACCTGCTTCACAGTATCTCTTACTTCACAGTCTCCCTTGCTTCACAGTCTCCCTTGCTTCACAGTCTCCCTTGCATCACAGTCTCACCTGCTTCACAGTCTCACCTGCTTCACAGTCTCACCTGCTTCACAGTCTCTCTTACTTCACAGTCTCCCTTGCTTCACAGTCTCCCTTGCTTCACAGTCTCACATGCTTCACAGTCTCTCTTGCTTCACAGTCTCTCTTGCATCACAGTCTCACCTGCTTCACAGTCTCACCTGCTTCACAGTCTCACCTGCTTCACAGTCTCTCTTGCTTCACAACTCTCTTGCTTCACAGTCTCTCTTGCTTCACAGTCTCTCTTGCTTCACAGTCTCTCTTGCTTCACAGTCTCCCTTGCCTCACACTCTCTCTTGCTTCACAGTCTCTCTTGCTTCACAGTCTCTCTTGCTTCACAGTCTCTCTCTTGCTTCACAGTCTCCCTTGCCTCACACTCTCTCTTGCTTCACACTCTCTCTTGCTTCACAGTCTCCCTTGCTTCACAGTCTCTCTCTTGCTTCACAGTCTCCCCTGCCTCACAGTCTCTCTTGCTTCAGTCTCTCTCTTGCTTCACAGTCTCTCTTGCTTCACAGTCTCCCTTGCCTCACACTCTCTCTTGCTTCACAACTCACTTGCTTCACAGTCTCTCTTGCTTCACAACTCTCTTGCTTCACAGACTCTCTTGCTTCACAGTCTCCCCTGCTTCACAACTCACTTGCTTCACAGTCTCTCTTGCTTCACAACTCTCTTGCTTCACAGACTCTCTTGCTTCACAGTCTCCCCTGCTTCACAGCCTCTCTTGCTTCACAGTCTCCCCTGCTTCACAACTCACTTGCTTCACAGTCTCTCTTGCTTCACAACTCTCTTGCTTCACAGACTCTCTTGCTTCACAGTCTCCCCTGCTTCACAGTCTCTCTTGCTTCACAGACTCTCTTGCTTCACAGTCTCACCTGCTTCACAGTCTCTCTTGCTTCACAGTCTCTCTCTTGCTTCACAGTCTCACCTGCTTCACAGTCTCTCTTACTTCACAGTTTCCCTTGCTTCACAGTCTCCCTTGCTTCACAGTCTCCCTTGCTTCACAGTCTCTCTTGCATCACAGTCTCTCTTGCTTCACAGTCTCTCTTGCTTCACAGTCTCCCCTGCCTCACAGTCTCCCTTGCTTCACAGTCTCCCTTGCTTCACAGTCTCCCTTGCTTCACAGTCTCCCTTGCTTCACAGTCTCCCTTGCTTCACAGTCTCTCTTGCTTCACAGTCTCTCTTGCTTCACAGTCTCCCTTGCTTCACAGTCTCCCTTGCTTCACAGTCTCTCTTGCTTCACAGTCTCCCTTGCTTCACAGTCTCTCTTGCTTCACAGTCTCTCTTGCTTCACAGTCTCACCTGCTTCACAGTCTCTCTTGCTTCACAGTCTCACCTGCTTCACAGACTCTCTTGCTTCACAGTCTCTCTTGCTTCACAGTTTGTCTTGATTCACAGTCTCCCTGCTTCACAGTCTCCCCTGCTTCACAGTCTCTCTTGCTTCACAGTCTCCCCTGCTTCACAGTCTCTCTTGCTTCACAGTCTCTCTTGCTTCACAGTCTCCCTTACTTCACAGTGAGTTTATTGCTTCACAGTCTCTCTTGCTTCACAGTCTCTCTTGCTTCACAGTCTCCCTTACTTCACAGTGAGTTTATTGCTTCACAGTCTCCCTTGCTTCACAGTCTCTCTTGCTTCACAGTCTCCCTTGCTTCACGGTCTCCCTTGCGGCACAGTCGCCCTTGTTTCACAGTTTCCCTTGCTTCACAGTTCACTTCCTTCACAGTGAATCTCTTGCTTCAGTGTCTCCCTTACCTCACAGTCTCCTTTGCTTCAAAGCGAGTCCCTTGCTTCACAGTCTCCATTGTTTCACAGTCTTCCTTGCTTCACAGTGAGTTCCTTGCTTCTATCAATCTATTATTTACTATCACCTCAGCCAGCTGGGGTGATAGTAGTGTCAGCCAGCTGGGGTGATGTTAGAGTGTCAGCCAGCTGGGGTGATAGTAGTGTCAGCCAGCTGGGGTGATAGTAGTGTCAGCCAGCTGGGGTGATAGTAGTGTCAGCCAGCTGGGGTGATGTTAGAGTGTCAGCCAGCTGGGGTGATGTTAGAGTGTCAGCCAGCTGGGGTGATAGTAGTGTCAGCCAGCTGGGGTGATGTTAGTGTGTCAGCCAGCTGGGGTGATGTTAGAGTGTCAGCCAGCTGGGGTGATAGTAGTGTCAGCCAGCTGGGGTGATAGTAGTGTCAGCCAGCTGGGGTGATAGTAGTGTCAGCCAGCTGGGGTGATGTTAGAGTGTCAGCCAGCTGGGGTGATGTTAGAGTGTCAGCCAGCTGGGGTGATGTTAGAGTGTCAGCCAGCTGGGGTGATGTTAGAGTGTCAGCCAGCTGGGGTGATGTTAGAGTGTCAGCCAGCTGGGGTGATAGTAGTGTCAGCCAGCTGGGGTGATGTTAGAGTGTCAGCCAGCTGGGGTGATGTTAGAGTGTCAGCCAGCTGGGGTGATGTTAGAGTGTCAGCCAGCTGGGGTGATGTTAGAGTGTCAGCCAGCTGGGGTGATAGTAGTGTCAGCCAGCTGGGGTGATGTTAGTGTGTCAGCCAGCTGGGGTGATGTTAGAGTGTCAGCCAGCTGGGGTGATAGTAGTGTCAGCCAGCTGGGGTAATGTTAGAGTGTCAGCCAGCTGGGGTGATAGTAGTGTCAGCCAGCTGGGGTAATGTTAGAGTGTCAGCCAGCTGGGGTGATAGTAGTGTCAGCCAGCTGGGGTGATGTTAGAGTGTCAGCCAGCTGGGGTGATAGTAGTGTCAGCCAGCTGGGGTGATAGTAGTGTCAGCCAGCTGGGGTGATGTTAGAGTGTCAGCCAGCTGGGGTGATGTTAGAGTGTCAGCCAGCTGGGGTGATGTTAGAGTGTCAGCCAGCTGGGGTGGTAGTAGTGTCAGCCAGCTGGGGTGATAGTAGTGTCAGCCAGCTGGGGTGATAGTAGTGTCAGCCAGCTGGGGTGATAGTAGTGTCAGCCAGCTGGGGTGATGTTAGAGTGTCAGCCAGCTGGGGTGATAGTAGTGTCAGCCAGCTGGGGTGATAGTAGTGTCAGCCAGCTGGGGTGATAGTAGTGTCAGCCAGCTGGGGTGATAGTAGTGTCAGCCAGCTGGGGTGATAGTAGTGTCAGCCAGCTGGGGTGATGTTAGAGTGTCAGCCAGCTGGGGTGATAGTGTCAGCCAGCTGGGGTGATAGTAATGTCAGGCCGCTGGGGGTGATAGTAGTGTCAGCCAGCTGGGGTGATGTTAGAGTGTCAGCCAGCTGGGGTGATGTTAGAGTGTCAGCCAGCTGGGGTGATAGTAGTGTCATCCAGCTGGGGTGATAGTAATGTCAGGCCGCTGGGGGTGATAGTACAGTGTCAGCCAGCTGGGGTGATAGTATAGTGTCAGCCAGCTGGGGTGATAGTACAGTGTCAGTCAACTGGGTTGACAGTATTGTATCAGCCAGCTGGGTTGACAGTATAATGTCAGCCAGCTGGGGTGAAAGTACAATGTCAGCCAGCTGGGGTGATAGTACTGTGTCAACCAGCTGGGTTGGCAGTTGAGTGTCAGCCAGCTGGAGTGATAAAACAGTGTCAGCAAACTGGGAGGCGAATAGTGTCAGCATCCGGAATAATAAAAGTGTCAGCCGAGATGCGAGTCATCAGCCCATAACTGTGTTACAGACTGCTCGCTGCCTTACGTCTCTATAAACTCGGCCGGAAGGTTGGGCAACAAGATCTCACAATACATGACGCTCTCTGTCATACGGAAGGTCTTCGGTGTACGGGTGAGTTGTAATGTTCTCTTCATACAAGATCTCACAATACATGTCTCTCTCTGTCATACTGAAGGTCTTCAGTGTACGGGTTAGTTGTAATGTTCTCTTCATACAAGATCTCACAATACATGTCTCTCTCTGTCATACGGTGGGTCATCGATTTATATATATATATATATATATATATATATATATATATATATATATATATATATATATATATATATATATATATATATATATATTTTATATATATTTAAATATATATATATATATATTTATATATATATAAATATATATATATATATATATATATATATATATATATATATATATATATATATATATATATATATATATAAAAGTTTGTGAGGGTACCACCTCTGGTGCCAATGTGGGGACCCATAGCCTCGGAGAAGAAAATAAAACGTATTCAGAGGAGACCTTGTGGTTTCTCACTGAACACTAATATTTTCTTCTCCTACCACCCCCATTCTTTTGTATGTACACATATATATTTGCTTTATTTGAACTGTGTTACAAAAAAGGAGTTACATATAGGTTACAAAGATGGTTATCATAGGTTGTCGAGTTCCTCCAGCTCCTCAGATGGCGGGCAGGAACCCTGGATGCAGTGCGCATTTCCCCTCTGTATCGCCACGCTGAGGCGCTGGAAAAGAAAGCTGGCAGCTCTAGGGTCCCTTGTTGTTTCAATGAGCCTAGAACCCAGTTCCTTCAAAAAACTGGTAGCACTTTTACCCCAGGCGCCGAGTGTCTCAGAAGCAATGGGGACA
Source organism: Procambarus virginalis (assembly GCA_020271785.1). Classification (NCBI taxonomy): domain Eukaryota; kingdom Metazoa; phylum Arthropoda; class Malacostraca; order Decapoda; family Cambaridae; genus Procambarus; species Procambarus virginalis. Next base: position 61,886 of record WNGS01004004.1, read on the forward strand.
AAATTGTAGTGGTGATCAAGTTCTCTATACTTACGGGATTTGGCTGCTTCCCTGTGGGTGGCAGCGCCACCTGGTTGTGCAACACTGAGGTCAATGTAGGTGTTAGCCAGGGTTGATACGCACGTGTAGTCCCATACCAACTGCTTGCCATCTTCCAGGGGTTCACTGTGATACCATCCGGGCGACCAATAAGAGCATCAGAGTTACGGGGCGTTAGGTAACGAGGCTCTCTCTCGGCTGGGCATCCAGCTGTGGTGAGGCTCCTCTTGATGATGTCGTTAACTTCACTGTGCAAATATATATATATATATATATATATATATATATATATATATATATATATATATATATATATATCTATATTATATATATATATATATATATATATATATATTTATATATATATATTTATATATATATATATATTATATATATATATATATATTTATATATAATATATATATATATATATATATATATGTATATATATATATATATATATATATATATATTATATATATATATATATATATATATATATATATGTCGTACCTAGTAGCCAGAACGCACTTCTCAGCCTACTATGCAAGGCTCAATTTGCCTATTAAGCCAAGTTTCCATGAATTAATTGTTTTTCGATTACCTAACCTACCTAACCTAACTAACCTAACTTTTTCTGCTACCTAACGTAACCTAACCTATAAAGATAGGTTAGGTTAGGTTAGGTAGGGTTGGTTAGGTTCGGTCATATAACTACGTTAATTTTAACTCCAATAAAAAGAATTGACCTCATACATAATAAAATGGGTAGCTTTATCATTTCATAAGTAAAAAATTAGAGAAATTATATTAATAATGAAACTTGGCTTATTAGGCAAATTGGGTCTTGCATAGTAGGCTGAGAGTGCGTTCTGGCTACTAGGTACGACATATATATATATAATATATATATATATATATAATATATATATATATATATATATATATATATATATGTCGTACCTAGTAGCCAGAACGCACTTCTGAGCCTACTATGCAAGGCCCGATTTGCAAAATAAGCAAGTTTTCATGAATTATTTATTTTTCGACTACCTAACCTAGCTAACCTAACCTAACCTAACTTTTTCGGCTACCTAACCAAACCTAACCTATAAAGATAGGGTAGGTTAGGTTAGGTAGGGTTGGGTTAGGTTCGGTCATATATCTACGTTAATTTTAACTCCAATAAAATTTTTTTACCTCATGCATAATGAAATGGTAGCTTTATCATTTCATAAGAAAAAAAATGTGAAAATTATTAATTAATGAAACTTGGCTTATTAGGCAAATCGGGCCTTGCATAGTAGGCTGAGAAGTGTGTTCCGGCTACTAGGTACGACATATATATATANTTGCGTTGCTCCTGGCAGTATGGGTTCGAGTCACTTCCCAACAGATCAACAGATTGCACTGTTTAAAAAAAAAATAACATCTTTTTTCCTGGTCAGGTGAGGCATGCATATGTAGGTATATAAACACAAGCCTCTATTGTAATGCAATGTTGTATGAAAATTTTACAGCAATCGGAAAAAGGTTTTGAAGATTCCCCTTGATTGAAAAAAGGTTGAAAAACACAGTTTCTTCAAAAAACATGTCTTTTTGTCGTCACAGACGTGACATCTATATAGTTTGTATATAAACCCCGCTCTGATGCGAGTGGAACGTTGTGTGAAAATTTCCAAGCAATCGTGTAGAACTTTCGGAGATTAGGGATTTTAAACAAACGAACATATACATTTTTATTTAGCCGTATACTAGCCGTACCCGGCCACGCGTTGCTGTGGCTCAGCAACGTAGTGCGTTGCTGAGCCAAAGCAACCTTCCCTGTCCCCTCGTCCTCCCCACTCCACCATCCCCTTTTCCTTTCCCACCATGCCCCACTCCCCTGTCTCTTTGTCCTCCCATCATTCTCCATTCCCCCATCCCCTCGTCCCCACCATCCCAAACCTCTCCGTCCCCCTAGTCCTTCCCCACCATACCCCTTCTCTTGTCCCCTTGTCCTCGTCACCATCTCTCACTTAAAATAATGAATAAATAAAAGTTTATTCAGGTAAAGTACATACATACTTGAGGTTTTACAAAAAATGATAGATTTATAGATAGATTTAGTACATACAATGCCTAAAGCCACTATTACGCAAAGCGTTCGGGTAGTACCACTTCCATCCTCTCGTCATCCCCCCACCATTCCCCACTCCCTCGCCCGATGCCTTCCCAAATGGTCTGATATTCCCATCAGAAAATTGGCAACATCAAGTGATCTGATGTTCCCATCACTGAAATATAAGAAAAACAGTTAATAATGAAATGAAAATATGAAAAGATAAAAAATAAACTATACTCACGAAATAAATGGTATGGTTAACAACACAGCTCAATTCCAATGCTATTCACACAAATTAATTATATCAAAATGAATGTAAATCAAAATTTTTGAAAATTCAATTTATCAATGCAATCAGAAACAATGATATGGAATTGTAACATATTTAGTACATCATGTGTGTGTTGCTCTTACATGCAACAGATGGCGCTGTTTTTCAAGAAAAGCAAAGGTTTACTGTCACGGGTGTGGCAGTAAACCTATACTTATACTTACAAAATGAACGGTACGGTAAACAACACAGCTATATTGCAACACAATGTCACACAAAGTAATTCATTAAAAAATAAAATAAATCGAAATCTATGAAAACAATTTATCATTGCATTCGGAAACATTGAAATGGAATTCTTGACATATTTACTATAGCGTGCATGTTGCTATTGTGTGCAACAGATGGCGCTGTTTTTAAAAAAGCATGTTTTTACCTGTCACAGGGGTGGCATCTATATAGTAGGTATATAAAAAGACGTGCCTATTCGAATGCAACGTTGTGTCAAAATTTAAAAGAATTCGATGAAGAAGTTTTGGGGATTACAGTATGTATTGCTCTTACATCCAACAGATGGCGCTGATTAAAAAAAAAATGTTTTTTTCCTGTCACAGGTGAGGCATGAATATAGTAGTTATATAAAAAGATGCACCTATTCGAATGCAACGTTGTGTCAAAATTTCAGCACAATCTGTAAAGAGGTTTCGAAGATTTCCCTCACATGAAAAACCCATTAAAAACACAGTTTTACGAAAAAAGCATGTTTTTCCCGTCACAGATGCGCCATCTATATAGTATAAAAACCCGCTCGGTTGCGAATGGAACGTTGTGTGAAAATTTAAAAACAATCGGTGTAGAACTTTCGGAGATTAGCGGTTTTGAACAAACGAACATTTCCATTTTTATTTACATAGACTAGCAGTATCCGGACACGCATTGCTGTGGCTCAGCAACCCATGTACGTTGCTGAGCCACAGCAACCTTCTCTGTCCCCTAGTCTTCCCCACCATTCCCCCCCTCACCCATCTCCTCGGCCTCCCAACCATTCCCGTCTGCACCATTCCTTCGTCCTCCCCCACCATTCCCCGCTCCACCATGCCCCACTCCCTAGTCCCTTTGTCTTCCCCACCATTCTCCATTCCCCAATCCCCTCGTTCCCACCATTCCAAACTGCCCCGTCCCCCTTGTCCTTCCCCACCATTACCCCCCTCCCTTGTCTCATCGTCCTCCCCACCATCTCTCACTTCCATCCCCTCATCATCCCCACCATTCCCCATTCCCTCATTCGTCGCCTTCCCAAATGGTCTGATGTTCACATCAGAAAATTGGGAACATCAAGTGATCTGATGTTCCCATCACTGAAAGGTTGTACCCTGAGTAGTACAACCAGAGTAGTACATCCTGAGTAGTACACTCAGAGTATTACACTCAAAGTAGTTCACCCTGAGTAGAACACCCAGAGTAGTACACCCAGAGAAGTACACCCTGCATAGTAAACCCTGAGCTAGTTCACTCTGAGTAGTAGACTCTGAGCAGTATAACCTGAGTAGTACACCCTTAGTAGTACACCCTGAGTAGTACACCCAGGGTAGTACACCCAGAATAGTACACCCTGAGGAGTACACCTAGAGTAGTACACCCTGAGTAGTATACCCTGAGCTAGTACACTCTGAGTAGTACACCCTGAGCTAGTTCTCTCTGAGTAGTATAACCTGAGTAGTATAACCTGAGTAGTACACCCAGAGTAGTACACCTTGAGTAGTTCATTCTGAAGAGTACACCCTGAGTAGTACCACCAAGAGTAATACACCCAGAATAGTACACTCTGAGTAGTACATCCTGAGAAATACACCCTGAGTAGTACATCCTGAGTAGTACATCCTGAGTAGTACACTAAGAGTAGTACATCCAGAGCAGTACACCCTGAGTAGTACACCCTGAGTAGTACACCCTGAGTAGTACACTCAGAGCAGTACACCCTGAGTAATAAACCCTAAGTAGTTCATCTAGAGTAGTACACACAGAGTAGTGCATCCAGAGTAGTACACCCAGAGTAGTACACACTGAGCCGTACACCCTGAGCAGTACATCCTGAGTAGTACACCCAGAGTAGTACACCCAGAGTACTAAACCCTGAGTAGTTCATCTAGAGTAGTACACCCTGAGTAGTACATCCTAAGTAGTACACTCTAAATAGTACACAGATAGTAGTACACAGAGAGTAGTACACCCAAAGAAGTACACCCTGAGTAGTTCATCCTGAGTAGTACACCCAGAGTAGTACAACCTGAGTTGTACACCCTGAGTAGTACACCCTGAGTAGAGCACTTTGATTAGTACATCACGAGAAGTTCACCCAGAGTAGTACACCCAGGGTAGTACACTAGTAGTAGTAAAGCCTGAGTAGTATATCCTGAGTAGTACACCTTGAGTAGTACGCCCAGAGTAGTACACCCATAGTAGTACATTCTGAGTAGTACATCCCGAGTAGTACACCCAGAGTAGTACACCCAGAGTACTAAACCCTCAGTAGTTCATCTTGAGTAGTACACCCAGAGTAGTATATCCAGAGTAGTACACTCTGAGTCGTACATCCTAAGTAGTACACCCAGAGTAGTACACCCAGAGTAGTACACCCAGAGTACTAAACCCTGAGTAGTTCATCTAGAGTAGTACACCCTGAGAAGTACATCCTGAGTAGTACACCCAGAGTAGTACATCCAGAGTAGCACACCTAGCGTAGTACACCATGACTAGTTCATCCTGAGCGGTACATCCTGAGTACACAATGAGCAGTTCATCCTAAGTAGTACACCCAGAGAAGTACACCAGGAGTAGTATTACAGAGAAGTACACACTGAGTATTACATCCTGAGTAGTACACCCAGAGTAGTACACACCAGATTAGTACAGCCTGAGTAGTATACCGACAGCTGGTATACCCAGAGCTAGTATACTCTGAGTAGTACACCCAGTTTAGTACACCCTGAGTAGTACACCCTGAGTAGTAAAATTAGAATAGTACTTCCTGAGTAGTACATTCTGAGAAGAACACTCTGAGTAGTGCACTGTGAGTTGTACACATAGAGTAGTACAACCATAGCAATACCCCCACAGTAGTACACCCTGAGTAGTACATAAAAAGTAGTAAACCCTGAGTTGTAGACCCTGAGTGGTACACCCTGAGTAGTACACCCAGAATAGTACACTCAGGGTAGTACACTCAGAGAAGTTCACCCTGAGTAGTACACCCTTTGTAGTACACTCTGAGCAGTACTCCCCGAGCAGAACACCCTGAGCAGTACATCCTGAGTAGTACACACAGTGTAGTACACCCTGAGTAGTTTACCCTCAGTAGTACACCCTGAGTAGTACATCCTGAGTAGTACACCAAGAGTAGTAAATCCATAGTAGTACACTCTGAGTAATACATCCTGAGTAGTACACCTACAGTAGAACACCTAGAGTACTAAACCCTGAGTAGTACACCCAGAGTAGTACACCAAGAGTAGTAAATACAGAGTAGTTTATACTGAGTAGTATATCCTGAGAAGTACACCCAGAGTAGTGCACCCAGAGTAGTACACCCTTAGTAGTACATCCTGAGTCGTACACTCTGAGTAGTACATCCTGAGTAGTACACCCAGAGTAGTATATCCAGAGTAGTACACTCTGAGTAGTACATCCTGTGTAGTACACCCAGAGTAGTACACCAGGAGTACTTAATCCAGAGTAGTACACCCAGAGTAGTACATCCTGAGTAGTACAAACAGAGTAGTACACCCAGAGTAGTACACCCTGAGTAGTATAACCAGAGCTAGTACACTCTGAGAAGTACACCCAGAGTAGTACATCACGAGTAGAACACCATGAATAGTTCACCCTGAGTAGAACATCATGGGTAGTACACCATGAGTTGTACACTCTGAGTAGAAGAAAGAGAGTAGTACACACATAGTAGTACAACCACAGCAGTACACCCTTAGTAGTACACCCTGAGTACTACATAAAAAGTAGTAAACCATGAGTAGTACATCCTGAGTAGTTAAACCAGAGTAGTACTCCCAGAGTAGTACACCCAGAGTAGTACACCCTGAGTAGTTTATCAAGAGTAGTACACCTTGAGTAGTACACCCAGAGAAGTACACCTTGAGTAGTTCACCCAGAGTAGTATATCCTGAGTAGTACACACAGAGTAGTATATCCTGAGTAGTACACCCAGAGTAGTTCACCCAGAGAAGTACACCCAGAGTAGTACACCCTGCATAGTTTATCCAGAGTAGTACAACCTGAGTAGTACACCCTGAGTAAAACACCAAGAGTTGTACACCCTGAGGAGTACACTCTGAGTAGCACACTCTGAGTAGTACATCCTGATTAGTACACCCTGTGTAATACATCCTGAGTAATGCACCAAGAGTAGTACACCTTGAGAAGTACACCCAGAGTTAGTACACCCTGATTAGTACACCCAGAGTAATACTCCCAAAGTATTGTACTCTGAGTAGTTCTACCAGAGTAGTACACCATGAGTAGTACACCCTGAGTAGTACACCCAGAGTATTTCACTTTGAGTAGTACATCCTGAGTAGTACATACAGAGTTGTACACCAAGAGAAGTACACCCTGAGTAGTTCATCCTGAGTAGTACACTATGAGAAGTTCATCCTGAGTAGTACACTTTGAGTAGTACGTACTGAGTTGTACACCCTGAGTAGTGAACCGTGAGTAGTACACCCATAGTCGAATATCCAGAGTAGTACACTCAGAGTAGTACACCCTGATTAGTGCATACTGAGTAGTACACCCTGAGTAGTATGACCAGAATAGCACACCCTGAGTAGTACACCCTGATTAGTACATCCTGAGTAGTACACCCTGAGTAGTATACCCAGAATAGCACACCCTCAGCAAGTACATTCTGAGTAGTACACTAACCTAACCTAACCTAACCTAACCTAACCTAACCTAACCTAACCTAACCTAACCTAACCCTGAGTAGTACACCGTGATTAGTAAATCCTGATAAGTACACCCAAAGTAGTATACCCTGAGTAGTATACCCAGAGTAGTAAACCATGAGTAGTTACCCCTGAGTAGTTTATCATGAGTACTACACATGAGAAGTACATGCTGACCTAGTACTCTCTGAGTAGCACTCAGAGAGTACTAGTTCATTCTGAATAGTACACCCTTAGTAGTACACCAAGAGTAGTACACCCAGAAAAGTACATTCTGTGTAGTACACCCTGAGTAGTACATCCTGAATAGTACACCCGGAGTAGTACATCCAGAGTAGTACACCCTGAGTAGTACACCCTCAGCAAGTACACTCTGAGTAGTACACTCTTTGTAGTACACCCAGAGTAGTACATCCTGAGTAGTATACCCAGTGTAGTACACCCTGAGTAGTAAACCCTGAGTAGTTTATCCTGAGTAGTACACTTGTGAAGTACACCCTGATCTAGTACACTCTGAGTAGCACACTCTCATTAGTACACTCTGAGTGGTACATCCTGAGTAGTACACTCAGAGTAGTACATCCTGAGTAGTACACCCTGAGCTAGTACACTCTGAGTAGTAAACTCTGAGTAGTACATCCTGGTTAGTACACTCAGAGTAGTACATCCTGAGAAGTATATCCTGAGTAGTACATCCTGAGAAGTATATCCTGACTAGTACACCCTGTAGTAGTACACTCTTAGTAGTACACCCAGATCAGTACAACCCGAGTAGTACACCAAGAGTAGTACACCCAGAGTAGTACACTCTGAGTAGTACACTCTGAGTAGTACACCAAGAGTAGTACACCCAGAGTAGTTTACTCTCAGTAGTACACTCTGAGTAGTACATCCTGATTACTACAGCCTGTGTAGTACATCCTGTGTAGAACACCCAGAGTAGTACACCCAGAGTAGTACGCTCTGAGTATTACACCCTGAGTATTACACCAAACGGACTACACCCACAGTAGTTCACTCTGAATAGTACACCCTGACTAGTACACCCAGAGTGGTAAACCCTGAGTAGTACAACGAGAGTTGTAAACCCTGAGTAGAACACCCCGAGTAGTACACCCTGAGTAGTACACCCTGAGCTAGTACACTCTGATTAGTACACCCTGAATAGTTCATTCTGAATAGTACACTCTGAGTAGTACACCAAATAGTACACCCTGAGTAGTACACCAAAAGTATTACACCCAAAATAGTACACTCTGAGCTCGGCAGGCCAGATATACACCTTGTCGCCTTAGTCAATAAATCTAAGAAGTGTCTACTGTGTCTACATTCAACCCGAACAAGGCCACGAATACATCCTGAGTAGTACACCTTGAGTAGTACATCCAGAGTAGTACACCCTGAGATAGTACACACTGAGTGGTACATCCTGAGTAGTACACACAGAGTAGTCCATCCTGAGTAGTACATCCTGAGTAGTACACCCTGAGCTAGTACACACTGAGTGGTACATCCTCAGTAGTACACACAGAGTAGTACACCCAGAGTAATACACTCTGAGTACTACACTCTGAGTAGTACATCCTGAGTAGTACACCCTGTGTAAAACATCCTGAGTAGAACACCCAGAGTAGTACACCCAGAGTAGTACACCCTGGTTATTACACCCTGAGCGAGTACACTTTGAGTAGTACACCCAGAGTAGTACATCCAGAGTAGCAAACTCTGAGTAATACATCCCAAGTAGTACACCCTGAGCAGGTCACCTTAATTAGTACACCATGAGCAGAATACGCAGAGTAGTACACCCAGAGTAGTGCACCCTGAGTACTAAACCCTGAGTAGTTCATCTAGAATAGTACTCCGTGAGTAGTACTCCCTAAGTAGTACACTCAGAGTAGTATACCCTGAACAGTACACCCTAAGTATTGCACCCTGAGCAGTAAATACAGAGTAGTACACCCTGAGTAGTACACCCTGAGTAGGACACCCAGAGAGGTACACCCTGAGTACAAAACTATGAGTAGTACACTCTGAGTAGTACATCCTGAGTAGTATAACTTTAGTAGTACATCCTGAGTAGTACACCCAGAGTAGTACAAGCAGAATAGTACACCCAGAGTAGTACACAATGAGTAGTACAACCTGAGTAGTACACCCTGAGTAGTACACAATGAGAAGAACAACCTGAATAGTTCACCTTGAGTAGTACACCCTGAGCTAGTACACTCTGAGTATTACATCTTAAATAGTACATCCTAAGTAGTACACCCTGAGAAGTGCACCCAGAGTAGTACACCTTGAGTAGTACACCCAGAGTAAGTACACCCTGAGTAGTGCCCCCAGAGTAGTACTCCCAGAGTAGTGCACACTGAGTAGTTCATCCAGAGTAGTACACCCTGAGTAGTACATCCTGATTAGTACACCCAGAGCAGTACACTTTGAGAAGTACATCCTGAGTAGTACACCCTGAGTAGTAAACCCTGAGTAGTACACCCTGAGTAGTACACCCTGAGGTAGTACACTCTGAGTAGTACACTCTTTGTAGTACACGAAGAGTAGTAAACCCTTAGTAGTACACCCAGAGTAGTACACCCTGAGTAGTACACCCTGAGTTGTACACCCTGAGCTAGTACACTCTGAGTAGTACACTCTTTGTAGTACACGAAGAGTAGTACACCCAGAGTAGTACACCCTGAGTAGTACACTCTCATTAGTACACTCTGAGTGGTACATCCTGAGTAGTACACTCAGAGTAGTACATCCTGAGTAGTACACCCTGAGCTAGTACACTCTTAGTAGTACACCCAGAGTAGTACACCAAGAGTAGAACACCCAGAGTAGTACACTCTGAGTAGTACACTCTGAGTAGTACATCCTGAGTAGTACACCCTGTGTAGTACATCCTGAGTAGAATACCCAGAGTAGTACACCCTGAGCTATTTCACTCTGAGTAGTGCTCTCTGAGCAGTATAACCTGAGTAGTACACCTTGAGTAGTACTACCAGAGTAGTTCAACCAGAGTAGAACACCCAGAGTAATTTACCCTGAGTAGTACACACTTAGCTAGTACACTCTGAATAGTATATCTTTAGGAGTACACCCTGAGTAGTACACCCAGAGTAGTACACCCAGAGTACTAAACCCTGAGTAGCTCATCTTGAGTAGTACACCCTGTGTAGTACATCCTGAGTAGCTCATCTTGAGTAGTACACCCTGTGTAGTACATCCTGAGTAGTACACCCTGAGTAATACACAGAGTAGTACACAGAGAGTAGTACACCCAGAGTAGCACACTCTGAATAGTTTATCCAGAGTAGAACATGTGAGTTGTAAATCCTGAGTAGTACACCCAGAGTAGTACACCCTGAGTGGTACACCCTTAGCTAGTACACTTTGAGTTGTACACCTTGAATAGTACACCCTGAGAAGTACAAGTACATCCTGAGTAGTACACCCGGAGTTGTACACTTATAGTAATACTTCCTGAGTAGTACATCCTGAGTAGTACACGCTGAGTAGTACACCAAAAGTAGTACACCCAAAATAGTACACTCTGAGTAGTACATCCTGAGTAGTACACCCTAAGTAGTACATCCTGAGTACTATACACAGAGTAGTACATCCAGAGCAGTACACCCAGAGATAGTACACTCTGAGTGGTTCGCTCTTTGTAGTACACCCTGAGTAGTACACCCTGAGAAGTGCACCCAGAGCAGTACACCTTGAGTAGTACACCCAGAGTTGTTTACCCTGTGTAGTACACCCAGAGTAGTACTCCCAGAGTAGTGCACCCTGAGTAGTTCATCCAGTGTAGTACACCCTGAGTAGTACATCCTCATTAGTACACCCTGAGTAGTACACAGCGAGTAGTACACCCAGAGTAGTACACCCAGTGTAGAACACCCAGACTTGTACACCCTGAGCTAGTACACTCTGAGAAGTACACCCAGAGTAGTACACAAAGAGTAGTACACCCAGAATAGTACACCCTGAGTAGTTCATCTTGAGTAGTACACTCTGACTAGTTTATCCTGAGTACCACATAATGAGTAGTTCATCCAGAGTAGTACATCCTGAGTAGTACATTCTGAGTAGTTCATGCAGAATAGAACACAGTCTGGGTAGTGAACCCTGAGTAGTACACCCAAAGACGTATATCCAGAGTAGTACACCATGAGTAGTGACCCCTGAGTAGTACACTCTGAATAGTACACTCAGAGTAGTACATGTTGGAAATTTCCAACACTTATCATCTACTATTGTGTTATAATAACTCATCATCACTTACTAATTACAGTAGTTATTAATATCACTAACGGTAGTGTTAATATAATTTAATCTGAGCCTATTGCTGATAATATGACTCCTGATCATGTAAAATCGAGAGTTATTAATTGAAATTATTTAGTAACAGTTTTTATTCTGTTACGATCGAATGCTATGGAGAGTATATATATCATCTCCATTTCTCGTTTGAGATCATTTATCGAGAATATGGTAATTATTAAATCCCTATAATTGCAACCCAGTTCATATTATTTTATTTCATCCATAATTGCGCGGAAAAGAATAATTCGTGATTAATAATTTCTGTGATGAATGCGAGAGCGGGTTGGGGAAGAAGGCGATGCCATTACTTACTAGGACTTGGTCACGAGGCAGCGTTGACGAGACACATGGTGGCTACTGGGAGTTCTTATCGACAAGAATTACGTTGATACCCAGTTAACAAGTGACAATTACTTATCCATGTGTTCTCTAGTGCCTCGTCAGTTAATAACGCGTCAACAATTGAAGCCAGGACTCGTAATTACGTGTGCATAGCAGTGAACACTTGGAGACCGGCTGACGCGATTTCGGCAGACTTCAGTATTAAATACGCTCAGCTAAGTATATAATTCAGGGCGATGCATCACTCGAGATTGTATATTTAGGAGTAGTCTGTCGTTAGGAGGAGAAATTACCAAAAATACAATGTTAGTATATTTCGGTACATCATTCAGTTTCATGAATTTCTGAATATAATTTGTAGCCTAATCAATCGCTACTTACTTTCCTTTGATTACAGCTTGTATACGAGGAGCCAGCAAGTTTGTTTCTCGTCAGTCGTGTTATTTACCTCGAGTTCTTCCGTTGTGGAGATCCTGTGATCATGAGGACGAATGACGAAATGATGTTACAGAAATCGTCTTAAAGCTAAGACTTTTTCGTATAAATTTATTCAATCTCATTATTGATTCTTAGTTAATTCAATTGAGATCTTTACAGTACATAATTATTACCAGATTTGATAATTAATGTGTTTACCTTACTTTTGCTCAGTAATTCATGATCTTAAGTATTCATAATTGGAGTTATCATATATTTGAATATATTGTAGTTAGATTTACCATGTTATTAACCCAACAATGATCTAGTGACGAACCACTGGTTCCTAGATATATATGAACTTCTAGAAATAACCCCCAAAATGTTGATATTTGAGGCTTCGGCTTTAATTAATAATACAGTATTTGTTTAATTTCTAGTGATTATTCATTGAATGAGTATCCATAGACACTGGTTCTCTAGTGTCATTCAAATGATCACTTTTATTTGTTTTCCCTCTTTTTGTCAAAAGTGGGTGGTCCTTCGATTTATTTCAATACATTAATTAATTAATTTAGTATATGAGTTCAAGCCCCAGATACCCAACAGTACACCCTGAGTAGTACACCCTGAGTAGTACACCCAGAGTACTAAACCCTGAGTAGTACACCCTGAGTAGTATACCCAGAGCTAGTACATTCTGAGTAGTACACCCAGAGTAGTACATCCTGAGTAGTACACCCTGAATAGTACACTGTGAGTTGTACACATAGAGTAGTACAACCATTGCAATACACCCATAGTAGTACACCCTGAGTAGTACATAAAAAGTAGTAATCCCGAAGTTGTACACCCTGAGTAGTACATCCTGGGTAGTACATCATGAGTAGTACACCCTGAATAGTGCACCCTGAGTAGTACATACTGGGTAGTGCACACTGAGTATTTCACTCTGAGTAGTGCACATAGAGTAGTACAACCACGGCAGTACACCCATAGTAGTACACCCTGAGTAGTACATAAAAAGTAGTAAACTCTGAGTAGTACATCCTGAGCAGTTCATCCAGAGTAGTACACCTTGAGTAGTACACCCAGAGTAGTATACCCTGAGTAGTACTCCCAGAGAAGTTCACCCAGAATAGTACTCCCAGAGAAGTTCACCCAGAATAGTACACCCAGAGTAATACACCCTGAGTAGTAAACCCAGAGTAGTACTGCCAGAGTAGCACACATTGAGTAGTACACCCTGAGTAGTACACCCTGAGTAGAACACTCTTGAGTAGTGCAATCTGAGCAGTACATCCTGAGTAGTACACCCATTGTAGTACATCCTGAGTAGTACACCCAGATTAGTACATCCTGAGTAGTACACCCTGAGCTAGTACACTCTAAGTAGTACACTCTGAGTAGTACATCCTGAGTAATACAACCTGAGTAGTACACCCAGAGTAGTAAAGCCTGAGTAGTACAACCTGAGTAGTACACCCTGAGCTAGTACACTCTAAGTAGTACACTCTGAGTAGTACATCCTGAGTAATACAACCTGAGTAGTACACCCAGAGTAGTAAAGCCTGAGTAGTGCACCCAGAGTAGTACAACTAGAGTATTTTGCCCAGAGTAGTACACTCTGAGCTGTATATCCTGAGTAGTAAACCCTGAGCTAGTACACTCTGAGTAGTAAACCCTAAATAGTACATCCTGAGTAGTACACCCAGAGTAGTACATCCAAAGTAGTACACCCTGAGCTAGTACACTCTGAGTAGCACACTATGAGTAGTACATGCTAAGTAGTACACCCTTAGGAGTACACCCTGGGTAGTACACCCTGAGTAGTACATCTTGAGTAGTACACCCTGAGTAGTACACCTTGAGCTAGTACACTCTGAGTAGTACATTCTGAGTAGTACACCATGAGCTAGTACACTATGAGTAGTGCACCCAGAGTAGTACACCCTGAGTATTTTATCCGAGTAGTACACCCTAAACCGTACACCCTGAGCTAGTACATCCTGAGTAGTACACCCTGAGCTAGTACACTCTGAGTAGTACATCCTGAGCAGTTCAAGCTGAGTAGTACACCCCGAGTAGTACACCAAGTGTAGTACACCCAAAGAAGTACACTTTGAGTATTACACTCTGAGTATTACATCCTGAGTAGTACACCCTTTGTAGTACATCTAGAGTAGAACACCCAGAGTACTACACCCAGAGTAGTACACCCTGAGAAGTACACCCAGAGTGGTACACCTAGAGTAGTATACACAGAGTAGTAGTACACTCTGAGTAGTGCGCTCTGAGTAGTACATCTTGAGTAGTACACCCTGATTAGTACATCCTGAGCAGTTCACCCTGATTAGTACACCCTGAGCAGTACACCCAGAGTAGAACTGCCAGTGTAGTACACCTTGAGTAGTACACTCTGAGTAGTACACCCTGAGTAGGACACCCAGAGTAGTACACACTGAGTAGAACACTGTGAGTAGTACAACCTGAGTAGTACAACCTGAGTAATACACCCTGAGTAGTACACCCAGAGTAGTAAACCCTGAGTAGTACACCCAGAGCTAGTACACTCTGATTAGTACACTCTGAGCTGTATATCCTGAGTAGTACACCCTGAGTAGTACACCCTGAGTAGTACACCCTGAGTAGTACACCCTGAGTAGTACACCCAGAGTAGTACACTGAGTAGTACATCGTGAGTAGTACACCCTGAGTAGTACATCCTGAGTAGTACACCCAGAGTAGTACATTCCAGAGTAGTACATTCCAGAGTAGTACACTCTGAGTAGTACACCCACAGTAGTACACCCTGAGTAGTACACCTTGAGTAGTACACCCAGAGTAGTACACCAGGAGTAATTCATCCAGAGTATTACACCCAGAGTAATACACCCTGAGTAGTTCATCCGGAGCAGTACACTCTGAGTAGTACACTCTGAGTAGTACACCCTGAGTAGTTCATCTTGAGTAGTACACTCTGAGTAGTACATCCTGTGTAGTACACCCTGAGTAGTTCATCGCGAGTAGTACACCTAGAGTAGTACACTCTGAGTAGTACACCCTGAGTAGTACACCGAGAGTAGTACACCGAGAGTAGTACACCGAGAGTAGTACATCCTGAGTAATTCATCCAGAGTAGTACATCCTGAGTAATTCATCCAGAGTAGTACACTCTGAGTAGTACATCCTGACTAGTAAACTCTGAGTTGTACATCCTGATTAGTACACGTAGAGTAGTACTCCCAGAGTAGTACACCGTGAGTAGTTCAATGAGAGTAGTACACTCTGAGTAGTACATCCTGAGTAGTACACCCAGAGTAGTACACCCAGAATAGTACACCCTGAGTAGTACACCCTGAACTAGTACACTCTGACTAGTACACCCTGAGAAATACATCGTTAGTAGTACGCCCTGAGTAGTACACTCAGAGAAGTACATCCTGAGCAGTACACCCTGAGTAGTACACTCTGTAGTACATCCTGAGTAGAACATCCTGAGATCTGGGGGTTGATATCACACCGAACCTGTCCCCAGAGGCCCACATCAAAAGGATATCATCAACGGCTTATGCTAGACTGGCCAACATAAGAACTGCCTTTAGAAACTTGCGTAAGGAATCGTTCAGGACCCTGTATACCACTTATGTCAGACCAATCCTGGAATATGCAGCTCCAGCCTGGAGTCCATACTTAATTAAACACATGGCAAAGTTAGAGAAGATTGATCATGGCTATATGATTTATGGCTTATGATCACGATTTAATTCACTGGCTATAGTTTCTGGTTCCCTGACGTGTCTCTTGTGCTGTAAGCAGGTTAAATATCTGTCAACATAATGAGCAATCTCTTTAGCCATTTTGGGCCATAAAAACTTCAATCGACCTTACTGAGGAGTATGATCCTTTCCTGGATGTGCACTTGCAGGAGCATCATGGATAATGTTTAACACAGCTTGTACTAATACTGCTGGAACGACTAACTGTTATTCTCTCTTCTATCTCAACTTCTGTAGCATCTAATGATGGATAATCTACATGAATTGCAGGTACGTTCCGAGAAAAGCATCTACTACAACATTTTGCTTTCCTGGAATATAACCAAATGTGGGATTGAACTCTTGAATTGTACGCAAATATCTAACAAACTTTGAGATTAAGAAACAAGTAGTGTATTGTGAAGACTAATAATAAACAGCAGCTCCCCTATGACTCTGTAATATCTCCACTGTTCAAACAATTGTGTATTAGCGATTAGACCTACCATGTATGTATAATGGTTGATACCTTGTTGATACCTGGTTGATGGGGTTCTGGGAATTCTTCTACTCCCCAAACCTGGCCCGGGGCCAGACTTGTGAGAGTTTGATCCACTAGGCTGTTGCTTGGAGAGGCTCGCAGGCCCACATATCCACCATAGCCCGGTTGGTCCGGCACACCTTGCAGGAAACAATCTAGTTTCCTCGTGAAGGAAACGAGGCAATATCCATGGTTGTTCCGGCAATATTTCTTATGCTCGTTGGGAAGATGTTGAACAACCGCGGACCTCTGATGTTTACACAGTGTTCTCTGATTGTGCCTATGGCACCCTTGCTCTTTACTGGTTCTATTCTGCATTTTCTTCCATATCGTTCACTCCAGTACGTTGTTATTTTACTCTGTAGATATGGTACTTGGCCCTCCAGTATCTTCCACGTGTATATTATTTGATATCTCTCTCGTCTTCTTTCTAGTGAGTAGATTTGGAGGGCTTTGAGACGATGCCTTATAATTTAGGTGCTTTATCGCGTCTATGCATGGCGTACATGTTCTCTGTATTCCCTATATTTCAGCGATCTCTCCTGCTCTGAAGGGGGAAGTGAGTACTGAGCAGTACTCAAGACAGGACAACACAAGTGACTTGAAGAGTACAACCATTGTGATGGGATCCCTGGATTTGAAAGTTCTCATAATCCATCCGATCATTTTTCTGGCTTTTCTGGTTATTGTAGTGGGAGCCGGTCGGCCGAGTGGACAGCACGCTGGGTTTGTGATCCTGTGGTCCTGGGTTCGATCCCAGGCGCCGGCGAGAAACAATGGGCTGAGTTTCTTTCACCCTATGCCCCTGTTACCTAGCAGTAAAATAGGTACCTGGGTGTTAGTCAGCTGTCACGGGCTGCTTCCTGGGGGTGGAGGCCTGGTCGAGGACCGGGCCGTGGGGACACTATAAGCCCCGAAATCATCTCAAGAAGAAGATGACACAATATTTGCTTGGTTATGCTCCCTAAACGTTAGGTCGTCAGACATAATTATTCCCAAATTTTTTACATGCTGTTTTTCTACTATGGGCAGATTTGATTTTGTGTTTTGTACTGTATTATGTTTAAGGTCCTCATTTTTACCATGCCTGAGTACCTGGAATTTGTCACTGTTAAACACAATGTTATTTTTTGTTGCCCAGTCGAAAACTTTATTAATATCTGCTTGAAGTTTTTCAAGCAGTCTTCAGCCGAGGAAAATTTTCATGCTGATTTTTGTGTCATCTGCAAAGGATGATACGAAGCTGTGACTTCTATTTTTGTGTATATCTGATATGAGAGTAAGGAAAATCAGCGGTGCATGGACTGTACCCTGAGGAACAGAGCTTTTAACTGCGCTTGGACTAGATTTTATATGATTGACTGTTACTCGGTGAGTCCTATTTGGCAGAAAACTGAGTATCCAGCGTCCTACTTTACCGGATATTCCCATTAACCTAATTTTGTGTGCTATCACTTCATGGTCACATTTATTGAAAGCCTTTGCGAAGTTCGTGTATACCACATCAGCATTCTGTTTTTCTTCTAATGCCTCAGTGATTTTGTCGTAGTGATCAAGTAGCTGTGAGAGGCACGATCTTCCCGCTCGAAATCTATGTTGGCCTGGGTTGTGGAGGTCATTGGTCTCTATGTAATTGGTGACCTGACTCCTAATCACTCTCTCAAATATTTTAATTATGTGTGACGTTAATTATGGCGTGCAACTGGTCTATAATTCTTTGCCAAAGCTTTGCTTCCTCCCTTGTGTAGAGGGGCTATATCTGCTACTTTGAGTGCATCTGGTATCTCCCCCCGTGTCCAAGCTCTTCCTCCACACTATACTGAGTCCCTGTGCTACCGGCACTTTGCATTTTTTTATAAATATTGAATTCCATGAATCTGAACCCAGAGCCGAGTGCATGGGCATGTTTTCAATTTCTCTTTGAAAGTCTAGTACGCTCGTGTTGATATCAGTTATATTTGCAGAGGTTTAGATATCCCGCATAAAGAAATTGTCTCGATCTTCCACTTTCATGTTGTTTATTTTAGTGCTAAAAATGTCCTCATACTGCGTTTTTAGGATTTCACTAATTTCTTTGTCATCCTCCATGTATGAATCTACACTTGTACGAATAGGTCCAATACTGGCGGTGGTTTTTGCTTTTGAGTTCGCTTATGTGAAGAAGTATTTTGGATTTTCTTTATTTCCTGAATTGCTTTCTGTTCTAACTGCCTTTCTTCAGTTTGATACGAGTGTTTCAATTTCCGCTCGATTTCTTCAATCTCCCTATTTAAATTATTCCTTCTTTGACGGGAAAGTCGTGTCTGCTTAAGCATTTCCGTTACTTTTTCCCTTTTTATAGTGTCGTCTGCGTTTTCTTTCTACGTTGGATCTCTTTCTGGCTTTCCTCAAAGGAACATGTTTCAGGCAGACTTGATACGCTTCCGAGGTCAGTTTTTCAATTCCTTCTGTAAGACTTGTATTACTTAGAACAGTTTCCGTATTAACAATAAATTACTTCAAACCGAAGGGTAAAGAGATCATGCAATAGCTTATGCTAGCCGTTTATTAACATATTAACTGTAATGACTTACTGTTAATATATTGCTCTTGAAATAGAACATCCTCTGTAACTAGCTGACATTGTAATTATAAGGTGTGAAGGATAGATGAAATTGTTTATGTAATAATCTTAGTTGAGGTCTGATCAAGACCTTTTGTGCCTTCTGTAATGCTTTTTGCGCTACCGTTCACAGGATGAGTATAGGGTGCACAATAACCTAGTCGCCTCCAGCGGCAACAATCAATCAAAATGTAACCCTGAAATGTTTAAGAGCCCATGCAACTGATAAAGCTTCACGTTCTGTTGTGCTATAATCTTTCCCTTCTTAAGATAATGAGCGGCTAGCATAAGCTATTGCATGATCTCTGTGACCTTCGGTTTGAAGTAATGCTGCACCCAAGCGTCATCACTAGCATCTGTGATTAACGTTAAAGATTTAGAAAATCTGGGTACCTAAGAACCGGTGAAGAGATCAATATTGCTTTGAGTTTACTGAATGTTGGTTATTGAGCTTCTTCCAAAACAATGGATTCATCTTTTCTTTCTTTGTAACTTGTAATGTGTGACTGCCATGATAGAGAAACCAGCAATAACTGATCGATAAAATCCTACAAGACCTTTTGACCTGTTTCACGGCTTCTGCATTATGTGGTGTTGCTAAATAACGTGCAACAATAATTTTGTATTCATTCAGGGTGATTCCTGAAGGGGTAACTGTATGACCTAAGAAGTTAATCTTCCCCATTAAAAATGAGTACTTTGAGAGTTTTATCCTTAAGTTTGCTTCCACAAGCTTTGCAAGTACTTCCTCAAGGTTCAAGTAGCGAGTCTGAACATCTTGATACATTATTATGCGATCATCAAGGTACACTAGAAGAATACTACCTATCAATCTACGAAAGAGGTTCGTCACGAGCCTGGAAAAGGTTATTGGACTGCTCCACAAACCAAATGGCATTCTTTTGAAATTAAAATGACCGTTAGGCGTACTAAAGGCTGTCAACTGTTTACTTTCTTCATCAAGTGGGATTTGCCAGAATCCTTGCAACAAATCTAAAGTTGAGAATTCCTTCTTTCGAAATATGCTTTGCAACAAATTATTTAGGACTTGAAGTGGGAAACTGTCAGGTATACTTTCTCTGTTCAGCTTCCGGTAGTCTATTACCGGTTTCCATGTCCCATCTCGTTTTGGAACGAGAATCAATGGAGTGTTCCATGGCGAATTACTGGAATGTATTACATCATCCTCTAGCATTTTCTCTTAAAGTTTATCAGCGTCTGCTCTCTGAGAATGTGGTAAAAGGTAAGCTGGTACATAAATTAGTCTAGTTCCTGGCTCAAGGGGAGTTTTATTTGTAGTAAGATGTGTAAGATCTAACTTTTCTCCTGGTAAAGCTACAACTGCTCTACTTTTTCAAAATTTCCAAAAGTTGATCCATGTAGTCAGGGAAATCAGTAGGATTGAGGTGTTGTGCTTGTACCTCTGGTTGAGATCCCCATTCCCTGGTGTGAGTGCACCCACACACACACCATGCTCCACAGAAACATCATCCACCATTCGCTCCGGTAAAGAATAATGGCTAAAATCTACAACGTGAGTGCCTGACTGGAGACGGATGTCGGTACTGCTAGTATTTGCAACGTACAATGAAACAGTATCATCCTGCACTACATGCCAGTAAGGTTGAACATATGTATCATGCACTTTAGACATTTCACTGTCTGCAATGACATCCCATACCTCAGGCACTCCCTGAATTTCAATTCTTACTCCTGTGAGAGAATGAGAGTAAAACACAGTGTCAGCGGCTGTAGAACCAATGACCTCAGAGATGAAAGCCGCTAGGCTAGCAAGACAACAAGAATCCGTTAGAGCGTCCCCCTCCAGGAGGTCTAGATACTCACTCTCCTGAGCAACTGCACAACTACGATGCTTCAATTGAGTGCTTGTTTTCTGTGGGCAATGTTCCAGGTGTGTAATATGGGACAAAGTTCCAGGTGTGTATCATGGGGCAACCTTTCAGGTGTGTAACATGGGGCAACGTTCCAGGTGTGTAACACAAGGCAACATTCTAGGTGTGCAACATGGGGCACCAGGTGTGTAATACGAGACAACATTCCAGGTGTGTAACATAGGGCAAGGTTCCAGGTGTGTAACATAGGGCAAGGTTCCAGGTGTGTAACACGAGGCACTGATCTGCCATTTACAAACAAGTTAAAAATCATAGACTGTTTACCATAGTCTAAGGCATATTAATGAGAAGCACCACGTTATGAATTTGAATTAACATCAGACCCCGTGGACTGGGGAAGAGACGAGTCTCTTCCCATAACATGGGCTCATAACATAACATGGGATCTTGTGAGTCCAATCCCGTCTCCATTGTTATCACATCGCGGCCTTCCTCTCTCTCTCTTCATGTCAACTGTTTGGCTCCAATGCTTTCGTCATTTTTCCTCTATTTACTTAAATATCCCCTATTAACTAGTTCATAGGCTTTCATATTTCCATCATTTTCAAGCACTACATATTCGCTGAATAATTTCATTACGATGTTAGGGCAAAATATATTTATATTTTCCAA
>WNGS01004005.1:37625-55647 GCA_020271785.1 Procambarus virginalis
ATAACCTATACTTTCAATAAACCATTTCTAAACATATGTCCTGGCGGGGAATCAAACCAGCCTCTTAATTGATCAGCCTTGGGCCCAAGTAATCCCTCAAAAGATATTCTTGGTAGTTGTTGCAATGAATTATTTTTCGCCGGTCTCCACCAAGGTAATGGATTATATTTTGAAAATGCACAGCTGAAAAATATTGCTATGTATTTAAACAATAATGCAATTTATCGAATTGGGGGCGATTTCGACAACCATTACTCCCGTCTTTATTACGAAACTTTGAAGACATTAGGGCTAGAGCGTGATTCGCTACTAGCCTATGACACTTTAATAAGGGGAGATCAATATTCGCCTTTGACTTAACCACCATTCAAACAAAAGATTCCCTCCCTGTGGAGAAATCTGGCAACTTGCGTATGGAGCTTGAATTTGGTAGTGGTGTTACATATAACAGACTGGTTTTACTGTTTGGAGAAACGACAGGAGTACTATCCATCGATGGACAAAGAACTGTTCTATGTGACGTGCGGCTAAAAAAACATAATGAATTGTTATGATATAATATTAATTTAAAAATAATCTAGGGGATCGAGTTGTCTACCTGGGGTGTTACAACGCGGATGAGGTTGAATATTTAATATCTCGTCAAGAAAACCTATCGTCTTCATAAGTAATATTTTACCGTCACACAGTAGATTAACCATGGGTCATTGGGAGCTATTTATGTTATATGTTGATAAAGTTAACGCAGAATGTTTTTTTTCGATAGTTATGCAATGCCGGTGGTGACTTACGGACATTATTTTCAAGGATTTATTAAAACTAACAAAATAACAGAGGTGTATGGAATGTGGTACAGACTCCAAAGCGATTTTACTCTCGCTTGTGGACTCTATTGCATCATGTTTGTTCACAGAATAAGTCATCTGGGGTTGCCTTCATCGGTACATTACTTCCATAAAGTATTTTCCAGCGTTACTTTAAAATTAAACGATAAACGAGCCCTCGCTTATGCGAGACGATATTTTCCTATGAAACAACATTGTGTTAGGACATTTTGTAGGGAGTAGGGGTTGGTTCTTATAGGTGGTGTAGAGAATATTTTTTAGGTAGGCAACCCCCTAATAGGAAGTACGGCCTATAAAAACACCTCCCACCCACAACCTCTCCAGAAGACAAAACAACCTCAAACATCCTACAATGGAAGGTGTCTCCCCCCAACAACAACTACAGGGAAGATTGAAGTCCTTGAGGGACCTGGTTAGTATTACCCTCACTTTCTGGTAAAGATTTAGTTTTTCCCTCATTAAAAAAAAAAGATTGTACATCCTCTATTTTTCATTCTTATTTTTTTCCCCTCCAGTGCAATTCTTGGGACCGGTCCACTTTTGTAAAGTAGTAATTCTACAAGGGAGATCTCCCCCATCCAAGAGGCTGTTACGTAGTCTACTTGACAACACCTGCTGTAGAGGACTCAAGGTCGCCCCTGCAGGGAGAGGTATGTACTAGCCATTCTTAGAAGGAAATAAAATTTTTTCCAATAAAAAACATATGGAGCTATAAGAAACCCTTTTAACCGTCATAAATTATTTTCCACATCTCTTTCCAGAACACTTCAGATGTGACTGGGGGGAAACTCACCCAAAAGGCCTCCACCCAACTCACCCCTCACCCCCAAGAGAGGGGGTGGGGGTCAAGACCTTCCCCCACTCACCACAGACGGAGAGACATCAGAATTCTACTCAGATGAGGATGGGGAGTAGGGGGGGAGTGAGGAATAAGAGAGGGGCCCATAACTACAATTAACTATTATAATTAACTTCTATACATCATTGTTGTGATTTTACCTAATAAAGTATTAATAAAATTCTTTGATTTTAATACTCCTTAAATACTCTTATAAATATATAAGAATCTGCTGCACCACCAAGGTCACCAAGTACGATATGGGTCTGAACTATAAGTGTGCAGGAGGGCGTTGACCCTCTTACGGTTCACTCAAGGCCACTCAGTACGAGGAAGGGTGGGGGACCCCACCTCTACTCAGACTAACCTGTTTTTTTGTTACACCCGTCCCATGGCGGGGTGTGGCTGGCTCTCACCCGTGTTTAGTATACAATAAATTCATTTTTTTACTTAAATATACTGTCTTACTACTACTGTATAAATGAACATATCCATACCACCATATACATCAGTTATCTTGACCACTTCTACCAAGATGACCCAATATGGAGTGGCACTATGTGGCACCCCGCTTCTGATTTCCTTATCTGATTTCTATACATGGAGTGGGATGGGAAGACTGTATAAATGAACATATCCATACCGCTATATACATCAGTTATCTTGACCACTTCTACCCTCCCCCCAGATGACCTAATATGGAGTGACACCATGTGGCACCCCGCTTCTGATTTCCTTATCTGATTTCCATACAAGGAGTGGTATGGGAAGGCTCGAATTCCCCTACTAGAGGAAGAGCGAGGAATAGAGCAGAGGGCAGCGTCGAAGACGGTGTCATAGAAAAAGGTGCTGGGCAGAAGGAGAGTCAGAAGGAAAGGTCAGAGATAGTAGCACGGACGGTAAAGAGGGGCCAGTCAGCCTCGGCAAACCGCCACTTAGGGAAGGAGAGGGGAGGGTGAAAAGAGAAAAGGAAACAATGAAGGGAAAATGGTCACTGCCATGGAGGTCGTCAAGAACCGCCACTCGAAATCTAAGTAAGGGAAGACAAGCAAAGAGAAAGATCAAGACAGGAAAGGGAGCGAGTCTGAGAGCCCAAATGAGTGGGCTCACCAGAATTCAGAAGAGACAGAGAAGTAGAGAGGATGAACGGTTCAAGAAGGCGACCTCGGGTGTTTATCAGAACATCACCCCAAAGGGTATGTCGACAATTGAAATCACCTAGCCGGAGCACAGGCTCCGACAAGGAGTCCAGTAGGTGTTTACGATCAGAAAGAGAAAGCAGGACACTCGGGAGGAGATAAATGGAACAAACCGTGTACCATTACCTCACAAAGATACAAGCAGCAGAACAATGGAGAGGCAAAGGAAAAAGTAAGGGGACAATGGGAACATCAGAGCGAATCAAGAGAGCAGAAGATTTAGGAGCCCCAGCTGTTGCTTGGGGGGGGGGTTGGGTGGAGAGAAAGGTATAGCCACGAAAGCGACCAGGGGGAGCACCAAGCATCGGCTCCTGGAGACAGACAAAACTCGAGAAAGCAGAAAGTGGAGTTTAAGGAAATTGGTGTAATAACCACGAATGTTCCATTGAAGAATAGACATTGACAGGAAGAGAAAGAACAGTAACAGAGATCAACGAAGAAACAAAGGCGAAAAGGGAACACAGTACGTTAAAGAAGCGCAGGATCAGAGTCAGGGTCAGTGAAGTCAGGGTTAGGGGGCATGGGTAAACTGAGTAAAGAAGGAGGGAAGGAAAGGGAGCTGGAGGACCGACCAGGGGCGGACGGAGCGAGAGAGGCAGAGGTAAGGGGCGAGGAAGAAAGCGAAGCCTTCTTACCCGCCAGGGAGGAAGAAGGAAAGGAGCCAGGATTACGCTTCTGACTCAAGAAACTTGCGTCCAGCAACAATGTACTGGGCAACAGATTCCAGTGTCTCAACAGGAGAAACAGAACGAAAGCAAACAAGACGGCCGGTGGGAGGGCAATGGACATCAGCCCGCACCGACAGGTGGTGTGGAGAGCGAAGAGACGGAGGAGAAGGATAGGAAGGAGGATGGGAAGGAGACGAGGAAAAAGACACAGTAGACATGACAGACTGGGGAGAAAGAAGGGAAACACCAGACAGAGAGGTAGAAGGGGGACTCTCCGGGACAGATCGCAAAGGAACAGAAGAAGAGGCAGTGGGCGTGTATGGGTCTAAGGCCCGACAATGGTTGTGAGACTGAGGAAGGCAGGAAGGACGAGGAGAGGAAGAGCACAAGACGCAAGCATAAGAGACATTAGCATAAGGGGGGAGACAGCGAGCTTGGTGCCTCGCCTCAGGAAAAGACAAACGTTCCCGGTGCTTCATGTTGAGGACAGCTGCCTCAAGCTTGTAATGCATGCACGCGCGGGAGAAGGTAGGGTGGGCCTCACCACAATTGAACCACCGAGCCTGGGGAGAAGTGCACTCCGACTTACGAGTGACCCTCGTCCCAACACATAGGACAGAGATAGACATTATTGGAGCAGCTGTGGGCTCCATCCCCAAATCTCCAGCACGTATTAAGAGCAGAGAGAGGAGGGAATGTACTCCAGGACGGAGCACCTGGCACCAGCAAGAATGACAGAGGGCAGAAGGGTCCTACCATCAAACATAATCTTCACAACCCGAAGGGGTTGACGGTGACGACCATGAGGAGGACGAGTAAACGATTCTACCTAGAGGACAGAATGGCCTTGAACTTTGAGGATATGCCGATATCATCATCGCAGTCTGCCGATTCCGAACACCGGTCGCAATATTGGGCGGGAGGAGAATAGTGCCAACACTGGCATTCAACCGAGCGTTCTTGGAGACCCTGAGCAGGGGTCTCGCCAAGGCAGGATAAGGTGGACATGTAGCAGGCTGCATCCTGAGAAGGAGCAGCAATGACACACGTACTGAGTGGGTGGGTTGAAGGTAACAAAGGCGTCTACTGATTCGACAAGGTGCTTATGGGGGGGGGGGAGAAATCGTCAGGAGGCGAAGAATCAAGAGGGAGGAGATCAAAGTACTTTGCCCACGAAGAGGGAACAAACAAGGCTTGAAACGCATCAGTACGGGAAGGAATCGAGCGAGCGCGGCCGTGGCGAGGATGGCGTTGAGGACCCCCAGAGAGAGAGGGTTAAAAGGCGCAGTAGTCACTACTAGAGACTGAGCCGTGCCAGGGGACGAGATGGTCACCAGTGGGGGCTTGGGGCTCGGCCCCAACCACAGAGGAGGGAAGGGAGTCGAGGGCAGTACACAGGAGGGTCAAGAGGAGGAGCAAGGTCGAGGCCCAATGCAGCGGGGACTACAGAGCCCGGTCTTCCAACACGATCCGACACGGGTGCTTGGTCGCCCACCCCATGAGCCCGAGTAGGTAAAAGAGGAACAGAATCAGACATAAAGACAAGACGAAAAACATTCATTCGCGAATATGCCTCCATACTCACCATGGAGCCACATTTAGAAGCAGGACACCCAACAAGAAGCTATCGCTGATCATGACGGGGCCCCCTAGGGGTGCGTCGTGAGTAAACGTCACCTTAAGAAGCGTCAGTCCGTCGAGATGGGTTCAGTGACGAAAGGAGGATTGACAATAAAAGGTTCCCCTCACTCTCGACGTTGCGTACTACAGTTCTACGGGCGCAAGAGTTTGCCTCACCAAGCACCCGGGCATCAAAATAGAAGTTGTCCAAAGGAATATAAAAAACAAGCAAAAGGTCGGCAGGAAACGACTAGCAGATAGGAGAAGAGGGGGGAGAAAAACGAAACGTAAGGAAAAGGAACAGCGATCCGGCACAATTGGAGAAGACAGCAGCAGGAGCATGAGGCCACAAAAGGACAGAGGACTGTCCCATGGAGCATCACACTCCAGCAGCCGACCACCAAGCCCCCTCACATCGCCAACATTCTGGATGGGGAGGGGCTACTCAGAACAAAACGTTTCATGTAGCACGGGCTATGATGAGCCCATAGTGAACTAATCTGGCCCAGGAGCGGATCTGTAACGCGGTTCCATAGGTTAATAACCCTGTGGGTGAGCAAGCATCTCTCTTCTCAATCCTACATTGCAGTTTGTTGAGCTTGAATCTGCTGCTATTAGTTTGTGTTACATCTGACCTTCATAGAAAAATATCTGGATCAACTTCCTCTAACTTGTTCAGTATTTTAAAAGTATCAATGAGAATCTCATTGTCATGCCTGGTTTGCAGTGTTGTTAGCCCCATGGCCTTCAAGCATTCCTGAGTGATGAGTGATGACTTATTTCTGGAATTACTTTTGTTACCTGGTGTTGCATCTTCTCCAGAGTAGCTATGCCCTTCTGAAAATGAGGTTTCAAACTTTGGATATAATAATCCAAATGAGAGCGCACCAGAGTTGCTTACAGTCGAGCCATTTACCTTGTTTTCCTTATAGTCAAAAGTACGATTGATTATCCCAAGAGACTCCTGGTTCAACCTTGAAGCCGAGCGGACGTCTGGACACCTCTTCCGCCTGGGGGCCGCCTGGTCACGTCTTGTTTTCGCGTTTTTTGGTTTTGTAGCAAACGGCAGTAGCAAAGCCAAACGGCTTTGCTACTGCCGTTTGGCATCCCTTTTCAGCGGTCCGATTGTCCGATGCCTGGCGCACATATCGCCTTGGGTCACAGGATTGTTGATAGATTTTTTTTTGACGTGTACTGGCTGGTTCTCCTGGCGGTGTGACGGTGTTCGGGGGTCCGCTTGGCCGAGAGGTGCCGGGGGTTGGTGGGTCTTGGTGGGCTCCTGGTGTGCCCTCAGCCGTGGTGGGCGGCCGGCTTCTGCTCTGCCGGGGGACACCGGATGACTTTTTGCATTTCAATTGGGGACAGCGTTTTGGTTTTGTTACCTGGTGTTCTCTGTGTGGAGCGGGGCCGGTGCTTGTCACCCTGAGGGACTCCTGAGACTCCTCAATCATCTGCCTGACTGTGCGTTTATTTGCCGTATGGCATGTTAGTTTCTAGTGTCTGACGTCGCTAGTTTCGCGATTTGGCTTGGCGTTCCACCTTTCCAGGCTTCGCGATTCACCCTTAACGGGTACGCCGGGGCGCATCCGATCCCACGATCGTCGTCGCCCCTAAATCAACACAACAACAACAACAACATTATCCCAAGAGTTTGATTAGCTTCTCTGACTGCTGCACCCACCTGTTGTGCAACTTTTAACGAGTGGTGGATTTTGAATCCAAGGTCCTTTTCTTCATCAGTCTGCTTTAAAGAAATGCTATTAATTTGGTAGTCGTGGCGTGGGTTGTTATGCCCCACGTGTGTGGTCTTGCATTTGGCAATATTATGAAGTATTTGCCAGTCTTCTGACCATTTGTGGAGTTCATGTAGATATCTTTGTAAGGCTTTAATATCATTATCATTTCCCACTTTATCATAAATCTTTGTGTGTCTGCAAATTTTGTGATGTAGTTTGTATTATTCTCATCTATGTAATTAATGTATATGACAAAATGGGTAGGTTCCAAAATGGACCCATGTGGCACCCCACGTTTCACATTTCTTCATTCAAATCCGTTTCCATTTAGCACGACCCTTTATTTTCTTTCCTTCAATAATTGCTTTATATATTTTAATATTTTATCATTTATTCCATAGGCCTGTAATTTCTTTGCCAATCTTTCATGTGGCATCTTATCAAAATCTTTAGCGATATCCATGTATACTACATCCACCGGAAGGCCTTGTCTGAGTAGCTGGTTACTGTTTTAAAAAATGTGAGCATGGTTGTAAGGCAAGATCTGTTTTAACAAACCCATGTTGTGTTGATTGTACAAAATGGTTCACTGAAAGATGGTGAATGATTCCCTCCCTGAGGATTCTCTCCATGAGGTTGCAGATGTGTGACGTCAAGCTGATCATTCAGTAGTTTTATGCTGAGCTCTTTCTGCCTTTTTGGAAAATAGGGGGTAACATTTGCATATTTCCAATCTAGGGGAGGACTACCTCTTAGTCCAGAGATTTTGTGAAAAGTAGTTTCAGCGGTAGGAATAGTTCTTCTGTCAGTTCCTTTAAGACTTTGGATTGGATTCCATCCACACTTGGGGCTTTTTAGTCTTTTAGTTTGTCAATGGTCTTTCTAATTAGTTCACATGTTATGGGTATATCCCTTAATTCATTCTCCTCCCCCTCCTTCTAGCATTTGCGTGGGTGATGGGATGTCACCTAACCTTTCGAATGTGAACACTGAAATAAAATAATCATTTAGAGTGATTGCTGCCGTTTTACGTAAACTTAATGCATATAGGCTGGCAATTGTTTTCAACAAAAATCTTGAGATCTTAACCAAACTTCTGTTACACCACTGCTCACCGGTCTCGCCCATGACAAGGGACGTACCTCTGATCCATATTCATTTCTCAAAAAGCAGTGTGGCCACACAGAGAGGATGGTTAAGGTAGGAGGCCCAGTCCCGAGGATTAAGCCTGGACCCCGAGGGGTAAGCACCCTAGGCAAATATACCACATTACTTTCTGAGTAAATAGTGAATAATATTCGTAATCTATATAAATAAAAATGGAAAAGTTAGTTTGTTCAAAATCGCTATCTCCGAAAGTTCTTCACCGATTGCTTTGAAATTTTCACACAACGTTCCATTCGCATCTGAGCAAGTTTTTATATACATATTATATGGCTGTCACGTCTGTGACTTGAAAAAACATGATTTTTTGAACTTGTGTTTTTCATGTGATTTTCATGAGAGGGAAATCTTCGAGACCTCTTTACCGATTGCTTTGAAATTTTGACACAACGTTTCATCCAAATAGGCGCATGATTTTATATACCTACTATATATATGCCTCACCTGTGTCAGGAAAAAACATGATTTTTTTTAAAAACTGCACCGTCTGTTGGACGTAAGAGCAACATACACTGTAATCTCCGAAAGTTCTTCACCAATTGCTTTTAAATTTTGATACAACGTTCCATTCGAATACACGTGTGTTTTTATATACCTACTATATAGATTCCACACCTGTGACAAATGAAAACATGCGTTTTTTGAAAAACAGCGCCATCTGTTGCACGTAAGAGCAACACACGATATGCAAAATATGTTGCGATTCTATTTCAATGTTCCTGATTGCATTGATAAATTGAATTTCCATAGATTTTGATTTATGTTCGTTTTGGTTTGTTTTGTGTGACGTTGCGTTTGAATTGAGCAATGTTGTTTGCCATACAGTTCATTTCGTGGATATAGCTTATTAGTTTCTTTTTTCATTGTTTTTCATTACTTTTTTTTAACTGTTCTTCTTTTTCAGTGCAATTGGTGGTGAATTTGAGCTGTGTCGATTGATCTGCGTTTGAATTGAAATATTTTTTATTTTTTTTTATTTTTTTTTTTTGAAAACAAGTAAATAGACAAAGCGTTTATTTCACAGCTGCAAATGTGCAACAGTCATGAATCCACCAGCAACAACTTTAACTGCTTTCTTAACGTCATGTCAAAATGACGCGTTTGCGAAAACACAGCTGTATTCGGAAGTGCCTACGTATTACACATAGAATGCCAGTAGAAAATCATTTGAACGATGCAAACAAGGAGAATGAGTCGACGGACAACCTGGCATATTCAAATAAACGACAATAGGCAGACTGCACACGGTGCATCACAATCAAGATGATTTCTTCTTTCTTTGCATGCAGTTGGTAAATGTGCCCGGTCCAACGTCTTTCCAGCCATTGAGATTTGTCAACGGCATAACTTTTGCCACTTTCCGTAGTGCAATTCAAGCTCTTAATATATTGAAGAACGACCAACACTTCTATGTATGAATTAATGACAGGTCCCACACGTCACATCCAAATCAAATTCGAGCATTGTTTGCAGTCATATTGACCCAACCCATCCTCGCAACTTCGTATAGTCAATATTGACTTATTAGTTACGTGCATAGGTGACATACTAAACATAATAGTTTCCCTTGAAAAGCTTCATAGAAAACACTGACCTTACCTAACCTACTTAGTATGTTAAAATAAGCATCTTATAGCTTCGTAATTACAATTGTTACTTAACCTATTATAGGTATAGGTAAGGTAATAATTGTAATTACGAAGCAATAAGATGCTTATATTAACATACTAAGTAGGTTAGGTAAGGTCGGTGTTTTCTATGAAGCTTTTCAAGGGAAACTATTACGTTAAGTATGTCACCTATGCACATATTTAATAAGTCAATATTGACTATACGAATTTGCGAGAATGGATTGATTGACCACCTGCTCTCCATGATCACCATCAGAGTTATGAAGAGAAATATAAATCGCACATTGCTGAAGATATTATCCGTCCAATATGCAAGGAAAATTCAAATATGATCATAGATTTTACATCA
Organism: Procambarus virginalis; assembly: GCA_020271785.1. Lineage (NCBI taxonomy): Eukaryota > Metazoa > Arthropoda > Malacostraca > Decapoda > Cambaridae > Procambarus > Procambarus virginalis. The sequence continues at coordinate 47,676 of WNGS01004005.1, forward strand.
GAAATCTACAATGAAGCGTTGATAATGACTGAAGATTTGTGCTTAGAAATCGCGAACAAGGTTCTAAATCAATTGGAAATCCCATCAACGAATCGATCTGCTGCTGCTTCGTTCGATGTAGAATTGTGTCGTGAACAAAATTACAACACGGGTGATCTGTTGTCGTATATGCAGTCAAAGATTACTAAGCTAAAGCTTGAGCGAAAAGGCTTTTACAATCAAATAATTCAAACTGTCAATAACGGGTTTGGAGAAATCTTTTTAGATGCACCAGGAGGAACTGTACACCTTCCTAATTAGATTGATTCTGGCAGCATTTCGATCCCAAAATGGCGTAACCTTAGCTCTTGCATCATTCTGAATAGCTGCGACATTGCTACCAGGTGGAAGAACTGCTACTTCGTCTATGAAATTGCCATTGAACATGCAATTTATTGAAACACCCACGTGCACCATTTCTAAAGCATCCGACATGGGAAAAGCACTGCACAAATGTAAACTTATTGTTTGGGATGAATGTGCAATGTCACACAAAAATCGCTCGAGACTCTTGATCGATCATTACAAGATTTGCGTGGAAATATCAGACCATTTGGGAACGAATTAATATTGCTTGCAGAAGACTTCAGGCAAACATTGTCTGTAATTCCTCGATCGACAATAGCGAACGAAATAAATGCTCGCCTGAAATACTCTACTTTGTTGTGCCACGTAAAGACATTAAAATCAACAACAAATATGCGTGTCTAGCAGCAAAACAATTCATCAGCTGAGATATTCTTACATCAATTTCTGGAAATTGAGAACGGAAACGTGCCGGTTGATCTGACCTCAGGACGAATTTCATTGCCTTATAACTTTTACAGTTTAGTGCTGTCAAAAGAAGAATTTTTTGAAAAAGTATTTCCCAATATTCAAACCAATTATAATAATCATGATTGGCTGAATAAACGAGCTCTTCTTGCGGCCAAGAACAAAGACGCCTTCGAACTTAACAATATTATTCAGTCTAACATACAAAGCAAGGCAGTCACATACAAGTCCGTCTACACTGTTAAGGAAGCAGATGAAGTGGTTAATTATCCAACAGTATTTTGTATTTCACTCGATCTGCCAGGGATACTATCACACGTACCTCAATTGAAAATCGGCGGGCCATTGTTGCAAAATATCATGTTGCAAAATATCAACCAGCCAAAACTTTGCAATGCCACGCACCTTGCAACAAAAAAAATAATCAGCGACGTCGTAGAAGCAACAATCTTAACAGAACCTTTCAAAGGTAAAGATGTCCTCATTCCTCGCATCCCTATGATTCCATTAGATATGCCATTTCTATTTAAGAGATTGTAATTTTCAATTCGATTGGCGTTTGGAATTACCATCAACAAAGCTCAGGGCTAATCTTTAGAATTGTGCAGTTTATATCTAGACACGGATTGCTTCTCACATGCACAATTATATGTTGCGTGTTCTAGAGTCAGCAAACCAGACAATCTCTATATCTCACAGACAATGGAACAACAAAAAATATTTTATACCCACAAGCATTGTGAAATTATACATATTAGAAACGTGCATGCACTTTCTCTTTTCTTTCTTTTCCATGTAATAAGACTGAGCCACAGCAACGCGTGGCGGGTACAGCTATTTGATAATATAATCTAACTTGTCGGCAGGCTGATGTCCAATCTCCAATCAGCTGTGGGTTTGGTATTATCCAGAATAAAGGTATCTCTCCTAGAGAGAGTCGCCATAATCACAACTCTTTTCTTACCCTTCCTTCCGACAAAGGCAATTCGGTGGTTGTCCTTGACCGTGAGGACTACCTCCGAAAAGCAGATGTTTTGCTCTCTGACTCTCGCACTTATGCTCCTCTGACTTCTAACCCTTTGGATCGCCTCAAAACTTCCTTTAACCGCAAACTAAGACAGCTCTCTAGTCTTTGTCCTCCTGACTTTGATCTCATTAAACGTTTCCGTGTCATCTGCCCTTCTCTTCCTTATTTCTATGGTCTTCCTAAGACTCATAAACCTGGTGTTCCTCTTCGTCCTATCATTTCTTCACGGGGCTCTGTTAGCTATTCTCTTGCCTCCTGGCTCGCTAAAACCCTGACGCCTTACCTTGGCACTTTTTTCCCTGCCCACCTTCGTCACTCTCAGGACTTCATAGAAAGACTGCGCCTGCAACCCTCTTGTAAGATGCTTAGTCTTGATGTCGACTCTCTGTTTACTAATGTTCCGCTCGATGACGTTCTCTCTTTCCTTAGACGGAAGGCGTCAGAGGGCCTTCTTCCTCTCCCTCTTCCTACTGACGTTTTCCTCGATCTCATTAGACTCTGTGTCGACTCTAACTCTTTCTCTTTCAACTGTAAATATTACACTCAAACTTTCGGGGTTGCTATGGGTTTCCCTCTCTCCCCTGTTCTTGCTAATTTGTACATGGAATACTTCGAAACTGTTCTTCTTCCTTCTATTGATACTCGTCCCTCTCTTTGGCTTCGCTATGTTGATGACATTTTTGCTTTATGGCCTCATGACCTAATCTTTTCCAACCTTTCTTCGCCTCTCTTAACAATCTGGCTCCTTCTATCCATTTCAAAGTTGAGTGGGAATCTAATTCCCTCCTTCCTTTCTTGACGTTCATGTTCACAGCTCTGTGTCTGGGTTCTCTTTCTCTGTCTACCGTAAACCCATGCATAGTGGCATGTATATTCACTTCTTTTCCTACCATCCTCCTTCTGTTAAGAAAAGTGTCCTCGTCTCTCTCTTCCTCCGCGCTCTACGCATCAGCGACCCTCAGTTTCTTGATTCTGAAATTGCCTTTATCTACAAATCATTCTCTCGCCTTGGTTACCTTTGCATTTCATCAACTCTGCCTACTCTCAAGCTAAACGAAATTTCTTTCATCCTAAACCTGCTTCCAACACTAGTAGCACTGTACTATGCCTTCCCTTCATATCTGAACTCAAAACTTTTACCAATACCTTTCGTCCTCTTGACATTAAACTGCCTTTCGACAAACTAACACACTTCGTAGCAATCTAGTTCACACTGCTCCTCCTGCTTCTAATACTGCTGGTGTCTACTCTATTTCCTGTTCGTCTTGTCCTCTCCAATACTTTGGCGAAACTGGCCGTACACTGAATGTCAGACTTAAAGAACACAAGAGAAGTGTTAAGTCTGCAGACACTAACAATGCTCTCTTCTGCCATGTGAGGGATTCTAATCATCCCATTGATTGGTCTTCCTCTAAAATAATCTTTCCTGCCTCTACTCTACACAGACGCCGTCTTGTGGAATCGGCTCTAATACACAATGTACCCATCATGAACTTAAGTCCTGGCTTTGTTGCTGTGGACTCTTCCCTTTCACAGTATATACTCAAATGCTCTAATCTTTCTAACAAACGTGACCTAACATAAGCCTACCCCTTCTATTTTCTTTCTATCTCTTTCCTTTTCTTTCTCTCTTCTCCTACGCTCCCTTGCTATCCTCTTCTTATTCCTATCTCCTTCTCATTCGGTGGTTATAATAGGAGCTGCCTCGTATGGGCCAATAGGCCTTCTGCAGCTCTTATTATTATTACTATCCCCTCTACTACACCTTACTTTGCTCCTCAGCTCTCTCTTGCCTATTTATTACCCGTCTCTACTTTCTCGTCACAATCGACTTGAGAATGGTCCAAGACGGACCGAAACGTCGTCGTCTCTTCACCTTCTAGTGTGTGGTCTGGTCAACATGTCAACAGATGTTCGCCTCACGTGACTGATATGTATCCATGCCAAGCTTCGCTTCTTTTTCATCTAAGCTGACGTTCATTTGCCTTATTAGAAAAATCTAAATCTATTTAATTTTAATACTCCGTTGTTTCGATTAGAATAACTGACATTTATTTCAGTTATTTATCAATAATTCTAAACAAACCAAATGTGTGAGGAATTATTTGTGGAGCCATAACTGGCTCAGTTTTCAGAATGGTCCAACAAAAATGGAGTTGCTTTCATTAACCTATTGAAATGGACAAATCTCCACTTACCACTTGGTAAAAAGCAATATGTATAAATGTAGCTAGCACTGATATGGTTAAAAATTATTTTAGCTTAATCCTTTAATCTGGTATCTTGCCACATATGAATTATTATTAACAATGACAAGATTATGTAATGATATGCAATATGATAAATGTAATTTATCTATTGCAAAAGTATAAATTTATTTTAAGCAATTGCAATATAAATCAATATTAGTTGGATTTTGATTAACTTAGTTTAATTAAATTTAGTGGCAAGTAATTTACTTACTGAGGTGAGCTCGTAAGCTCGTGGTTGTAACTGCACCAGCAATATTAATGGGATTAGTTGCACAAAGAATTTTATCCAATTACTATTGTTACAACACCACCAACCTCCTTTATTTTAGTAAGATGCTGGTACGGAGCTCTTATCTTATGGTACTAAGATTTAAGCCTTCTTGTAGGGCTAGAACTTGTAATGTTGTTCACTATTATGTTGAGGTTGTGTTAGTGGATTCAGTTGGCTTCTGGCTTCAGGCGTTGTTCACACTCCCCTCACAGTTATATTTAGACACATTAAAACACTTTAAATAGAGTGTGTGGAAGAGTATTGTTTACTTTTGCAAGACATCCACTCAAAACAATTTAGAGTGTTTTGCTGTTTATGCACAGTGTACATGCAGTTGACACTACCATTCAGGTCCACAGATGTTAAACGGCTGCAAATAAAGCACTTGAACTTTGTGGAGTGTGCCTTTATAGCGGAGGAGTAATGTTTACTGTCGAACAGCATCTAGACACTGACGGAAATCCACCCCAAGGTGGGCATAGCTTGCCATGCTCTTTTTAATGATCCATTTATACTATTGTTAACGAAACAAATTTGGATGAACAATTATTTATTGAGTATAGGCATTTATTTTTGAAGTATTAACATAATAAGCTTATAGCTGTTAGATGTAATTACATATCCTGATATGGATTCATTTATGGAGGCCTTCCTGGGATGTGGTGATCACAAAATGGTCGTAATATGCTGAATTGACACTCTTTGTCTCGAGAGAGATTGGCTTGTTCTATAAATAGTTATGCCTGGCTCATGTGCTCTAATAGACCATTACTAAGATATGTTATTCTATAATGTTGGTGGAAAATGTTCCACATTTTCGGGGGCAGGACAGTTTGGAGTCCAGTTTTTAGGACTGACGTGAGACAATCATTTGCCATGTTTACTCCCCATTGTTTTGACAGTAGATACTCAAATTTGGTTTGCACCTTTGTACGGCTGTCCTTTGGAGACGGATGTGCCATACTGTGGTCTGGATCGACATTTGTTGATGCTGGGTTTTATCCAGGATTTATCTGACCCACGGACTCCAAGTGTACTAGTTTTCTAGTGTTTTCAAAGATGTAGTTCCTTTAGATTGAACTTTAATAATTCTCTAAGCGCCCCGATTGTCTGGGTTGGTGTTCCTTATTTCATACTTCATTCCACCTGTGTATAGGCAGAATGAATTTCTTTTGCACCCTTTATTTTGCGTCAGTGCATTACAGACTTCAGGATAACTTGAGCAGTCGTATCTGTTACATCTGAATTAACTGCCCTAGTTATTGCACAGGTTAATAAACAGATATACGCCTTTATCGGTCAATCTTATATACCTGTATATTGTTTATATCAGCTTCCTTGGTAATGAGAAGCCAGGACAGTCTATGGCCTTGGCCTCTTGTTCCTCAACAGCAGTCATGGAATGTTTCACAATGACTTGTGGCTTCGGTCTGGCCAACCACAATTAACTAACCATCGAGATCCCTAGTGCCAATTATCAACCTAAAGAAAGTACTTTAACTTCCTTATTTATTTATTTATTTATTTATTATTTATTTATTTATTATTATTTATTTATTTATATACAAGAAGGTACATTGGGTTTGTGAGAATACATAGCATAGTATTTACAATCTTGTAAAGGCCACTAGTACGCGCAACGTTTCGGGCAGGTCCTTAATCTAACAGATAATTTTATGTAGGTAAATTCTAGCAGAATTAATAAAATGATAACAAATACATTGCAAGAAAAAAATGAGATAAGAGAGATTAGTAAGTATATGTAAGTCCTTCCTCTTAATTAAAGGTTCAGGAAGATTTCCTGTGTTATCTGGATTCCACAGTTCATGGACTGACTCCAGTCTGTCATCAATCATGTGACTGATTTGTAGAAGTGATTGTTCTTGTCCTTGTTAGGCTAGTACAACAGTTTTGAAATGATCCTGTTCCACAGGAGTTTTTTTCTCAAAGCCTTGTACTGACCCAGACAATAACTTCCCTCCTGCAGATGCTAATAAGTACGTTCCTAATGTTTTATATTTCTCCAAGAAAAAATTATGGTAGTAATCCGCACCATAAGGATATCAATATCTGTTATGTAGTCAAAGTTTACCTGGGGATCTGCTAAATTAATCCCTTTTGGAATCTTGCTGTAACATCGAGACCAATAACTTGTAGGTCTGTTGGCATTGAATCCAAAACAATTGCATACACTGGCCTTATATATTTCCTAGATGAACTAGGAGTTTTACCGCTTTGTATTCTTGGTGACCTGTGTTGGGTCACAAATCCAGGAATGTTTAGAGTGACTGTTTGAACAGTTTCAAGATGCAGATGACCTGCAATTTTCTTTGTGATAAAAGTTCTCCGAGAACCCTGATCAAACAACCCGCGAGTTTGGATCTGTGTTTCTTTATTATACGTTATTAGTTTGCAGTAGGCAAAGCAGCTGCTGCAGCAGATTTTGGCTTCAACGTGTTTACATCATTCTGTACCCTGCAGAATTGTATTGTTAGAGGTTGTTTCCTCTGGATTTGGTTTTGCAGATCAATTAGCATTGCTACTACTGTATATTCAACTCAAAGAACAGTATGGTGCCATCCCTTTCCACAATTTTGACAGGTTCTGAGCTCAGTTGTACAAGATGTAGGATCGTACTTTCTTAATCCATCTATTCAATTGTTTCAACTGATTAATTCTGTTGGGACGGTCAGTATATGTAGGCACTGAATGATTTTCTTCGGCTTTGTCGTCTTAGGTGCTATTGTCACTACTGCCGTTGATGGACTCACTGCATAGGTGCTTATGCTACTTTGCTTCCATTTAGTTACTGCATTTTGGTGCTAATTTCGCATTGTGTTATTATTTTGGATTTTTTTTGTTTTACTTGAGGAGACTCGTGTACTCCTTTTATGAGCTCTAAATTGTTGTGTCCTCAGATGACTACTGTCTACTTTTGTTTGTTTGTCTTTAGTCCTCAGTTTTGACTACTGTCTTTAAGCTGTCAAATATCTCTTGAAGAGATAATATGTCTTTTTTGGAGTGTGAGCTCATTACAGCCAATATATCGTCAGGTAATTTACGCATGAATGTCGGGCTTTAAACTCCATTTTGAATGAATTACATTAACTTTAGTGCCAAGTGCATTAATTAAAAATTCTACCTCCAGCCTGAAACTTTGTAGGGAATCAGGTTTGTTAGTGGGTGGAGGTAAATCAATTAACTTATAGTAAAGACTTGTGATTTCAAGCTCTGTTTTAGAATAGTTATCTTTCAATAACTGGATTGCAAATCATAATTGACGTTTGTTAAGGTTATATTTGCTATCACAACACATGCTTCCCCTTTAAGTTGGCGTTTTAGGTATGAGGATTTATTTCCTTACTTATAGATGCCTGTAAATTTATGTATCAAAAATCTGCCAGAAATCCTCCCAGTTTTCTTCATCTAGTCCAGTAAAAGTGGCTCGACTAAGCTTTGGAAGCTGGGATTGTTGTGGCATCAAATTTGATGCAACACTTGTAGTTACATTAGTGCTATTATAATATTTAAGTATGGCTACAATTGGATCTAATGTGGCCTGGGTATGATCTTCATACTAGGCCATGGTGTCAATAATATCATCCATAT
>WNGS01004005.1:62374-78168 GCA_020271785.1 Procambarus virginalis
GATTAGCATTTTAAAAGCTTTACACTTAGCTTCTGTGGTTGATTGTTCAATAAAACACTGACTATAATTATTACAGATCTCTAACCATGTCCATGGAGGGCAGACGATAATGTATATATGCAGGTAGCATTGTAAATCTATGCCTACGTCTGAGGGAAAAAAATATAATAATGAAAACAGTTCTTGTATTCGTGTTGGCTGAGGATATATTAAATCTGCGATTTTTTTCTGTGCACGTGTTTGTGTAACATTGTCTTTAAAACATTTAAATATTATTATTTAAAAAAAAAAAACAATTACGCTATTTGGTTCAGTGCAGAGGTAATGCCGAAACTTTAGGCTCCCTTAGCGTTAGCTTGCTCTAGTGTCCCGAGGGTAAGTTTTACTGTGGCCATTGGGTCTCTCCTTAGTGAGTCTTGTACCTATGAATTAAAGTCAGTGTAGAGTTTGGTTTATATCTGTAATAATTTTGGCAAAATATAGATAAAAAATCATGATATCATGATAATATAGATAAAAAATCATGATATCATGATAATATGTATCATGATAAACTAGCATGTTCTAAATACCACTACACAAAAACAAACTTCAGCTGTAACTGAAGTCTAGCCAAACAGCCTAAATGTTTCCTTGGTGGGTGAACTATATGCCAAGTTGAAGAAACTTCAGGTACCATTTGATACTGTACCATATCAGTACATAAATGAGTACAATGATTAAAGCAATAATAATAATTACTGCTTATGAGCAGGTTAAAAATAAATCTGTCTTTAGATATCACTTAACTCTTGCTAATTCCCTATATATTTATTGGTAAATGACTATAATGATTTAATTAAGGTAACTGCAACAATATCACGTTACTGGTTATATAAAAACATACCATTAGCATGATATTAAGGAATGATTAAGTTAGTTATCTTGAAGTAACTGTTATTAAGTGATAACTATGCAAGAGGTTGATTTATAATATTAATAAGGTTACTTAATATTGTTAAGACTTAAGATTTAGCTGGGATTGATAATTTGTGATATAAAACACTCTGACAGGTGAGCACGTTGGGCTCAGCACATCCTTGCTCCGTGGAACTTTTTGTTCCGCATATTTGAAAATAAAACAACAATACATCCACAGATACTAATATTTATAGATTAGGATGAACATCAATTAATACTTAAGCATAATGGCAGTCACACAGTTACCAGACAGTGTTCTGACAGTTACACAGTTACCAAACAGTGTTCTGACAGTTACACAGTTACCAGACGGTGTTCTGGCAGTTACACAGTTACCAGACGGGTTCTGACAGTTACACAGTTACCAGACAGTGTTGACAGTTACACAGTTACCAGACAGTGATCTGACAGTTATACAGTTACCAGACAGTGTTCTGACAGTTATACAGTTACCAGACAGTGTTCTGGCAGTTACACAGTTACCAGACAGTGTTCTGACAGTTATACAGTTACCAGACAGTGTTCTGACAGTTACACAGTTACCAGACAGTGTTCTGACAGTTACACAGTTACCAGACAGTGTTCTGACAGTTACACAGTTACCAGACAGTGTTCTGGCAGTTACACAGTTACCAGACAGTGTTCTGACAGTTACACAGTTACCAGACAGTGTTCTGACAGTTACACAGTTACCAGACAGTGTTCTGGCAGTTACACAGTTACCAGACAGTGTTCTGACAGTTACACAGTTACCAGACAGTGTTCTGACAGTTACACAGTTACCAGACAGTGTTCTGACAGTTATACAGTTACCAGACAGTGTTCTGACAGTTACACAGTTACCAGACAGTGTTCTGACAGTTACACAGTTACCAGACAGTGTTCTGACAGTTACACAGTTACCAGACAGTGTTCTGACAGTTATACAGTTACCAGACAGTGTTCTGGCAGTTACACAGTTACCAGACAGTGTTCTGACAGTTACACAGTTACCAGACAGTGTTCTGACAGTTACACAGTTACCAGACAGTGTTCTGACAGTTATACAGTTACCAGACAGTGTTCTGACAGTTACACAGTTACCAGACAGTGTTCTGACAGTTATAAAGTTACCAGACAGTGTTCTGGCAGTACACAGTTACCAGACAGTGTTCTGACAGTTACACAGTTACCAGACAGTGTTCTGACAGGCACACAATTACTGTGGGGTTATTTTCCCATCAGAATTTTTTTTATTTATTAGCTGTACCCGGCCACAGCAACCTTCCCTTGTCTCCGAGTCCTCCCCCACCATTCCTCACTCCTCTGACCCCCTCTTCCTCCCTCACCATTCCTCACCCCTCTTCCTCCCCCACCATTCCTCACTCCCTGACCCCTCTTCCTCCCTCACCATTCCTCACTCCCTGACCCCTCTTCCTCCCTCATCATTCCTCACTCCCCCATCCTTCGTCCTCCTCCACCATTCCTCACTCCCTGACCCTCTTCCTCCCCACCATTCTTCCTCTCCCCGTCCCTTGTCCTCCCCACCATCCCCACTATAATGTCCTCTCGTCCTTCTAACCATTTCCGACTCCACCGTCTCCTTGTCCGTCACCATCTCCCACTCCCCCGTCCCTCGTCTTCCCTACCATTTCCCTTGTCCTCCCCACCATTCCCCACTCTTCCTGTCCTCCCCATCATTCTCCATTCCCATATCCCCTCGTCCCTACCACCCACAACTCCACTGTCACCCTTGTCCTCCCCACCATTACCCCCCTCCCATGTCCCATCGTCCTCCCCACCATCCCTCTACTCCCGTCCCTCGTCCTCCCCACCATTCCCCACCCCTCGTCCATTGCATTCTCAAATGATCTGATGTTCACATCACTGAAATATAAGAAAAACAGTTAAAAAAAAAATAAACTGTATTCTCGAAATGATTGGTATGTTAAACAACACAGCTCAATTCCAATGCAATGTCATTCAAAATCATTAAATCAAAATTAAAATAAACCGAAATCTATGAAAATTCAATTGTCAATGCAATCGGAAACATTGAAATGGAATCGTACTATATTTAGTATAGTGTGTGTTGCTCTTACTCGCAACAGATGGCAATGTTTCTTAAAAAAGAATGTTTTTACCTGTCACAGGTGTTACATCTATACATATATTTAAGGGATAAATGGTATGGTAAACAACACAGTTCAATTCCAATGCAATGGCAATCAAAATAATTAAATAAAAAAGAATTTAAATAGAAATCTATGAAAATTAAATTTGTCAATGCAATTAGAAACATTGAAATGGAATCATAGCATATTTTGTATAGGGTGTGTTACTCTTACGTGCAACAGATGGTGCTGTTTAAAAAATATATATTTTTACCTGTCACAGGTGTAGCATCTATATTGAAGGTATATAAAAATACACATGTATTTGAATGGAAAATGTATTTTTTGTTAAAATCTCAAAGAAATTGTTGAAGAACTTTCAGAGATTAAACCGTGTGTTGCTCATACATCCAACAGATGGCCCAGTTTTTAAAAAAGCGTGTTTTTTCCTGTCACAGGTGAAGCATGTATATAGTAGGTATATAAAAACACGTGGCTATTCAATTGCAATGTTGTTTCAAAATTTCAAAGCAATCGATAAAGAGGTTTTAACGATTTCCCTCACTGGAAAAACACAGTTTTTCAGAAAAGCATGTTTTTTCCCATCATAAACCTGCTATCTATATAGCATGTATATAAAAACCCACTCAGAATCCAATGGAATGTTGTGTGAAAATTTGAAAGTAATTGGTTAAGAACTTTCTGAGATTAGCGATTTTGAACAAATGGACATTTACATTTTTATTTATATAGATAGCATAAGTTGCTCCTACGTGCAACAGATGGCGCTGTTTTAAAAAAAAAATCATAATTTTACCTGTCACAAGTGTGGCATCTATACTTATACTCATGAAATGAACGGTATGGTAAAGAACATAGCTCAGTTCCAACACAATGTCACACAAAATAATTAAAATCAAAATGAAAATAAATTGAAATGTATGAAAATTTAATTTGTCAGTGCAATCGAAAACATTGAAATGGAATCGTACCATATTTAGTATAGGGTGTGTTGCTCTTATGTGCAACATATGGCGCTGTTTCTTAAAAGAAATGTTTTAACCTGTCACAGGTGTGGCATCAATAATTATACTCACGAAATGAACTGTATGGTATGGTAAAGAACACAGTTCAATTCCAACACAATTTCACACAAAATATTTAAATAAAAGTAAAATAAATCGAAATTAATGAAAATTAAATTTTTCAATGCAGTCAGAAACACTGAAATGGAATTCATGACATATTTAGTACAGTGTGTGTGTGTCGCTATTATGTGCTACAGATTGTGCTGTTTTTGAAAAAAAACTTGTTTTTTATCTGTCACAGGTGTGGCATCTATATAAAAGGTATATAGAAACACGCACATATTCGAATGGAACGTTGTGTCAAAATTTCAAAGCATCGGTGAAGAACTTTCGGAGATTACAGTGTGTGTTGCTATTACGTCCAACAGATGGCACAGTTTTTCAAAAAAAGCCTGTTTTTCATTTTACACTTGAGGCATGTATATAATAGGTATATGAAAACATGAGCGTATTCGAATGCAACGTTGTGTCAAAAACTAAAAGCAATCGCTAAATAGGTTTCGAAGATTTTCCTCACATGAAAAACAAATGATAAACAGTTAAAAAAAAACATGTTTTTTCCAGTCACAGATGTGCCATTTACATAATATGTATATAAAAACATGCTCGGATGTGACTGTAACGTTGTGTGAAAATTTCAAAGCAATCAGTGAAGAACTTTCGGAGATTAGCGATTTTGAACAAACGAACATTTACATTTTTATTTATACAGATATATTTATTAAATTATTATTAATTACAATTACTTTAATTTATTATATTAATAAGGAATGGAAAGTATATTCTGTAATTATCCTGCTGTGTGATTACCTGTACACATGTCTGGAGGGTTATGTACATAGCCTATTACTCAATTAAATGATAATGGTAATAAATTTGAACATGGACCTTTATTAATGGCGGTTGTGGTACTTGTTATGTCCAGCTCAACAAAGTAGCATGTGGTCACATTAACCTGAGGATACGATACAACGTAATATCTGATGACTACATATATGTACAGATGTAGACATAATCTTAATTTTTTTAATAATGAAGGTTACCTTTGTAGGTAGTTGTCATGCTGCTTAACCAATTAACCTATCTGAGAGTCATAAGACCATACAACTAACAAGACATAAGTTTTTTCTTTTTATTTATAAAACAAAGTAAGTACAGTATAAAAGGTACCGAAGCACCAAAAAAACGAGCACAAACTCTACACCACACATCAACAAACACCGTAATACAAAAATGCAACATAGAACATACACAGAAACATCTCACTGAAAAACACAGACTAAGAAGGAACACATAATAACAATAACACAGATAACATGGCGCACAGATCAAATATACCATAAAGTGAAAATAGAACATATAAAAATTGCATACAAGTAAACAGAGCCGCACAACCCAGACTGGGCGTGCCAATGGTAAACAGTAATGATAAACGTGTACAAAAGAAAACACAATGAGACCTAAGGTAAAAACAAAAAAATACTGTACAACGTAAATCAATCGTAAAACACACTCACCAGGTGTCTCACCACACAACAGTAAACCCATACCACAGAACCAGAACACAGAAGACACACATGAAATACAGCACAGACGAAAGAATACAAGCCACACTGCACACAGAAACCCTGTGTACAAAACAACACAGACTAAGAAGGAACACATAATAACAATAACACAGATAACATGGCGCACAGATCAAATATACCATAAAGTGAAAATAGAACAATAAAATTGCATACAAGTAAACAGAGCCGCACTACCCAGACTGGGCGTGCCAATGGTAAACAGTAATGATAACGTGTACAAAAGAAAACACAATGAGACCTAGGTAAAAACAAAAAATACTGTACAACGTAAATCAATCGTAAAACACACGCACCAGGTGTCTCACCACACAACAGTAAACACCATACCACAGAACCAGAACACAGAAGACACCCATGAAATACAGCACAGACGAAAGAATACAAGCCACACTGCACACAGAAACCCTGTGTACAAAACAGCATATCACCAATGGGAAAACATAAATAGAGATACATAACTGAGAACACAGGAAGTAGAACATAGTAAATATTACATAGTAAAAATAACATAGTAAATAGAACATAGTAACATTAGACAGTAATATATAACATTGGAAATATAACACAGAAAATATAACTCATTGAAATAGAACACAATACACACAAACAGATAACCCGCACCACCCATACGGGGCGTGCCTTTTGGCACGCTCCGTATGAGTGGTGCGTATGTGTTATGTGCTTTCCGTATCGTGTTATGTGCTTTCCGTTATGGAAGCCCCTGTATGGGTGGTGCATATGTGTTATGTGCATTCCGTATCAGGTTATGTGCTTTCCGTAATGGAAAGCACATAACACAAGACAGCAATACATATTAACTATGAGTACAAACATACAAATTTCGCACGTCAACGGAACCCACACGAGATAAACACAGCCATCCAGCACACAAGCTCGACCCACATACGGAGGATGGGCTAGCGGCAAACAGAGAAACCACCCCACACACTGGAGCAATAGGAAAGATAAAAGACATGCCACAGAGCAACACCAGCACACCCATACCATCACGCGCGCACGCACACACACACACACACACACACACCACACACACACACACACACACACACACACACACACCACACACCACACACACACACACACACACACACACACACACACACCACACACACACACATGGACAAGCTGCAGGAATGGTCGAACAAATGGCTGTTAGAGTTTAACCCAAGCAAATGTAATGTAATGAAGATAGGGGTAGAAGCAGGAGACCAGATACAAGGTATCATTTGGGAGATGAAATACTTCAAGAGTCAGAGAGAGAGAAAGACCTGGGGGTTGATATCACGCCAGACCTGTCCCCTGAAGCTCATATCAAGAGGATAACATCAGCAGCATATGCCAGGTTGGCTAACATAAGAACGGCCTTTAGAAACTTGTGTAAGGAATCTTTCAGAACATTATATACCACATATGTCAGACCAATCCTGGAGTATGCGGCTCCAGCATGGAGTCCCTATCTAGTCAAGCATAAGACTAAACTGGAAAAGGTTCAAAGGTTTGCCACCAGACTAGTACCCGAGCTGAGAGGTATGAGCTACGAGGAGCGACTGCAGGAATTAAACCTCACTTCGTTGGAAGACAGAAGAGTTAGGGGGGACATGATCACCACATTCAAGATTCTCAGGGGAATCGACAGGGTTGATAAAGACAGGCTGTTTAACACAAGGGGCACACGCACTAGGGGACACAGGTGGAAACTGAGTGCCCAAATGAGCCACAGAGATATTAGAAAGAACTTTTTTAGTGTCAGAGTGGTTGACAAATGGAATGCATTAGGAAGCGATGTGGTGGAGGCTGACTCCATACACAGTTTCAAGTGTAGATATGATAGAGCCCATTAAACTCAGGAAACTGTACACCTGTTGATTGACGGTTGAGAGGCGGGACCAAAGAGCCAGAGCTCAACCCCCGCAAGCACAACTAGGTGAGTACAACTAGGTGAGTACACACACACACACACACACACACACACACACACACACACACACACACACACACACACGCACGCACGCACGCACGCACGCACGCACGCACGCACGCACGCACGCACGCACACACACACACACACACACACACACACCACACACACACACACACACACACACACACAATACGAGCACCCGCCACACAACAAAGCAACCAAACAAAACCCCAGCACACACACAAAACTCCAAAGACACACACGAGCACACATACAACACCCCCAGATAAACACAGACCCCCCAACCACACTCACCAGAGGGAAACCAACCAAAGGAACACACACAGTCACACATACAACCATGCCCGCCACGAACCCACCACCTACACCGAAGCAGCACCCTGGACATACTCCACTGTAAACCAAGCATCAAAAACCCTAGGAAAGGATCTATGCAACCACCACATGGTATAAGACAGTGGACCCTGCAATTAAAACAAATTCCTCCACACCCCGTACCCCTCTATCCTACCAATCCACAAGCAAAAAATATAGTCCGCCAATAACACTCCGAGCAGGTTACGCACCCACCTTGAACCGCGAGGAAACGAAAAAATAGAAAACGAAACAAATCAACTTGCACCCCCGGACTACAAAAGGCCGCAACTACATCTCCGCAACCAATCTACCAAACCCTGAACCCACACAGAAAAATAAAAGACGTGTCACTGAGTCTCATGCTCTCCACAATAAACACAACCATCCGAGGCGACCAAACCCAACATAAAGAGCCTCGCATTCATAGCCAAAGACTTACGCAAATAGTGAAAAACCAACTCACGCATCAGCAGCGCAATACACAGCCCACTCAGTGCCTCCTACACATCCCCCCAGTCAAAACAAGGGAACAAACCCTTGACCCTGGGAGCCACTCGAGAGTCAAGTGCCCCATACATATCTCTACAACCAAAGGACCAAAACCCCATGCAGGAAGCGACAATGCACCTGAAGAATCAGCACAGCTGACGAGTACACCTGAGGCGTAATCAGGGCCACCTCCCGACAACGCCCCCAGGTCAAGCAAAAAACTAAAGCTCATAGAGCAATAAAACAACTCCAAGGAGTTTAGTCCACCCCCTAACACCAAGCTCCTAATGCTTGGACTTAACGACTTAACATAAACATCAGGAA
Source organism: Procambarus virginalis (assembly GCA_020271785.1). Classification (NCBI taxonomy): domain Eukaryota; kingdom Metazoa; phylum Arthropoda; class Malacostraca; order Decapoda; family Cambaridae; genus Procambarus; species Procambarus virginalis. Next base: position 71,238 of record WNGS01004005.1, read on the forward strand.
TACCAATCCCACCCTCCGACACCCTGAGACACAACTTAGACCGACGAACAGGATGATACCATCCACACCTCACATAATGATACACTAAACCCTCCAGAACGCGAGCCCTCTGCCAATCCAACGGAAAACACTGCACAACAAACCCGACCTGCGATAGAACCTACAAGACACGAAAAGCGTCTGCATATAAATAATCTGGGCCCGTTGTGACAACATTCCCACAGCCACCCCCACCCCCATGCAAAACTGCATCCCAATTAAACTTCAAAGACCGCACACACGACCTGAACCACGAAATCCCCAGAACCCAAATAGCCTGAACTACTGGAAACCACGACCCAGACCACACCAAAATAGAGGCCCAACCCCCAAACCCCAGAAGACAAGACTTCTCACTATTAAATGAACAAATCCACAAGGGCCATGATGAGGATTTGAACCTGCGTCCGAGAGCATCCCAGATGCTGCCTTAATCGACTGAGCTATGACATGGATTTTTCTTCGAACTTCCCACGATTGACCGGAACCGCCGTAGCCGACTCAAACTAAAGCACCAGATCCTGAACCGCAGGCACAGATTCCTCAGAAGCAACAAACAAGACCGTGTCGTCCGCATAACCACAAATCTTGAGGGACAAACCATTTGGCAAATGCGGCGAGACAACCAAATGACAAGCATGCACTGCCTAAACAAAAGACTCCTGAAACAGAATATAGAGAAGCATCGACAGAGGACACCCTTGCCTAACCGAATGCCAAACAGCAAAGAGAGCACTGAGGAGCCGATTGACACACACACCCTACTGCAACATCCGAATCCAGCCCACAAACTTGGGCGGAAAACCAAATCGTTCGAGAACCCGCAAAACAAACCCAATTGGCACTCGATTAAAGGCCTTGGACAAATCTAGGCTCATCATGGCCGCGGGAACACCAGACTCCTCCATATAGAGGAGCAAATCCCGGAAAAGGGAATTGCACAAATGACGTAAGCAGAACCCCACAAAACTGACCCTGCAAAACCCCCACCGATTGAAATTGCCAAGCCAACAACTTAGAAATAATCTTGTAGTCCACCTTGAGCAACGTAATAGGCCGACATTTCGCAAAAAAACGTAAATCTCCCGGCTTTGAGAGAAGCTGCACAAGACCATCATTTTGCGAGTCGGACAGCACAACCGCATCCCAAAACCCACAAGTCTTCATGTGTAGCAGTCACAGCCTGCAAGATATTGGTGGGACGAAGACTGCTGTTATCCGTGCCAACTAATACCATCACCTAGTCCCCCTCCTCTCCCGCAACCACGGCCAGTGCCACAACCTCCCAACCATGGGAGCCAGCAACCGGGGATGTAGAGGCAGCCAAAGAAGATACAGGACTAGGCGACAATCCCACCACAGGACCCATCACCACCGCAACACGGCCCACAAGAGCCGCAGGCACCTCAGCATCGTTGCCCACATCACAATTAACAGAAGACGAAATCCCAGTTCCCAAAATCCCTGACGTCGGTCCAGGCTCACAACGAGGTGGAAACAGACTCGAAGCTCGCCGCGACCTCTTGAACACAGGATGCATTTCATCAGAACTATCACCCTTGCTAGGAGGCACTGCAGCAGAACCTTCGGTCGGCCGTGCAATTTCACGCAGCACACAATCACTCAACATCGCAGCCTCAACAACCCAGGAAACAGAATCATGCACCGCAGGAGACATCACTACATGCACATCAACACGAGCCGAAGACACAGCTTCCAGAGACAGTTCAATCCAGCGCGCACCTTCGATGACTTGGGGCACTAGACCACGCACCACAGGAGACTTGACTGGTGACCTGACTGAAGACAGGGCAGGCAGAGGTGGCTGAGGCGAGGGAGCAGGGGTCGCACTAACTACCACTTCGACACCAACACCTCCAACCACATCTAGACAGGTATAAGAGACCGACAACTGGGAATCAAACGACCGGGAAGCAGCACTTGGAGACAGGTCTGGGCCCGCCAACGGGGGAAAATCCTTCTCCCTGAAAAGGTTCACTGGGGCAACCCAGCTGGCATCACAACCCACAGCCTGGTGGCCAGATAGTCCGCATCGCAAACAAGTCCGGCTCTGACCCGCATAGAATACTCGCTCTGTGAAGCACAGAAACAGGAGAGACGAAGGGATGGGGTCATTCAATCGCATCGCCACAGTGTGCGTCCCATTCAGGATACCCTTTCAACGCCCAGAGGAGATAGCATTCACCCAAACACTCAAGACCCAACTATACCAGGTAAAGTGATGCCGGAAAAGGGAATCAGGTAACTGAAAGGGAGCACTATGAGCAGCCACATAGGTAGTCTCACTGCACCTGTCCAACACTTCTACGGAACCACCAACCTCAGACAGAGTGAGGGTCCTCTCGTTATAGCAGTCCACAAAGTCACGATACACAGCCGTGGAGCAGAATTTCACAACAGCTCGATGCCCAGACACGAGTTGAACGGCACACACAGACGCCACACCCACCCTCAACATATCTATCATGACCACCTCAACTGCCGGCTAAGATGCTGGCCCAGTAAACTCCAGGCCAATGGTATCCCTCCGCTTCACAGGGGGGGGGGGGCAGCCATCCTTCCAGCCAGCACGGCCCCAAGGCCCCGCTTACAGACACAAACGACTACTTGCCAACAAACCAGGAGATCACAGGCGACACGTCTGCCTCTGTCAAGAGCCAGGCGAGTACTCATGAGAGTAGTGGTGCCTCGGCACTTTACTTTCACTATTCTCAAGATGCCCTGGTTGTCTGGATGAAAATAGACTATACGACCTATAGGCCACTCTGAGCATTGTCCATCATTGCCCACCAGAAGAATCTCACCAGAGCTTAAATTAATTTTGTTGAAGAAGTTGTTTGCTTCATAATGATACTCCCTCAGAGAAGTTAGGTATTCTTGAGTCCAAACGTCATTCCACCATCTTAATAATCATGACAGATGTTTATAGCTCTGAACCAAGTCACTCTCTCTGACATACAAGGATCTTTTGGTCCCTCATCTGTGTGAGACGCTAGTGGGCAAAGAGTCCCCCACACATAAGATGAGATGGACTTAGTGGCTAACATTGCAATAGCTCTTTGTCAGAGAAGTAGATCAGTGGTCTGTTATTGACCCAAGATCCGAGTTCAGGGACAACGGTTTGAAGCTCCTGTAAGTCAATCTTTTGACGATAGAGGGCTTTCCTTAGACAGTGTTTCACTGTAACCACCATTCGTTTGTAGAAACCAACATGCCACGGTGCTTTGGGGGAATAAACTTCCAGTGGCACTACCGTAGATTCAGGGCAGTGTGTACCGCTGGGTTGTTCCAGAATTTCCTCAGACATGCTTCCCCTACCACCAGGTTGGACCCATTGTCTGAGATCATCAACTTAGGTAGCACAACGGGCAGCAAACCTACGGAAAACCTGTATGAATGCCCCAGCACTCATGTCTGGAGTCACTTCTAGATGTACTCCTCTTTTTGTGTCACAGGTGAATAGGCAGATGTACACCTTCACTGGGACTTTGTCCTTTGTGCCTGTTAGCGTTAGAGCTCCACTCAGGGGTGCCTGACGGCTGAGTGGACAATGCTCAGGATTCGTAGTCCTAAGGTTCCGGGTTCTATCCCCAGTGGAGATGGAAACTAATGAGCAGAGTTTCTTTCATCCTGATGTCCCTGTTCACCTAGCAGTAAATAGGTACCTGGGAGTTAGACAGCTGCTACGGGCTGCTTCCTGGGGATATGTAACAAAAAGGAGACCTGGTCGAGGACCGGGCCGCAGGGACACTAAGTCCCGAAATCATCTCAAGATAGTCTATACCAGTGATCTCAAAAGGACGAAGAAGGGAAAACTCGTTCCTTAAGGAGTGGTGGAGGTCCTGGATAAGTACACACCCGAGCGTCATACCTTTGGCAGATTACACAGGAATTTATTGTGGACTTTACAGTCTGGCGACCTTGAGGAAACCAAAACTGTTGTCTTAAGTCGGTGAGGGTAACCAGTACCCCACCATGTAGAGTGCCGAGTTTGTGTATGTGTAACACAATTAGCCTGCTTACTCTGTGGTGATGGGGGGAAGAAGCATTTTTTTTAGCTCCAGGTCTATTTTGGCGTGCTGTAATTGACCCCGCACCTTAATATGCAATAACTGATCAGACCCAGATTAGTTTCAAGTTTCTCAGGGACAATTTCAAAATTCGTTCCGAAAGTTTCTGTCTGGAGCCTTTTGACTCAGTACTTTAGGAGACTAGGGAACTGATGTTTGATTTCTATTTTCTTTAGGAAATTATACATCCTTTGTGTGACACCTAATTGTGTAATAAGTTCAGAGTACTGAGTAGGATCAATTGCCAGAGTCCGAGGTGGTTCTGGTTTCTCAGTAGGAGCAATGACATTATGACGTGTGGCTTTTGTTTAGACCACTAGTCACTGACTAGCCACTGAGATCCATTGAACCACATCTCTACTCTGGCTAATTGCCGTAAAATCAGGCCTCTGGAGAGATAGTCAGCTGGATTCTCTTTGGTGTTGGTGGTCTGGATTCTCTGCTATTGTTATTTCTCACCCACATTAGTTCTGCCTCATTAACTGACCATACCACTGTTTCTTCAAAGTGGATAATTGTGAGGTGGTGGTACACCAGCTAGCTCTCAAACTATGTGGTGGCATGCACACAGCCAGCTCGAGTGCACCAAGAAAATGCACCAAAAGCTAACTCGGTTAGTAAGTACAGTAAGTGTACACTGTTGGGTGTCATATAATAGTAGATGACACCAGCTGCCAGAAAATAGCACGGTGGTCACCGTAGCAATTTTATTAAAGGAATTACTATCATCATAATTGATAGTACAGTAGAGACTGAGAGAGAGTGGAAAGATCCAGTCATAGAGTCAAGTGGTGGTCGAGGGGAGGTAGGCCAACGGCCTAGCCACCTGAATAAACCCGCAGTCTTCCTGCAGTTCGGCCCAACTGCGAGAAACACCGTCTAAGTGACATTAAATTAACTCTGAATCATCGTTCTGTCAACGTGTGTTCGTCTGCTGAGTCCTGGTTCGCGGTGATAGGAATTACGCTAAATTACGAGTTAAAGAAGAGATATAGTGTAATTCACCACGTGATCACTCGCAACTGAGAAACTGACTGCATCTGAATGTTTTTTATACTATTGTGACCATCCGTCAATCTAGTGCTACAACAATTACTCTCAAGGGTTAGGAGACTGTGCCCAGTAAGCTGCAATTTCTTTCCTTAGGGAAATAGTGTGATTTTAGCCAGTTCTGTGGGACATAGAAATTCCCGCCAAGTTCGTGCTGCTACCCTGTGTACATTGAACACGAGGTCATCATCCAGAGTAAGCGCCACACCTTGCACTGTGCGCGTTTATTCTCTGTCCCTTGCCTCAAGCTGAGAGACCGCTTTCCCTCACCTCACGTTTAAAGTGAGCAATTCCCGCCATAGTTGTGGGGACCCTACCATGCACATCCTTCCTCAATTGAGGGTGCCTTCACTGCTCTCCTCGCTGTGTCCCACTGTACTGGAGGCGCCTGACTTGTCATCTTCTGTTCAGCAACTTGTATGGGCACCGGGTCATGTTCCACGTGGTCTTATATAACCACGTATGGAGAGATCTTTATAGATCTTCAGTCAACTGCTGTACTCAGATCTGTATGTATTTGGAGATGTTTGAATGAGAAGGCCATTTAAAGAGTATGCAATCGTATCTCTATGTTTTGTGCTTAAGTTTCTTTGGTTGACTTTTTATCAACTACCAGCTGGATGTTGTCCTATAGCACCTGTACAGGTGAGGGAAGCATAGCCAAGGAAACGCAAATATAAAGAAGGACTACAGTGCGTCGGTGTGACTACTGTGATTGGGCCCCCTGGTTGAGTATGTGATTCACATAAATTACACTCTGTGTCAAGAGAGTACCATAGTGTTCAAGTGTGATTCGATCCATTATTATACTGTTCTGTTTATAGATTTCCATGTGAATGCTTTGTATCATTTCAGGAGGAACCAGCGATTCCAGAGAGGTAAGGGATGATCTGTTGTGATACCCTGATTTATTAATTACTGTTCTCATGTGAATCCCCTGCATAATAGTGGAACTGCCTTTTCCACTCACCTCACCTGTCTGCATACTTTAAGTACACCTCTATGCTGGCCAAATCGAGTCATCAGTCCTGCCACCACTCTGTACCCCTCAGGGCCTCGTACAACTCGTCGGTTCAGCGACTTGAGAATGGTCCAGGACGGACCGAAACGTCGTCGTCCCTTCAACTTCTAGTGTGTGGTCTGGTCAACATACTTCAGCCACGTTATTGTGACTCATCGCCTGCACATGAGACTGCTATTCAAACTCGAGAGGCAGGCGGGGGTAGGGGGAAAGGTCCTAGCATGGATAAGGAACTACCTAACAGGAAGGAGCCAAAGAGTTACGGTAAGGGGCGAGAAGTCGGACTGGCGAACAGTAACAAGTGGAGTACCACAAGGATCGGTGCTGGGACCAATTCTATTTCTTGTATATGTTAACGACATGTTTACGGGTGTAGAGTCCTACATGTCGATGTTTGCAGATGACGCAAAGTTGATGAGAAGAGTTGTGACAGATGAGGATTGCAGGATCCTCCAAGAGGACCTGAACAGGTTGCAGAGATGGTCAGAGAAATGGCTATTGGAATTCAACACGAGCAAATGTAAAGTTATGGAAATGGGACTAGGAGATAGGAGACCAAAGGGACAGTATACAATGAAGGGGAACAGCCTACCTGTGACGACGCGCGAAAGAGACCTGGGTATGGACGTAACACCTAATCTATCCTGATGCACATATAAATAGGATACGACAGCAGCGTACTCTACACTGGCAAAAGTTAGAACATCATTCAGAAACCTAAGTAAGGAGG
>WNGS01004006.1:16480-33896 GCA_020271785.1 Procambarus virginalis
GATTACCAGTGGAGATGTAAGGAAGCTTTTGCATGAGTTGGATGTGACAAAGGCTATAGGCCCAGATGGAATATCACCATGGATACTAAAGGAAGGAGCAGAAGCACTGTGCCTACCACTCTCCATGGTGTATAACAAATCACTGGTGAACTGCCAAAAATTTGGAAGGCGGCAAACGTAGTCCCAATATACAAGAAGGGGAATAGACAGAAGGCACTGAACTACAGGCTAGTGTCCCTAACTTGCATACCATGCAAGCTAATGGAGAAAATTGTGCGAAAAAGCTAGTCGAACATCTGGAGCGAAGGAACTTTGAGCCGCAACACCAACATGGTTTCAGGGATGGCAAGTCATGCCTCACAGGATTATTAGAATTCTACGATCAGGCAACAAGAATCAGATAAGAAAGAGAGGGGGTGGCAGACTGCATATTTTTGATTGCCAGAAAGCCTTTGACACAGTGCCACACCAGAGACTTGTGCGAAAGCTGGAAATGCAGGCAAGAGTGAAAGGGAAGGTACTCCATTGGATAAGGGAGTACCTAAGTAACAGAAGACTGCGAGTCACTGAGAGGGCGAGGTCTCAGATTGGCGAAACGTCACCAGTGGGGTCCCGCAGTTCAGTCCTTGGACCTATACTGTTTCTTATATATGTATATGATCTTCCAGATGGTATAGAATCATTCCTCTCATTGTTTGCTGATGATGCAAAAATTATGTGGAGGATTAAGACGGAGGAAGACAGCATGAGACTACAAGATAACCTAGACAGACTGCATGAATGGTCCAGCAAATGGCTACTAAAGTTCAACCAGAGTAAATGTAAGGTAATGAAATTAGGCAGTGGAAACAGGCCAGACACAGGATACAGAATGGGAGATGAAATCCTTCGTGAAACGGACAGAGAGAAGGATCTAGGAGTTGATATCACACCAACCCTGTCTCCTGAAGCTCACATCAATATTTACATATGACTATGGTAATATTTCCCCTATAGGCAGGAGTATTGTGGCACGTACCTGCAGGAGCGGCTCTTTCTCTTGGTCCTCTGTCTGAACCATCTGGGACGCGGCCCTGCAGTCCACCTTTATACACCAGCTGCCTGCAGCTGTATCTGGGCCAGGCCTTGAGATACCACTCTTTCTCGTAGAGCACCAGCCGGCCATAGAGCACCAGCTGGTCGTAGAGCACCAGCTGGTCGTAGAGCACCAGCTGGCCTTAGACACCAGCTGGCCGTAGAACACCAGCTGGCCGTAGAGCACCAGCTGGTCGTAGAGCACCAGCTGGCCGTAGAGCACCAGCTGGCCGTAGAGCACCAGCTGGCCGTAGAGCACCAGCTGGCCGTAGAGCACCAGCTGGCCGTAGAACACCAGCTGGCCGTAGAACACCAGCTGGCCGTAGAGCACCAGCTGGCCGTAGAGCACCAGCTGGCCGTAGAACACCAGCTGGCCGTAGAGCACCAGCTGGCCGTAGAGCACCAGCTGGCCGTAGAGCACCAGCTGGCCGTAGAGCACCAGCTGGCCGTAGAGCACCAGCTGGCCGTAGAACACCAGCTGGCCGTAGAACACCAGCTGGCCGTAGAACACCAGCTGGCCGTAGAACACCAGCTGGCCGTAGAACACCAGCTGGCCGTAGAACACCAGCTGGCCGTAGAACACCAGCTGGCCGTAGAACACCAGCTGGCCGTAGAACACCAGCTGGCCGTAGAACACCAGCTGGCCGTAGAACACGTGATGGTGGTAGGGCTCAACTTTCACTACACTCAATAACTACTTGAACCACTGATCTTTTGATAACTGTGTCACTTTTCAGTGAATTCTCTTCAACACATCACACACATATATATATTACAGCAACACTTTCATAACAGCGTCGTTTTTCATGGTCTTAAACACACAAACAGCAAAGCTGTTTCAAAAGAGGTATACCAAATTTCCTTCTCCACACCCACGTAAGAGCCTACTTCGGGTACTGCTCATCTGTTATGTACACATTCTCTATATTCCTGAAACCACAATCATTCACGTTACTCGTGGTAAGTCTGCAAGGCGACGCTGGCCCCACAAGTCTATTTACAAGCAGAAACAAATTTTTATCCACCCGGCCCACTCATTACAAGTCATACCTGGCAATTCTCTGACGTCGACTTATAAGAACTGGCCTCATGGAACACGTTTCAGGAGAGTTAGCATGTGGTGGGCTAACTCTGGCCAAAACGAATATCCAGTATTAAACTTATAATTGATTACAACAGAAATATAATTAAATGAAAAAAATCCATTAACAGGATATCTTTGAAGTGAGAGAAAGTAGGAAGAGNTGCCACAGGTAACGGTAGCCACCTGCCACAGGTAACGGTAGCCACCTGCCACAGGTAACGGTAGCCACCTGCCACAGGTAACGGTAGCCACCTGCCACAGGTAACGGTAGCCACCTGCCACAGGTAACGGTAGCACCTGCCACAGGTACGGTAGCTCCGGATCCTTGGAGGTCCGGAGCTAGCGTTGGAATAATCTGACCATAGAAAAGATTGGGCATTTTTTATGTATTTAACAATTAGGTACATCCACATTTGTGCCGCTAGCTAGACTATATGAAGGGGAGTAGTACAGAGTTTTATGACACACTCTCTGAGAGCGAGGAGGAGATGGACTAAGGAGCAAGTAGAGGTAGGAGCTTATCACAGTGAGTGTGGGAGTGTGAGAGTGATGACCGCCCTAGAGAGAGAGATCAACACACGGCCGCCATAAGCCTCTGAATATTGCCCGGCCTTTATGATTACTTCACTCTACCTCTTTGAATAAGTACTTCCAAGTTCTCTCATACCTCGCCACTTGGCTCATTACCTCCTACGCACCTGTCTGCTACCTCAGGTGGGTAGGTAGGTCTTACAGTGTTATAGATGCCGTTACCTAAACACCTTAGTGTGGGATTAGTAACACCTTGTGGATCACCTAAACCTTACTAATCCTCGTGAGGATTATTCCAACTTGGTGACTGGTAATGTAGTAGCCGAGCCCGTGATCCGGGGCCTCCCGCGCCGACCCTAAGCTCTGGGGCCCCAGCTCTAGGTATGGGACCCAACACAGCCCATCAGTCTCGTTACCGCAGGTCACGTGACTGCCGAGGGGTGGGGGGGGTAGCTGCGAGACGGCCTACAGGCTTATGGACGTCCCTGGCGGCGGAGTTTGAGGAGTATCTGAGGCCTAATGTAGTGCTAAAATAGGCCTAGGAATATTTAAGTCTTTTTCGGACTTTATAAAATGAATAGTACACAATTCTACTAATTGCTTAGTACGTCAATCTTTGTACTATGGAGCATATGTTACGAAAAACTACTCTCTAAACACAAGGATGGATTGGAGTATATCCTAAGACTTCCGACACTGTGAGTACCTATGATCAGATATTATGGAAAGCAAATAAAACCAAATAGAAAACTAGCATACATAATTCATGCACAATAATCTCTACCATAATAATCACAATAATTACAAACATAATCAATTACATTAAGAGTCATGAATGACTTTATGTTATTGTCAGCCTTGTGAAGGAATAAACAACTACAAACACAAACAAGTACACGTAAACTTGAACAAAACTGAATTAAGTGAAACAAATAAATCCGTCAAGAGAACACAAAGGGAAGAAAATATTCATTACAACAATATGTAAAAAAAAAACTATCCAGATCCCAAAATGCAATAGAAGAGCCGTCATGTCTGCCTCGCGGAAAGAACAACACAATATAGCCAGCCAATTTGCATATGGTATTCAAGGGATACATGTGTCTCTAGCTGGCCAGAGTCCTGCATGGGGACACTGGGGCCAGATCTCCACTGAAATGTCTCGTCATTCATGAAAAAATATATATAATTGTATTTCCAAAATATTATGGTTTTTTTTTGTTTTTGTTTTCTATAAAATAACTAAGAGATATGGACAGATGTGTGTATTCACCTAGTTGTATCACTAGTTGTGCTTGTGGGGGTTGAGCTCTGCTCTGTCCGCCCGCCTCTCACTGTCAATCAATCAACTGTTACTAACTACTATTTTTTTCACACACACACACACACACCACACACACACACACACACACAACCACACACACACACAACACACACACACACACATCCACACACACCAGGAAGCAGCCCGTAGCAGCTGTCTAACTCCCAGGTACCTATTTACTGCTAGGTAACAGGAGCATCAGGGTGAAAGAAACTCTGTCCATTTTTGTTTCTCGCCGGCGCTGGGAATCAAACCCGGGCACAGGATTAGTACTCACCTAATTGTACTCACCTAATTGTGCTTGCGGAGGCTGAGCTTCGTCTCTTTGTTCCCACCACTGTGTGTGTGTGGGGGGGGGGTGACCTCTATGAGACTAGGTCCTCATTGGTGACAGAAGGCTCGGAGGAAAGGCAGAGGTATCGAGAAGGGGAACACAGAGACAGAGAGAGAAAAATAATAGAATCTTCACAGATACCCCCTCTCCCCCATGTCTGTTAATGCTAGAAGTACAATGCTGGTTCATCTATCAGATGGAAACAAGCACAAAAAAGCAACCTTGTCATCCGTAAGAGGGTGCCCAAGAGTCTGGTGATCTCCGGTCAAGTCTCAAGAAAGATGGTCATCTTAAGACACAAGTCAAGCCTCTTGTTCAACCCTCGGTGCTAAATCTGACGATGACGGCAAGAAAACGGAGGAAAATCATCGGTATATAAATCACTGGACGTAGACCTGGCCAGTCACTGGATTCGGACATAATCGTCAGATATAACAAGATCAGCCAGAGGTCCATATATAATGATGCTCATCTCCTACCATCATCTCTCAGGCACCCATTGTAACGCCTCCATGATCACAACCACTGCCTGTTTTTGACCATTCAGATGGCCACCCAGTTTTGACCATTAAGATGGTCAGCCAGTTTTGACAGTTTACATGGCCAGCCAGTTTTGACCATTTACATGGCCAGCCAGTTTTGACCATTTACATGGCCAGCCAGTTTTGACCATTTACATGGCCAGCCAGTTTTGACCATTTACATGGCCAGCCAGTTTTGACCATTTACATGGCCAGCCAGTTTTGACCATTTACATGGCCAGCCAGTTTTGACCATTTAGATGGCCAGCCAGTTTTGACCATTAAGATGGTCAGCCAGTTTTGACCATTTAGATGGCCAGCCAGTTTTGACCATTAAGATGGTCAGCCAGTTTTGACCATTTAGATGGCCAGCCAGTTTTGACCATTAAGATGGTCAGCCAGTTTTGACCATTTAGATGGCCAGCCAGTTTTGACCATTAAGATGGTCAGCCAGTTTTGACCATTTAGATGGCCAGCCAGTTTGACCATTAAGATGTCAGCCAGTTTTGACCATTTACATGGCAGCCAGTTTTTGACCATTAAGATGGTCAGCCAGTTTTGACCATTTACATGGCCAGCCAGTTTTGACCATTAAGATGGCCAGCCAGTTTTGACCATTTAGATGGCCAGCCAGTTTTGACCATTAAGATGGTCAGCCATTTTGACCATTTAGATGGCCAGCCATTTTGACCATTAAGATGGTCAGCCAGTTTTGACCATTTAGATGGCCAGCCAGTTTTGACCATTAAGATGGTCAGCCAGGTTTGACCATTTAGATGGCCAGCCAGGTTTGACCATTAAGATGGTCACCCAGTTTTCACCATTTAGATGGCCAGCCAGTTTTGACCGTTTACATGGCCAGCCAGTTTTGACCATTTAGATGGTCAGCCAGTTTTAACCATTTAGATGGTCAGTCAGTTTTAACCATTTAGATGGTCAGTCAGTTTTAACCATTTAGATAGTCAGCCAGTTTTAACCATTTAGATGGTCAGCCAGTTTTGACCATTTAGATGGTCAGCCAGTTTTGACCATTTACATGGCCAGCCAGTTTTGACCATTTACATGGCCAGCCAGTTTTGACCATTTAGATGGTCAGCCAGTTTTAACCATTTAGATGGTCAGTCAGTTTTAACCATTTAGATGGTCAGCCAGTTTTGACCATTTAGATGGTCAGCCAGTTTTGACCATTTACATGGCCAGCCAGTTTTGACCATTAAGATGGTCAGCCAGTTTGACCATTTAGATGGTCAGCTAGTTTTAACCATTTAGATGGCCAGCCAGTTTGACCATTTACATGGCCAGCCAGTTTGACCCATATCATTACTCTCCACCGGAAAGATGCACATATCAACTTTACTGATAATCCTCTGGAAATATAATGTAAAAAAAAATATTTAGATATGATTTCACCAAGACTGAGAGACGGAACCAGTGAACAATTCATAGCACATTTGAGACACTGCCTGGCGACCCACCCCAACCAACCATCCTCTCTAAATGAATCAATTTCCATGCCACCATAAGTTCCGGGACGAGAGCACTTCCTCATGTCGACCACTGGAACACGTCTGAACTTGTCAATATAGCAAGAGGGGCGGTGAAGCCTGTGTTATCGAACCAACACCTGACATTTCCTTCCCCTCTGCTTAAAGTGGAGTACCGGACCTACCTCGATGGCATCTTGGATTCGTGGATTCAAGATCTTACGAGTGACTGTCAATCCGGAAAGCGTCCATCCACTTGGACTGGACGGTAGAGCAGCGGTCTTGCTTTTTACAGGTCGGCGTATAATCCCCGACCGTCCAAATGGTTAGGCACCGTTTCTTCGTCCATATATCCCAGCTCCTTGTCCTACCTGAGCTCACCTTAGGCTCTAGGTTAGACTCAGCTTGGAGTGTGGTGACGACTGTGTGTGTGTGGGGGGGGGGGGACGACAGTGTGGGGGACGACGTGTGGGAGACGACGGTGTGGAGAGTATGGGAGAAGGGAGGGTGTGGGCACAGCCGTAAGGGGCTGGGGATGGTCGTGAAACACGTTCAACTGGGCAAAGTTTTGAAGGACTGTCCAGCATGTGGAGGAAGGAGAGGCGGGGAGGGGCGGGAGAGGACGACGGGGAGTGGGGTAGGGTGGGAGACAAGGGGGAGAGGAGGAGGAGGGAGGTGAAGGGAGGCAAGCGAGGGGAAGGAGGAGAAATGCACATCAAATTGAATACGTGTATGGAGTGATGGCCGGGAAAAGGGAAGGAACGAGGGAGGGAGAGAGAGAGAGAGAGAGAGAGAGAGAGAGAGAGAGAGAGAGAGAGAGAGAGAGAGAGAGAGAGAGAGAGAGAGAGAGAGTATAGACACTAGGGCCCACTTGCAATAATGCAGATGTTGCTAGGACAACATCAACTAACAAGCCAGGCACTTTGTATTTCTACATCAACTCATCTAAAGCCTCACCCCAAAAAATAATTTATTTAATGAGTTCAATACGAGCCAATTATTTACCCGTAGCCCCTGTTACCTAGCAGTAAATAGGTACCTGGGAGTTAGACAGCTGCTACGGGCTGCTACCTGGGGGTGTGTAACAAAGAGGAGCCTGGTCGAGGACCGGGCCGCGGGGACACTAAGCCCCGAAATCATCTCAAGATAACCTCAAGATAGCCACACTGTAAACAATTAATTATACTGTATTTTCCAATACTAAGTCACACCAATAACATCAACATACCAATGGTGGCATTTCTTCAGGGCGTTTGTATTTGCAATTAGATAATTTTCTTAGCCTTTATCTGTATTATCTGCAGCTTGCCTTCAGGTTTTGAAGATGATAGAATAGACAAGATCTAGAAACGATCCTTAAGGCATTCTGCTTCTTTCCTTCATGAAGTCTGACGAGTCTCAAGTGCTACTCTCTTGGTTATGTTGGTTAAGTCTAGAAAGCTTTCCAGTTCTTAAGACTTAAATTAAGTCTTTCCACTTCTTTGAGCTTAGCCAGAGCTAAGAAATATTTTGGATAAAAGTTTTTCTGAACATATAAATATAATATATTTTTGTAATTTTTGAAGTCCCTGTAATTTTTTTGTATTTAAGATTTATTTAACATCTTAAGAAAGATGTCTTTCGTAAGGAGAAAGATGCATTTTATCTCTCTTGATCCCATTCAAGTGTTATATAGTCGTAATGGTTTGGCGCTTTCTCCTGATAGTTCCCTTCCCTCACCCCCCCCCCTCTCTGTCTCTCTCTCTCTTTCTCTCCTCTCTCTTTCTCTTTCTCCCTCTCCCTCTTTCTCTCTCTTCATTATAAGAGTACCACAACATCCTACTAGAGAGTGAAGGGACGAGTCATTGCCTTAACTAAGCTACAAGGTGGAGCCCAAGAGCTAACACTCGACCAGCAAGCCCATACAGTTAGGCGCAGACTAAGTGCCGGAGCGAAACTGGGAAGCAGAGTTAAGAGGGTGCAAGGAGACCACCTTGAGGCAGCGGGTCAATGAGGTCAAGGGGGGTGGCTTTAATCCCCGCGTCTCGTGGGGGCCTCATTACCCTCCTCGTCCCCACCGCTTCCTTACGGGCTAGTCATGCCCGTGCCATCTCTTGGCTGGCTTAATCTTCCTCAATCACCGCTTCCCTTCCCAACCATGAGCACACAGTCTGGCCCCAGAGCTAGAGTCCGCACCTATTAGATGCTCAGGGAACTATGAGGAGCAAGCGCCAAGACATCAGACTATATAGCACTGGGAAGGGGTCAGGATAAACATTTGGGATGGGACGGGGGAAAGGAATGGTGCCCAACCACTTGGTGGAGGGTCGGGGATTAAACACCGACCTGCATGACGCGAGACAGTCGCTCTACCGTCCGGCCCCCCCAAAGCATGCTAAAACTTTGCATCACTGCAGCAGAGAAGAAACAGGGGAAGGTAAAGTTAATTATCAGGAAAGATCGTTAGACCAGTCCGATTATGGAGCACTTGGAAGGGATATGAGGACAAGGAGCTGGGATAGGACGGAGGGAAGGAACGGTTCATTTCTGGAGCAAATAGTCCGGTATTCCTCCCATATACAGAAGCTCAAGATTGATTCATTGCAAGACGAAGGAATGAGTGGGAACCGATTATTGTTCGCACAGATCACTCCTGTGTAGTCCCCCCAGTAACTGTAGACCTGGTTGTAAATCTACCAGAGGATGTATTCCTGGGAAAAATTAATTGAAGTTAGAGTATAAAGTGAGGAAGCAGTTTGAGGATGTAGATGTGGTGCAGGTGGTAAGGCCGGACAAGCTCTCTTCAAGGATGCTAAATAATCGAGCCGTGGCGCAGCAAACATCTTCCAATAATACTTCATTTACTGAAGAGAGAGAACTGCCAGATAACTCGAAGACTGCTCATGTCACCCCCAAAATATAAGACGATAAACTAAAGCTATTACGCTACACGCATGTATCCTTGATCTGTGTTCCCTGTAAGCTGTAAGAACAAATAATTAAAATATTAGCGGAACACGGACAATCGACAAATTTAGTAAAAACCTCAAGAAGGTTGAACAGAAGGGAAAATGACAAAAATTGGCTAGAGTGCCTTGACAAAATGCCAATGATCACAAAAGAAAGATAATGATGGGATGACTGCATCTTGCAGGACTGCCATACTGCCTCCGACAGAGCCCAACGCCGGAGGCAAATAAACACACTTTAGACAAACACGGAGGGACTGGAAGGTGAGCTGGGTGAGAGAATACCTATCTACCATAACGAAGAGTTGCAGTGAGTTTGGAGAAACAAGAATGGAGGGAAGACGCAAGGTTGAGTGTCACATGTATCAGTAAGTGCCCCCCCCCACACTATTTCTGATCTATGTCACTGACATACCTGACAAAGTAAGGTGCAAAATCTGACCAAACGAATCGCAACATAACTGAAGAATGTTCTAGGTAAACCTGGGGCCAGATTCACGAAGCAGTTACGCAAGCACTTACGAACCTGTCCATTTTTTCTCAATATTTGGCGGCTTTGTTTACAATTATTAAACAGGTAATTAGCTTCGAAGCACCAGGAGGCTCTTTATAACAATAACAACAGTTGATTGGGAAGTTTTCATGCTTGCAAATTGTTTAATAAATGTAACCAAAGCCGTCAAAGATTGAGGAAAAACGTACACGTTCGTAAGTACTTGCGTAACTGCTTCGTGTTTCTGGCCCCTGGAGAGATAGTCTAAAACATGACTGCTCGATTTTAATCCAAATAAATGCAATGTGATGATATTTTGGAGGGAGGTGAGGAGGCCACGCCGGGAGTACAAGACGATAATAAAACAAGTACATAAAGGAACAGTATTTGTAAACATAACCCCAAGACTACTATCAGTTGAACATCATTTCAGCATGGTATCAGCGGCGTATGCAAAGTTCCCTAACATTCGCTTAGCCTTCAGGGACCTGGACAGGAAAACTTTCAAGATAATATATATTACCAATGTCAGACCAATACTAAAATATGTATTACCAGTGTGTGGAATGTCCTGTATATTGTAACACAAAAGCAAAACTAATACAAGTCCAAAAGTTGACTACAAACCTAATCCCCTGGACTTAACAAGTTTCAGTAACAAGAAAAGAACGAGTGAAATAGACCTCACCCCGCTGGGAAAAGGAGAGCGTAAGAGTCGAGTTGACTATAAATAAGTTTCTTACTGACAACTGGACTATACAGAAATGTTTGAGCAGGGGGACAGGACGACAGGACATGACTGGAAACTACAAACTTAGATGATGCACTTATACTGTGTAAGATATAGTTATCCAGGGAAGACAGTTGAAACAGGTGGCATTTGAGGCTAACTAGATACTATATATGGTTGCAGGAGTAGATATGACAAGAAGCAAGGAGGATCGGAAGCCACTGCAGTAGTCGAAAAGCTATTAAAACATAGGGCCCAATCATGAGACAGGAATGAAGTTTCAAGGCGATGGTTATCCCAGGCTGTGAAGGGTTTAGGTTTAGGCTACATAACGGGCACCATGACGATGGGAGGACCTAGAGTAGTAGTAGCGGTGATATATAACCCTCCACCAAATGACAGAAGACCCAGGCAAGAGTATGACAGAAACAACATGGCAGTTAATAACATAATTGAGAAGCCAGCCTCTGCTGCCTGTAGAAATCGATCCCATCTGCTCATCATGGGGGACTTCAATTACGGAAGGATAAACTGGGAGAACAAAAAACGCACGGAGGAGAGGATACATGGAGAGGCAAACTAGTGGAGGTGGCGACAAGAAACTTTCTAAGCCAACTTGTCAGGGAACCCACTAGGATGAGGGGAAACGATGAACCAGCGAGACTCTACCTAGTCTTCACTCTGAATGACTCCGACATAAGGGAAATTGACTTCGAGGCCCCAGTAGGAATGAGCGATCACAGTGTACTGACGTTTGAGTACCTGGTCGAAGAAGGGCTAAATTACTCGAGAAAGGGAACTGAAAGCAAAAGGCTGGCATTCCGTAAGGGATGCTAGCCTTCAGTAACAATAGCCGAATTGTATCTCCTTAACAATACGAGGAGATAAGAAAATTCCTAACGGATATAACATGGGAATCAGAGCTAAGGGGAAAGACGGCCCAGACATGATGGAATACATCACGCAGAAGTGCAAGGAGGCAGCCCAAAATTTATCCCGGCCCAAAAGGTAAAAATGAAATGCAGATGAGAAACCCATGGTTTAATCAGAGATGTAAGCTAGCTAAGCAACAAAGTAAAAGAGCATAGAGAAACTATAGAAATAACAGGACACGTGAGAGCAGAGAAGGATCTTGGTTATCTTGAGATGATTTCGGGGCTTAGCGTCCCCACGGCCCGGTCCTCGACCAGCCTTCTTTTGTCCCCCCCCCCCCAGGAAGCAGCCCGTAGCAGCTGTCTAACTCCCAGTACCTAGCAGTACCTATTTACTGCTAGGTAACAGAGGCATCAGGGTGAAAGAAACATTTTGCCCATTGTCTCCGCCTCCACTGGGGATCGAACCTGGAACTTCAGGACTACGAATCCTAAGCACTGTCCACCCAGCTGTCAGGCGCCCTCCTGACAGAGGGGTGGTTCTAGACAGAAAATTGTCACCTGAAGACCACATTAAGAATATTATGTGAGCCTATGCTACACTTTCTAACTTCAGATTTGCTTTTAAATACATGGATGGAGAAATACTAAAGAAATTGTTCGCGACTTTTGTTAGGCCAAAGCCGGAATATGCAGCGGTTGTGTGGTGTCCATATCTTAAGAAGCATATCAACAAACTGGAAAAGGTGCAAAGACATGCTACTAAGTGGCTCCCAGAACTGAAGGACAAGAGCTACGAGGAGAGGTTAGAGGCATTAAATATGGAAAAACTAGAAGGTAGAAGAAAAAGAGGGGATATGATCACTACGTACAAAATAGTAACAGGAATCGATAAAATTGATAGGGAAGAATTCCTGAGACCTGGAACTTCAAGAACAAAAGATCATAGATTTAAACTAACGAAACAAAGCTGCTGGAAAAATATAAGAAAAATATACTTTGTAAACAAAGTGGTAGACAGTTGGAACAAGTTAGGTGAGAAAGTGGTGGAGGCCAAAACCGTCAGTAATTTCAAAGCTTTATATGACAAAGCATGTTGGGGAGACGGGACACCACGAGCGTAGCTCTCATCCTGTAACTACACTTAGGTAATTACGACGGGAAGAACCCCCGAGCCCTGGCACGGCCCTGCTGGGAAGGCCCCCTCCACGAGCCCCCAAGAGGACAAACAAATCCAACATAGGACGGTAACTAGCCGAAGCTGCTTGGAGATACTGCACAACCAAAGGATACCAGAGAGCCAGGAATGAATACGTCAGGGTGAGAAGAGAGGCAGAATGGCAATATGAAAACGACATAGCAAGCAAGGCTAAGACCAAATTGCTGCACAGCCACATCAGAAGAAAGACAACAGTGAAGGAACAGGTAATGAAACTGAGGATAGGGGCAGACAGATTCACTACAAACGACAAAGAATTGTGCGAAGAACTCAATATGAAATTCCAGGAAGTCTTCACATTAGAGCAAGGAGAAGTTCCAGAGATAAGAGAAGGAATGGTTAACCAGGCAGCGCTAGAGGAATTTGAGATTACCAGTGGAGATGTAAGGAAGCTTTTGCATGAGTTGGATGTGACAAAGGCTATAGGCCCAGATGGAATATCACCATGGATACTAAAGGAAGGAGCAGAAGCACTGTGCCTACCACTCTCCATGGTGTATAACAAATCACTGGTGAACTGCCAAAAATTTGGAAGGCGGCAAACGTAGTCCCAATATACAAGAAGGGGAATAGACAGAAGGCACTGAACTACAGGCTAGTGTCCCTAACTTGCATACCATGCAAGCTAATGGAGAAAATTGTGCGAAAAAGCTAGTCGAACATCTGGAGCGAAGGAACTTTGAGCCGCAACACCAACATGGTTTCAGGGATGGCAAGTCATGCCTCACAGGATTATTAGAATTCTACGATCAGGCAACAAGAATCAGATAAGAAAGAGAGGGGGTGGGCAGACTGCATATTTTTGGATTGCCAGAAAGCCTTTGACACAGTGCCACACCAGAGACTTGTGCGAAAGCTGGAAATGCAGGCAAGAGTGAAAGGGAAGGTACTCCATTGGATAAGGGAGTACCTAAGTAGCAGAAGACTGCGAGTCACTGAGAGGGGCGAGGTCTCAGATTGGCGAAACGTCACCAGTGGGGTCCCGCAGTTCAGTCCTTGGACCTATACTGTTTCTTATATATGTATATGATCTTCCAGATGGTATAGAATCATTCCTCTCATTGTTTGCTGATGATGCAAAAATTATGTGGAGGATTAAGACGGAGGAAGACAGCATGAGACTACAAGATAACCTAGACAGACTGCATGAATGGTCCAGCAAATGGCTACTAAAGTTCAACCAGAGTAAATGTAAGGTAATGAAATTAGGCAGTGGAAACAGGCCAGACACAGGATACAGAATGGGAGATGAAATCCTTCGTGAAACGGACAGAGAGAAGGATCTAGGAGTTGATATCACACCAACCCTGTCTCCTGAAGCTCACATCAATATTTACATATGACTATGGGTAATATTTCCCCTATAGGCAGGAGTATTGTGGCACGTACCTGCAGGAGCGGCTCTTTCTCTTGGTCCTCTGTCTGAACCATCTGGGACGCGGCCCTGCAGTCCACCTTTATACACCAGCTGCCTGCAGCTGTATCTGGGCCAGGCCTTGAGATACCACTCTTTCTCGTAGAGCACCAGCCGGCCATAGAGCACCAGCTGGTCGTAGAGCACCAGCTGGTCGTAGAACACCAGCTGGCCGTAGAACACCAGCTGGCCGTAGAACACCAGCTGGCCGTAGAGCACCAGCTGGCCGTAGAGCACCAGCTGGCCGTAGAACACCAGCTGGCTGTAGAGCACCGGCTGGCCGTAGAGCACCGCTGGCCGTAGAGCACCAGCTGGCCGTAGAGCACCAGCTGGCCGTAGAGCACCAGCTGGCCGTAGAGCACCAGCTGGCCGTAGAGCACCGGCTGGTCGTAGAGCACCAGCTGGCCGTAGAGCACCAGCTGGCCGTAGAGCACCAGCTGGCCGTAGAGCACCAGCTGGCCGTAGAACACCAGCTGGCCGTAGAACACCAGCTGGCCGTAGAACACCAGCTGGCCGTAGAACACCAGCTGGCGTAGAACACCAGCTGGCCGTAGAACACCAGCTGGCCGTAGAACACGTGACGGTGGTAGGGCTCAACTTACACTGCACTCAATAACTACTTGAACCACTGATCTTTTGATAACTGTGTCACTTTTCAGTGAATTCTCTTCAACACATCACACATATATATATATTACAGCAACACTTTCATAACAGCGTCGTTTTTCATGGTCTTACACACACAAACAGCAAAGCTGTTTCAAAAGAGGTATACCAAATTTCCTTCTCCACACCCACGTAAGAGCCTACTTCGGGTACTGCTCATCTGTTATGTACACATTCTCTAGATTCCTGAAACCACAATCATTCACGTTACTTGTGGTAAGTCTGCAAGGCGACGCTGGCCCCACAAGTCTATTTACAAGCAGAAACAAATGTTTATCCACCCGGCCCACTCATTACAAGTCATACCTGGCAATTCTCTGACGTCGACTCATAAGAACTGGCCTCATGGAGCACGTTTCAGGAGAGTTAGCATGTGGTGGGCTAACTCTGGCCAAAACGAATATCCAGTATTAAACTTATAATTGATTACAACAGAAATATAATTAAAATGAAAAAAATCCATTAACAGGATATCTTTGAAGTGAGAGAAAGTAGGAAGAGAGGACTTAAATGTAAGCCAGAAACACAAATGAGCCGAAGGGAATACTTGTACCTTATGCAAGTCGAGTGTAACGAGAAGAAGAAGCTGTGGAAGCCACCTCCATCTACAAGTTGAGGGTCAATTTCAACAAAGAATGTGAATGTGAGAGTAGTTCAATTGTAACACAACAGGTACACCAGGGCAAGAAACCGGGCATAAAGAGCTACCCTCACTCATTTGTAGTCACAGATAGGTAAGGATCCATCTCTCTCTCTCTCTCTCTCTCTCTCTCTCTCTCCCTCTCTCTTTCTCTCGTTACTCTGCCTTCCCACACACAATAACTTTCCGGAGGTCTTCGTGGCCCTGGACATTCTCCTACAGTAGTGTCCCCCAAATCCCAGGAGGGGTCTGGGATGGGGGCGCCGCTCCCGTGCTGTCCTCTTCTCTTGGCTCCACCATTTTCCCACGTATATTTCCTCGTTTTCTAAATCTCTTTCTGATCAGCAGATATATCTTCCACCCGCGGACACCTTCCCTTCCCACAACCATCTCCCTGTCTGCACCTTAATCCCTTCCTCCCTCCCTATCCCTCCCTCCCTTTCCCACCTCCCTTCCCCTCTCTACCTCTCTTTTTCCTTCTCACCTTACCTCCCTTCTCTCCCTTTCTACTTCGATTCCGTTTCTCACTCCTCGTGTCCTGTGCCACTTCCCCTTCAACTTGTGGTCAGTCACTCCTCAACGTGTCTTAAACCGTTTTCTTTGCTGTACTTCAGTGCTCTACTTTATTTTCCGTGTCTATATTTCCCTAATGCATTGTCTGTCCTCTCTCTCTCTCTCTCTCTCTCATCTCTCTCTCTCTCTCTCTCTCTCTCTCTCCCCCCCCTCTCTCTCTCTCTCTCTCTCTCTCTCAAAATTGTCTGGATTTTCATCACGAAGATATAAGAGGAAAGAAACACTTCCGCCGCCAGTGCTCCACCTGATCATAGTTGGATGAAGGGGAGAATTAGTTTTCTTTCCCTCCATCCACTCCCCTTCTCCCTTCACCTCCCCCTCCCGACCTGCCCAAGGACACGGGACTGTGGTGACGAGCAACTGTGGAATTATCACGACTAATGAAAGGGGGGGGGTGATGTTTGAGGCTTGGGGTGACTGATGCATAAATTACAGCAAGATGAATTATGTCAGGAGGAGGGAGGGCAGAGAAGGGGGGGGGCCAGGGAAGTGGACGAAGGGTAGGGTGAGGCAGAGTAGTGCAGACAGGCAGGACAGACTAGTACTTTTCAGGTCGTTCCAGGATGTCGGTGGGAGGTCAGTAAGAAGTAAGATGGGTGTATCTTGATTCTACATGCAGATGCTGATGTTTGGATCGAATACATGTTGGTTTGAACAGCAGAGGATGGGGATACCTAGATATCTTAAGGTCAACTTCAAACATTGTTATCACAGGGTACACGTTAATTTGGCTGCAAGGTCTGGTTCATTAATGATGGGTTATATTTATGTGTGAGGTATCCATACAAAGGAAAATCGAGACCCTTTACTCTGTTCAACAATTAGGTCATTTATAATTGGGCGTATGAGGTTCTTGCTGTCGCTCTTCCCAAAGAAGTTTTCGATTGCTTGAAGAGCCGACTTTGAATCACAGAATATTGTTCCTCCTCCAATGTTTTTAATGTACTGGTGAGCATAAGTGTAATTAGAGCTGCTAGTTCATGACTATAGTGTGTGGAGGTCAGCCCAGTCATTGGTTCAAAAATCTAGACCCTAATGGAGACGATGGTCTTTAGTGCTGACATATTATTCAGTATAAACAACCTACCTGGACTGCTGCGAGAGTCAGCTTACACCAGTATGAGGATTGGACTGACATGCCGTACGTGGATAGACACAGTGGCTCGTGAGATCTTAACACCCTCTCTGGGAGAGGCACATTGTTTTCAGAGTGACAGCTTTGAGAAGAGCAAGGGTCTGTCATATCTGTGTCTCTGTGTCACAGTGTGTGTGTATGATATTGAAATGGGTGGTACATGATAAAGGCAGGGACTATCATGCCAGACAGGGGGTTAGATTGCCACCTGCAAAAGGGTGAATTTAAGGATATGAGCCGATATTTAAGGTAAGAGGCTTGTGTGCGCTAACAAGGAAAGGGGGGCGGAAAGGAAAGGCAATTTCTCATAATGGGAGTGAAGTTGGTGTAAAGACGGCGAAGGCCGAGGGGGTCAATAGGGGTTGTGGGGTGAG
>WNGS01004009.1:0-16191 GCA_020271785.1 Procambarus virginalis
GGGGAAGGGAGGAGGATGTAGGGGAAGGGGGAGGATGTAGGGGAAGGGAGGAGGATGTAGGGGAAGGGGGGGAGGTGTAGGGGAAGGGGGGAGGATGTAGGGGAAGGGGGGAGGATGTAGGGGAAGGGGGGGAGGAGTAGGGGAAGGGAGGAGGATGTAGGGGAAGGGGGGAGGATGTGGGAAGGGAGGAGGATGTGGGAAGGGGGGAGGATGTAGGGGAAGGGGGGAGGATGTAGGGGAAGGGGGGAGGATGTAGGGGAAGGGGAGGCAACGCAGGGTGAGACAAGAGAAACAGGAACAGGAGAGGTACCAACACTAAATATTGGCACACCAATGACGGGACAATGACCTTGTAATACGACTGAGAAGCAACACAACACACACGTCAGACATTGTAGTTAAGTAAGCCCGATTTATAAACAAACTAGAAACAAAGAGGTAATAAGAAGTGGTATAAGTTTTTTTTTATTAATATATTTTCTACCACAGACGTGGCCACACATTTACAATGCTAACAGCATATATACATTTTCTTCTGTCTTCCATGGACAGGGTGAGAGATGTGTTAAACATATAGTTAAGGGATTTATGAACAATCAACCACAGGTGATTTGGTGTGGCAGGTAACCAGGAAGGCTGGCTGTGTGCACACACTATACACACAATGTGCACACGTCGTCAGGCGCCGACCGGGTCAAACGTCCCGGAAGGAGGAGGAGCGTGGAGGATCTCCTGGTGTGCTGTCATTTACCTCTTAATAGTTCCGGGGAGGTTTTTTGCGTGGATATTCCTGCGCGGGCCTAAGCCTCTGGCTGGCCCACTAAGTGATGCTTGTTTCTGTTTTACTTGGATGGAGTATGAGTATTTATGACTCGTATGGTCGCTTCAGTAAGATTTTGCCATATGTGTTTAACAACTTCTTCTGCTCTGTTGAATCTAAGTTGAATCTTAATGGGTTTTGTAACTGCGCACTGTGTTAGGTAATGTTCCAGTGGTCTGTCGGGCATTTCTCCACAGTGCTGACATTTCCTCTCATCTTCCGGAACCTGTAAGCCTATTTCCCATGCTCATGGGTATCCAAGCCTGATGCGATTTAAGTGTACTTCTGTTGCTCTACTGCTCCCTTTCATCAAACTAAGTGGTTCGTAGTTGGTTGAATTCTTGTACCAACCCGCAGATCCTGATGCTGCAACTGCTGTGTTGTGGTCACTGTACATCTTTTGCATTGCTCTATTTCTTATTACTTTCTTAATCTGTGATAGACTCTGTGGTATGTAAATGTCTACATTTCTTCTCGGTTCCAGGGATGAACGTCCCCGCTCCCCGGCCTCTGACGAGGCCTACTAATCGGTGGTCTGGTCAACCAGACTATTGTACGGCTCCTCGCAGCTTGACGTATTAATCACAATCTGGTTGATCAAGTATCATTTGGAGGCGATTCTGCCGTGAGGACGCAACTTTGCTCAGCTACCCAGAGTTCACAGAACTCCCGAGGCTTTAATGTTTTTGAAGATAAGTTCCAGCTCATGCGCCACGGAAAAATTAAAATATAAAAACGGAAACCACGTACAAAACTCAGGCAAATCATAAAATAGAACGAAAAAGCAATGTAAAGGATCTGGGTGTACTCATGTGAGAAGACCTTACCTTTAAAGAACACAATAAAGTAACCGTCACAACTGCAAGAAAAATGACAGGTTGGATAACAAGAATCTTTCACACTAGAGATGCTATACAGATGATGAAACTTTTCAAAACGCTTGTGCTCTCTAGAGTGGAGTGCTGCTGCACAATGACAGCCCCTTTTCAATGCTGGAGAAATTGCTGACCTGGAGAGCGTGCAGAGATCCTTTACTGCTAGAATCCACTCAGTAAAACATCTAAACTATTGGGACCCACTAAAATGCCTAAATCTGTATTCTCTTGAGCGCAGGCGGGAGAGATACATAATAATTTACACGTGGAAAATAGTAGAGGGGCTGGTCCCAAACCTGCACACAGAAATAACACCACATGAGACCAGAAAGCATGGCAGGATGTGCAGAATACCCCCGTTGAAGAGCAGAGGTACAACAGGTACTCTGAGAGAGAACTCTATCAACATCAGAGGCCAGAGACTGTTCAACACGCTTCCACTACACATAAGGGGCACAACTGGCCAACCCCTCACAGTGTTCAAGAGAGAACTTGTTAAACACCTCCAGAGGATACCTGATCAACCAGGCTGTGATTCATACGTCAGGCTGCGAGCAGCCGGGTCCAACAGTCTGGTTGACCAGTCCAGCAACCAGGAGGCCTGGTCGAGGACCGGGCCGCTGGGACGCTAAGCCCCGAAATCATCGCAAGGTAACCGCTGGGATCACTGGGTGGTGGTGAAGCCTGCCTGCGTAGGGGACCGGAGTTCTCCGGTGTCGATTTTGAAGAAGCCATAGACAGTATGCCTATGTACTCTGCACCAGGCCCTGATTCTTGAAACTATATATATTCATCAAGAACTGTAAAAAAAAACACTATCGCAGGCCCTTCACATTCTTTGGAGACAGAGCCTAGATACTGGCGTTATCCCTGACATACTAAAAACATCAGAGATAACACTCCATAAAGGAGGAAATAAGGCAGAGGAAAAAATTTACAGACTGATAGCACTAACAACACACATCATAAAAATCTTTGAGAGAGTGCTAAGAAGTAAGATCACAAAATACATGGAATCGCAGCACCTCCATAACCCCAGACAACATGGTATCAGAACAGGGCGCTCTTGCCTGTCACAGTTGCTGGACCACTATGACATGGCATTTGATGCCATGGAAGACAAACAAAACGCTGATGTAATTTACACACATTTCACAAAAGACTTCGACAAATGTGACCATGGTGTTATTGCACACAAAATGTGTTCAAAAGGAATTACGGGGAAAAATAGGCAGATGGATCTACAATTTTCTGACTAATAGAACCAATGTGTAATTGTCAGCAAAATGGAATCCGATCCATTAACCGTGAAGAGCTCAGTCCCCCAGGGTACTGTGCTTGCTCCAGTACTTATTTTCATCCTCATATCGGACATAGACAAGGACACAATCTGTAGTACTGTATCATCCTTTGCAGATGACACTAGGATTTTTATGAGAGAAGACACCATAGAGGACACGGCAAACCTCCAATCAGATGTAAATCAGGTCTTTCTATAGGCTACAGAAAATAATATATTGTTTAACGAAGATAAGTTCCAGCTCATGCGCTACGGAAAAAATTAAAAAACGGAAACCACACACAAAACGCAGTCAAATCATGACCTAGAACGAAATGGCAATGTAAAGGATCTGGGTGTACTCATGTCGGAAGACCTTACCTTTAAGAACACAGTAAAATGTGTTATTTAAAGAACACAATAAAGTGTGTTTCCTTGCAGTCACATATGGAAGAAAAATGACAGGTTGGATAATAAGAACCTTTCACACTAGAGATGCTATACCGATGATGATACTTTTCAAGACGATTGTGCTCTCTAGAGTGGAATACTGCTGCACAATGACAGCCCCTTTCAAAGCTGGAGAAATTGCTGACCTGAAGAGCGTGCAGAGATCCTTTAACGCTAGAATCCACTCAGTAATACGTCTAAACTATTGGAACCGACTAAAATGCTTAAATCTGTATTTTCTTGAGCGCAGGTGGGAGAGATACATAATAATTTACACATGGAAAATAGTAGAGGGGCTGGTCCCAAACCTGCACACAGAAATAACATCACATGAGACCAGAAGGCATGGCAGGATGTGCAGAATACCCCCCCCCCCCGGTTGCAGAGCAGAGGTGCAATAGGTACTCTGAGAGAGAACTCTATCAACATCAGAGGCCCGAGACTGTTCAACACGCTTCCACTACACATAAGGGGCGTAACTGGCCGACCCCTCACAGTGTTCAAGAGAGAACTGGATAAACACCTCCAAAGGATACCTGATCAACTAGGCTGCGAGCAGCTGCGTCTAACAGCCTGGTTGGCCAGTTCAGCAACCAGGAGGCCTGGTCGAGGACCGGGCCGAGGGGATGCTAAGCCCGAAACCATCTCAAGGTAACCTCCTCCCAGCGACTCCAAGGGGATGAGGTGGGGGGGGGGGGGGGGACATCAAACCTCTTCCGGAATTTGTGTTTATCTGCGGCAAGGCACAATAGTGTTGAGCCTGCAGGCGACGTGTACATAGCCGCGAGGCTGCGTGTCGTCCTACACGGGAACGACGGGGCACATCCGGCACTTACCTGCTCCTGCTTGATGGGGTTCTGGGAGTTCTTCTACTCCCCAAGCCCGGCCCGAGGCCAGGCTTGACTTGTGAGAGTTTGGTTCACCAGGTTGTTGCTTGGAGCGGCCCGCAGGCCCACATACCCACCACAGCCCGATTGGTCCGGCACGTTTTTTTAGAAAAGTCTAGTTTTCTCTTGAAGATGTTCACGGTTGTTTCGGCAATATTTTTTATGCTCGCTGGGAGAGTGTTGAACAACCGCGGACCTCTGATGTTTATACAGTGTTCTCTGATTGTGCCTTTGGCACCCTTGCTCTTCACTGGTTTTATTCTGCATTTTCTTCCATATCGTTCACTCTAGTAAGTTGTTATTTTACTGTGTAGATTAGGGACCTGGCTCTCCAGTATTTTCCATGTGTATGTTATTTGATATCTCTCTCGTCTCCTTTCTAGAGAGTACATTTGGAGAGCTTTGAGACGATTCCAATAATTTAGGTGCTTTATCTCGTCTATGCGTGCCGTATATGTTCTCTGTATTCCCTCTATTTCAGCAATCTCTCCTGGTCTGAAGGGGGAAGTGAGTGCTGAGCAGTACTCGAGACGGGACAACACAAGTGACTTGAAGTGTACAACCATTGTGATGGGATCCCTTGGTATGAAAGTTCTTGTAATTCATCCTATTATTTTTTTCTGGCTAACGCAATATTTGTGACCACATATATGGGTATAATTTTCATCAACTTGTACTATTGTGGCCTCTAAACCACGACCACCACCAGGTGTCGTGTCCTAACACTCCCAACACATTACTAAAGCGATGGCTAAAGACCCTTATCCTATGATCCTGCTTCCGCCTCCACATCCTTGCCTCACAAGATGAGAGGAAAAGGTGTGTGTATCAGTGTACACACAGTACACTGTGTACACTGATGTACTTGTCAGTGTGTACGCATACACTGATACTGTGTGGGGCATGCCCTCGGGTATACTGCAAAGAGGTCACAATGCCGCCCCGCCCTGACCCACAATACCAGGCTGCTGCTGGTGCTGCGGGCGGATGGATGCAGCTTCTGTAGCCCCTGGGTCTCCAGGCCAAGTGTTCCTTGATGAGTGCGTCAGGCACCATAACTGTGTGCACCACCTCTAACCCCAGGTGGGGCGGCGTTCACCTCACCAGGTGGGGAGGCGTTCACCTCACCAGGTGGGGAGGCGTTCACCTCACCAGGTGGGGAGGCGCTCATCTCACCAGGTGGGGAGGCGCTCATCTCACCAGATGGGGAGGCGCTCTTCCTCAGCAGGTGGGGAGGCGCTCATCTCACCAGGTGGATAGGCGTTCACCTCACCAGGTGGGGAGGCGCTCTTCCTCACCAGGTGGGGAGGCGCTCACCTCACCAGGTGGGGAGGCGCTCTTCCTCACCAGGTGGGGAGGCGCTCTTCCTCACCAGGTGGGGAGGCGCTCACCTCACCAGGTGGGGAGGCGCTCTTCCTCACCAGGTGGGGAGGCGCTCACCTCACCAGGTGGGGAGGCGCTCATCTCACCAGGTGGGGAGGCGCTCATCTCACCAGGTGGGGAGGCGCTCTTCCTCACCAGGTGGGGAGGCGTTCACCTCACCAGGTGGGGAGGCGCTCTTCCTCACCAGGTGGGGAGGCGCTCTTCCTCACCAGGTGGGGAGGCGCTCTTCCTCACCAGGTGGGGAGGCGCTCTTCCTCACCAGGTGGGGCGGCGTTCACCTCACCAGGTGGGGAGGCGCTCTTCCTCACCAGGTGGGGAGGCGCTCACCTCACCAGGTGGGAGGCGCTCATCTCACCAGGTGGGGAGGCACTCTTCCTCACCAGGTGGGGAGGCGTTCACCTCACCAGGTGGGGAGGCGTTCACCTCACCAGGTGGGGAGGCACTCTTCCTCACCAGGTGGGGAGGCGTTCACCTCACCAGGTGGGGAGGCGTTCACCTCACCAGGTGGGGAGGCGTTCACCTCACCAGGTGGGGAGGCGCTCATCTCACCAGGTGGGGAGGCGCTCATCTCACCAGGTGGGGAGGCGCTCATCTCACCAGGTGGGGAGGCGCTCTTCCTCACCAGGTGGGGAGGCGCTCTTCCTCACCAGGTGGGGCGGCGTTCACCTCACCAGGTGGGGAGGCGCTCTTCCTCACCAGGTGGGGAGGCGCTCACCTCACCAGGTGGGGAGGCGTTCACCTCACCAGGTGGGGAGGCGCTCTTCCTCACCAGGTGGGGAGGCGCTCTTCCTCACCAGGTGGGGAGGCGTTCACCTCACCAGGTGGGGAGGCACTCTTCCTCACCAGGTGGGGCGGCGTTCACCTCACCAGGTGGGGAGGCACTCTTCCTCACCAGGTGGGGAGGCGCTCTTCCTCACCAGGTGGGGAGGCGCTCTTCCTCACCAGGTGGGGAGGCGCTCTTCCTCACCAGGTGGGGAGGCGCTCTTCCTCACCAGGTGGGGAGGCGCTCTTCCTCACCAGGTGGGGAGGCACTCTTCCTCACCAGGTGGGGAGGCACTCTTCCTCACCAGGTGGGGAGGCACTCTTCCTCACCCGGTGGGGAGGCACTCTTCCTCACCAGGTGGGGAGGCACTCTTCCTCACCAGGTGGGGAGGCACTCTTCCTCACCAGGTGGGGAGGCACTCTTCCTCACCAGGTGGGGAGGCACTCTTCCTCACCAGGTGGGGAGGCACTCTTCCTCACCAGGTGGGGAGGCACTCTTCCTCACCAGGTGGGGAGGCACTCTTCCTCACCAGGTGGGGAGGCGCTCTTCCTCACCAGGTGGGGAGGCACTCTTCCTCACCAGGTGGGGAGGCGCTCTTCCTCACCAGGTGGGGAGGCGCTCTTCCTCACCAGGTGGGGAGGCACTCTTCCTCACCAGGTGGGGAGGCACTCTTCCTCACCAGGTGGGGAGGCTCTGTTCTTCACTCATTCCCTGACACCTCTTACCCCTTCTCCTTTTCTCCCTCGTGTATTCACCTAGTTGTGCTTGCCGGGTTTGAGCTCTGGCTCTTTCGGCCCGCCTCTCAACTGTCAATCAATGAACTTTTTTTCCACACACACACACACACACCCAGGAAGCAACCCGTAATAGCTGTCTAACTTCCAGGTACCCATTTACTGCTAGGTAACAGGGGCAACAGGGTGAAAGAAACGCTGCCCATTTGTTTCCGCCATCAGCGGAGATCTATCTCCGGGATATAGGATTACGCGTCCCAAGCGCTGTCCACTCAGCCACCGGCCCCTGTATGTATGCCCCCTCTCTTGCTCCTACCTGGCGCCCCATCATGTCTTCTCTTTAAGAGTTACCCTCACTACCCCGTGCGGGGACCAACATTACCATTATGGTTAATGTCGCTCACAGCAGGCAGCAACACCGGCTCCGGGCAAAGGCAGGTTACCCGCAAGCACAGCATCATCGTCATCACCATCCTCATCACCATCATCTTCAGCACCATCATCTTCATCACCATCCTCAGCATCGTCACCATCATCCCGACAACACTAGGAGTCGAGTCACCTGCCCCACCAATTACCTGCACCGTAATCATCTTGCTGATGATGCTCACCTGCTGGTGGTGGTGCCGGGGGCATGATGCCCTCGCCCTCCCCCGGGGCACGCCCCATCACTCCACCTCCTGACCTGCGGCTGCCGCAGCCACCCTGGCGAGGGCACGCAGCGGCTCGCCACCTCTCGGGTTAATAATGAGCTCTGAAAACAGTGAGTTACGGGCTATTCGTGCCCGTGGCTTGGAGCGGCCCGCAGGCCCACACATCCACTGCGGCCTGGTTGGTCCGGCACTTCTTCAAAGAACTTATCTAAGTGTCTCTTGAACACATCCACCTTTGTTCCACCAATATTTCTAATGGTTTCTTTTGGTTTCTATTCTATAGTTCTATAGAACTTCTGGTTTCAACTCTTTTGACCATGTCGTAGCTCAGTCGACTAAGGCAGCGTCTGGGAAGATCTCGGACGTAGGTTCGAATCCTTCGTCACGGCCCTTGTGGATTTCTTCATTTCTAATGCTTGCTATGAGGGAGTTGAACAGGTTTGGAACTCTGATTTGTGCCTATGGCACCTGTACTCTTAATTGGTTCTATTCTGCCTCTCCTTCTGTATCTTTCGTTCCAGTATGTTGTTATACTACTGTGCAAATTTGGGACCTGGCCTTTAGGTATCTTCCATGTGTATATTAATTAATACCTCTGTCGTCTCCTTTCCAAAGATAACATTTTGGGAGCTTCGAGACGGTCCCAATAATTTAGATGTTTTATCGTTTCTATGCGTGCCGTATATGTTCTCTGTATTTCCTCTAATTCAGAGATCTCTCCTGCTCTGAAAGGGGAAATGAGTACCAAGCAATACTCAAGACGGGACAGCACCAGTAATTTAAAAAGTATTAGCATTGCTGTGGGTCTCTGGATTTGAACGTTCTTATAACCCATCCTATCATTTTCCGCTACTATATTTGCTCGGTTGTGTTCACTAAATGTCAGGTCGTCAGACATAATTCCCAGATCTTTTACATGTTGCTTTCCTTCTATGAGTAGGTCTGATTGTGTCGTGTACCCTGTGTTTCGTTTAACTTCCTCGTTTCCGCAGTACCTAAGTACCTGGAACTTGTCATCGTTAAACATCAGATTATTTTCAGTTGCCCAATCGAAGACCTTATTAATATCTGCCTGCAGTTTTTCAGTCTTCTACAGAGGAAATTTTCATGCTGATTTTTGTATCATCTGCAAAGGATGACACGAAGCTGTGACTTGTATTTTTGTCTAAAGGACTGTGCCCTGGGGTGCAGAGCTTTTCACTGCAGTTGGGCTTGATGTTATTTGATTGACAGTCACTCTGCATTCTGTTTGGCAGAAAGTTGAAAATCCAACCCCCCCCCACTTTACTCGTTATTCCTGTTGATCTCATTTTATGGGCCATCACCCATGGTCACATTTGTTGAATGCCTTTGCAAAGTCCTTGATAACAACATTTGCATTTTGCTTTTCTTCTAAGGCGTCTGTGATTTTGTCATAGTACTTACCTAGTTATGTTTGCGGGGGTTGAGCTCTGGCTCTTTGGTCCCGCCTCTCAACTGTCAATCAACTGGTGTACAGATTCCTGAGCCTGTTGGGCTCTATCATATTTACATTTGAAACTGTGTATGGAGTCAGCCTCCACCATATCACTGCCTAATGCATTCCATTTGTTAACTACTCTGACACTGAAAACATTCTTTCTAACGTCCCTGTGGCTCATTTGGCTACTCAGATTCCACCTGTATCCCCTTGTTCGCGTTCCACCCGTGTTAAACAGTTTATCTTTATCTACCCTGTCGTCTGATAATTTTGTAGGTAGTGATCATGTCTCCCCTTACTCTTCTGTCTTTCAGTGTCGTGAGGTGCATTTGACGCAGCCTTTCCTCGTAACTCATGGCTCTTAATTCTTGGACTAGTCTAGTGGCATACCTCTGAACTTTTTCAAGCTTAGAAAAAGCTGGCGTGTGTGTGTGTGTGTGTGTACTCACCTATTTGTACTCACCTATTTCTGCTTGCGGGGGTAGAGCTTTGGCTCTTTGATCCCGCCTCTCAACTGGTGTACAGATTCCTGAGCCTACTGGGCTTTGTCATATCTACATTTGAAACTGTGTATGGAGTCAGCCTCTACCACATCATTGCCTAATGTATTCCACCTGTTAACTACTCTGACACTGATAAAGTTCTTTCTAACGTCCCTGTGGCTCATGTGGGTACTCAGTTTCCACCTGTGTCCCCTTGTTCGCGTACCACCAATATTGAATAGTTTATCTTTGTCTACCCGGTCGATTCTCCTGAGGATTTTGTAGGTTGTGATCATATCTCCCCTCACTCTTCTGTGTGTGTGTTTCACCTAGTTGTGTTTGCGGGGGTTGAGCTTTGCTCTTTCGGCCCGCCTCTCAACTGTCAATCAACTGTTTACAAACTACCTTTTTTTCCTCACCCCCCCCCCCCACACACACCCTAGGAAGCAGCCAGTGACAGCTGACTAACTCCCAGGTACCTATTTACTGCTAGGTAACAGGGGGCATTCAGGCTGAAAGAAACTTTGCCCATTTGTTTCTGCCTCGTGCGGGAATCGAACCCGCGCCACAGAATTACGAGTCCTGCGCGCTATCCACCAGGCTACAAGGCCCCTAAGGCCCTGTGAGTGTGTGTGTGTGTGTGTGTGTGTGTGTGTGTGTGTGTGTGTGTGTGTGTGTGTGTGTGTGTGTGTGTGTGTGTGTGTGTGTGTGTACTCACCTAGTTGTGTCTGCAGGATCGAGCATTGACTCTTGGAACCCGCCTTTCGAGCATCGGTTGTTTACAGCAATGACTATCGTCCTATTTCCCTATCATACCTGGTTTTAAAATTATGAATAGTATTTGCTTCCACAACCTGTTCCTTAAGTGCATTCCATTTTCCCACTACTCTCACGCTAAAAAACGGAAACATCCTAACATCCGTTAGGAAACCGTTAACAGATGAGTCACGCTAAAAAACGGAAACATCCTAACATCCGTTGACTCATCCGTTAACAGATGAGTTACAGGGATGTTAGGAAACTTGCAACAACGACCAGCAACATCCCTGTGACTCATCTGAGTTTCCAGCTTCCACCCATGTCCCCCCGTTCTGTTACTATTCCGTGTGAACATTTCGTCTATGTCCACTTTGTCAATCCCTCTGAGTATTTTATACGTTCCTATCATGTCCCCCCTCTCCATTCTTCTTTCTAGTATCGTAAGGCACAGTTCCCTCAGGCGCTCCTCATACCCCATTCCTCGTAACTCTGGGACGAGTCTCGTTGCAAACCTCTGAACCTTTTCCAGTTTCCTTATATGCTTCTTCAGATGGGGACTCCATGATGAGGCGGCATACTCTAAGACTGGCCTCACGTAGGCAGTGTAAAGCGCCCTAAATGCCTCCTTACTTAGGTTGTGTGTGTGTGCGTGAGTGAGTGAGTGAGTGAGTGAGTGAGTGAGTGAGTGAGTGAGTGAGTGAGTGAGTGAGTGAGTGAGTGAGTGAGTGAGTGAGTGAGTGACTGCCTGACTGAGTGACAGAATGGGTGGGCAACGATGTGTAGGGCAGGATGTGGGAAGGTGTGTGACGGTAGCAAGTGGCACAAGTGTGGGGTGTGGTGGGGTGTGGTGGGGTGGGGTGGTGGTGGGGTGTGGGGTGTGGTAGTGGTGGGGGAAGGTTGGGAGGAAGCGAGTGGTGATCCTCCTCTTGGCTCCATTATTAGCATCCTCTCCCACTCCCCCCCCCCCCAACACTCACGCATGACTACACATACGCATACTGGCGCCTGAACTACCTTCAAGAGCCTAGGTAAAGTTTCCTTCAAACACTAATATATGTGTGTGTATGTGTGTATGTATATATATATATATATATATATATATATATATATATATATATATATATATATATATATATATATATATATATACTAATTTATAATTAAATGGATGATTAATGCAGTGGCAAACATCCCCTTGAACAGTACTTTTATTTTTAAACTTCGTATATCGTTTTGAACAACTCCGTGTTCATCATCTCATCTAAAAAACAACGAAACACGAATTGCTAAACAATAATCAGAATTACATACTAATTAAAGTCTAACTTTAAAAGTTTAGGTACTTGTAACAGTGGCCCTTTAAGATCTATGAAGACCTTGTATAACAAGTAACTGAAGTCTTCATTAAACAATAATGTCACATCGGCACAACTTTATACATTGTAGGTTCAATCCGATTTCTTCCCCCCCCCCCCCTCATTCCTTTCATGGTTCTATTTTTATTTGTTTAACAATCAGTTTATATTGATTGTTTTCTTGAGGATGTTTACAAAAATTGACTTCTTCATTTGTTTTTTATTATTTGAATTTCAACTGTTCAGTGTGGGTTTCTCAGCCTTATATATTTCCTTTTTGACAGCTGACAGCCACAGTGAGGGAGGCCGACCTACAGCTACAGTGAGGGAGGCCGACCTACAGCTACAGTGAGGGAGGCCGACCTACAGCTACAGTGAGGGAGGCCGACCTACAGCTACAGTGAGGGAGGCCGACCTACAGCTACAGTGAGGGAGGCCGACCTACAGCTACAGTGAGGGAGGCCGACCTACAGCTACAGTGAGGGAGGCCGACCTACAGCTACAGTGAGGGAGGCCGACCTACAGCTACAGTGAGGGAGGCCGACCTACAGCTACAGTGAGGGAGGCCGACCTACAGCTACAGTGAGGGAGGGACCTACAGCTACAGTGAGGGAGGCCGACCTGCAGCTACAGTGAGGGAGGCCGACCTGCAGCTACAGTGAGGGAGGCCGACCTACAGCTACAGTGAGGGAGGCCGACCTACAGCTACAGTGAGGGAGGCCGACCTACAGCTACAGTGAGGGAGGCCGACCTACAGCTACAGTGAGGGAGGGTGACCTACAGCTACAGTGAGGGAGGCCGACCTACAGCTACAGTGAGGGAGGCCGACCTACAGCTACAGTGAGGGAGGCCGACCTACAGCTACAGTGAGGGAGGGTGACCTACAGCTACAGTGAGGGAGGCCGACCTACAGCTACAGTGAGGGAGGCCGACCTACAGCCACAGTGAGGGAGGCCGACCTGCAGCTACAGTGAGGGAGGCCGACCTACAGCTACAGTGAGGGAGGCCGACCTACAGCTACAGTGAGGGAGCCCGACCTACAGCTACAGTGAGGGAGGCCGACCTACAGCTACAGTGAGGGAGCCCGACCTACAGCTACAGTGAGGGAGGCCGACCTACAGCTACAGTGAGGGAGGCCGACCTACAGCTACAGTGAGGGAGGTGACCTACAGCTACAGTGAGGGAGGGTGACCTACAGCTACAGTGAGGGAGGGTGACCTACAGCTACAGTGAGGGAGGCCGACCTACAGCTACAGTGAGGGAGGGTGACCTACAGCTACAGTGAGGGAGGGTGACCTACAGCTACAGTGAGGGAGGCCGACCTACAGCTACAGTGAGGGAGGGTGACCTACAGCTACAGTGAGGGAGGCCGACCTACAGCTACAGTGAGGGAGGGTGACCTACAGCTACAGTGAGGGAGGGTGACCTACAGCTACAGTGAGGGAGGGTGACCTACAGCTACAGTGAGGGAGGCCGACCTACAGCTACAGTGAGGGAGGGTGACCTACAGCTACAGTGAGGGAGGGTGACCTACAGCTACAGTGAGGAGGCCGACCTGCAGCTACAGTGAGGGAAGCCGACCTACAGCTACGGTGAGGGAGGGTGACCTACAGCTACAGTGAGGGAGGCCGACCTACAGCTACAGTGAGGGAGGCCGACCTACAGCTACAGTGAGGGAGGGTGACCTACAGCTACAGTGAGGGAGGCCGACCTACAGCTACAGTGAGGGAGGCCGACCTACAGCTACAGTGAGGGAGGGTGACCTACAGCTACAGTGAGGGAGGCCGACCTACAGCTACAGTGAGGGAGGCCGACCTACAGCTACGGTGAGGGAGGGTGACCTACAGCTACAGTGAGGGAGGCCGACCTACAGCTACAGTGAGGGAAGCCGACCTACAGCTACAGTGAGGGAGGCCGACCTACAGCTACAGTGAGGGAAGCCGACCTACAGCTACGGTGAGGGAAGCCGACCTACAGCTACAGTGAGGGAGGCCGACCTACAGCTACAGTGAGGGAAGCCGACCTACAGCTACAGTGAGGGAGGCCGACCTACAGCTACAGTGAGGGAGGCCGACCTACAGCTACGGTGAGGGAGGGTGACCTACAGCTACAGTGAGAGAGGCCGACCTACAGCTACAGTGAGGGAGGCCGAGCTACAGTGAGGGCGCCCGACCTACAGCTACAGTGAGGGAGGGTGACCTACAGCTACAGTGAGGGAGGGTGACCTGCAGCTACAGTGAGGGAGGCCGACCTACAGCTACAGTGAGGGAGGCCGACCTACAGCTACAGTGAGGGAGGGTGACCTACAGCTACAGTGAGGGAGGCCGACCTACAGCAACAGTGAGGGAGGGTGACCTACAGCTACAGTGAGGGAGGGTGACCTACAGCTACAGTGAGGGAGGCCGACCTACAGCTACAGTGAGGGAGGCCGACCTACAGCTACAGTGAGGGAGGCCGACCTACAGCTACAGTGAGGGAGGCCGACCTACAGCTACAGTGAGGGAGGCCGACCTACAGCTACAGTGAGGGAGGCCGACCTACAGCTACAGTGAGGGAGGCCGACCTACAGCCACAGTGAGGGAGGCCGACCTACAGCTACAGTGAGGGAGGGTGACCTACAGCTACAGTGAGGGAGGGTGACCTACAGCTACAGTGAGGGAGGCCGACCTACAGCCACAGTGAGGGAGGCCGACCTACAGCAACAGTGAGGGAGGGTGACCTACAGCTACAGTGAGGGAGGGTGACCTACAGCTACAGTGAGGGAGGGTGACCTACAGCTACAGTGAGGGAGGGTGACCTACAGCTACAGTGAGGGAGGGTGACCTACAGCTACAGTGAGGGAGGGTGACCTACAGCTACAGTGAGGGAGGGTGACCTACAGCCACAGTGAGGGAGGCCGACCTACAGCAACAGTGAGGGAGGGTGACCTACAGCCACAGTGAGGGAGGCCGACCTACAGCTACAGTGAGGGAGGCCGACCTACAGCTACAGTGAGGGAGGGTGACCTACAGCTACAGTGAGGGAGGCCGACCTACAGCTACAGTGAGGGAGGGTGACCTACAGCCACAGTGAGGGAGGCCGACCTACAGCTACAGTGAGGGAGGGTGACCTGCAGCTACAGTGAGGGAGGGTGACCTGCAGCTACAGTGAGGGAGGCCGACCTACAGCTACAGTGAGGGAGGCCGACCTACAGCTACAGTGAGGGAGGGTGACCTACAGCCACAGTGAGGGAGGCCGACCTACAGCAACAGTGAGGGAGGCCGACCTACAGCTACAGTGAGGGAGGGTGACCTACAGCTACAGTGAGGGAGGCCGACCTACAGCTACAGTGAGGGAGGCCGACCTACAGCTACAGTGAGGGAGGGTGACCTACAGCCACAGTGAGGGAGGCCGACCTACAGCAACAGTGAGGGAGGCCGACCTACAGCAACAGTGAGGGAGGGTGACCTACAGCTACAGTGAGGGAGGGTGACCTACAGCTACAGTGAGGGAGGCCGACCTACAGCTACAGTGAGGGAGGCCGACCTACAGCTACAGTGAGGGAGGGTGACCTACAGCCACAGTGAGGGAGGGTGACCTACAGCTACAGTGAGGGAGGCCGACCTACAGCTACAGTGAGGGAGGCCGACCTACAGCAACAGTGAGGAGGCCGACCTACAGCTACAGTGAGGGAGGGTGACCTACAGCTACAGTGAGGGAGGGTGACCTACAGCTACAGTGAGGGAGGGTGACCTACAGCTACAGTGAGGGAGGCCGACCTACAGCTACAGTGAGGGAGGCCGACCTACAGCAACAGTGAGGGAGGCCGACCTACAGCTACAGTGAGGGAGGGTGACCTACAGCTACAGTGAGGGAGGGTGACCTACAGCTACAGTGAGGGAGGCCGACCTACAGCCACAGTGAGGGAGGCCGACCTACAGCTACAGTGAGGGAGGGTGACCTACAGCCACAGTGAGGGAGGGTGACCTACAGCCACAGTGAGGGAGGGTGACCTACAGCTACAGTGAGGGAGGGTGACCTACAGCCACAGTGAGGGAGGGTGACCTACAGCTACAGTGAGGGAGGCCGACCTACAGCTACAGTGAGGGAGGCCGACCTACAGCCACAGTGAGGGAGGCCGACCAACAGCTACAGTGAGGGAGGGTGACCTACAGCTACAGTGAGGGAGGCCGACCTACAGCCACAGGGCCGTGCTGGTAAGCGTCAGGAGAGGCTAGTGTATGGCTACAACATAACACCCCAACACTGATGCACACTAAGGTATTCATGAGCCAGTCAAATGTCCATATATA
>WNGS01004009.1:19055-31383 GCA_020271785.1 Procambarus virginalis
CTGACCTGGAGAGCGTGCAGAGATCCTTTACTGCTAGAATCCACTCAGTAAAACATCTAAACTATTGGGACCGACTAAAATGCCTAAATCTGTATTCTCTTGAGCGCAGGCGGGAGAGATACATAATAATTTACACGTGGAAAATAGTAGAGGGGCTGGTCCCAAACCTGCACACAGAAATAACACCACATGAGACCAGAAGGCATGGCAGGATGTGCAGGATACCCTCGTTGAAGAGCAGAGGTGCAACAGGTACTCTGAGAGAGAACTCTATCAACATCAGAGGCCAGAGACTGTTCAACACGCTTCCACTACACATAAGGGGCCCAACTGGCCAACCCCTCACAGTGTTCAGAGAAAAAGAACTTGTTAACCACCTCCAGAGGATACCTGATCAACCAGGCTGTGATTCATACGTCAGGCTGCGAGCAGCCGGGTCCAACAGTCTGGTTGACCAGTCCAGCAACCAGGAGGCCTGGTCGAGGACCGGGCCGCTGGGACGCTAAGCCCCGGAATCATCGCAAGGTAACCGCTGGGATCACTGGGTGGTGGTGAAGCCTGCCTGCGTAGGGGACCGGAGTTCTCCGGTGTCGATTTTGAAGAAGCCATAGACAGTATGCCTATGTACTCTGCACCAGGCCTGATTCTTGAAACTATATATATTCATCAAGAACTGTAAAAAAAAACACTATCGCAGGCCCTTCACATTCTTTGGAGACAGAGCCTAGATACTGGCGTTATCCCTGACATACTAAAACATCAGAGATAACACTCCATAAAGGAGGAAATAAGGCAGAGGAAAAATTTACAGACTGATAGCACTAACAACACACATCATAAAAATCTTTTGAAGAGAGTGCTAAGAAGTAAGATCACAAAATACATGGAATCGCAGCACCTCCATAACCCCAGACAACATGGTATCAGAACAGGGCTCTCTTGCCTTTCACAGTTGCTGCCACTATGACATGGCATTTGATGCCATGGAAGACAAACAAACGCTGATGTAATTTACACACATTTCACAAAAGACTTCGACAAATGTGACCATGGGTTATTGCACACAAATGTGTTCAAAGGAATTACGGGGAAAATAGGCAGATGGATCTACAATTTTCTGACTAATAGAACCAATGTGTAATTGTCAGCAAAATGGAATCCGATCCATTAACCGTGAAGAGCTCAGTCCCCCAGGGTACTGTGCTTGCTCCAGTACTTATTTTCATCCTCATATCGGACATAGACAAGGACACAATCTGTAGTACTGTATCATCCTTTGCAGATGACACTAGGATTTTTATGAGAGAAGACACCATAGAGGACACGGCAAACCTCCAATCAGATGTAAATCAGGTCTTTCTATAGGCTACAGAAAATAATATATTGTTTAACGAAGATAAGTTCCAGCTCATGCGCTACGGAAAAAATTAAAAAACGGAACCACACACAAAACGCAGTCAAATCATGACCTAGAACGAAATGGCAATGTAAAGGATCTGGGTGTACTCATGTCGGAAGACCTTACCTTTAAAGAACACAGTAAAATGTGTTATTTAAAGAACACAATAAAGTGTGTTTCCTTGCAGTCACATATGGAAGAAAAATGACAGGTTGGATAATAAGAACCTTTCACACTAGAGATGCTATACCGATGATGATACTTTTCAAGACGATTGTGCTCTCTAGAGTGGAATACTGCTGCACAATGACAGCCCCTTTCAAAGCTGGAGAAATTGCTGACCTGAAGAGCGTGCAGAGATCCTTTAACGCTAGAATCCACTCAGTAATACGTCTAACTATTGGAACCGACTAAAATGCTTAAATCTGTATTTTCTTGAGCGCAGGTGTGAGAGATACATAATAATTTACACATGGAAATAGTAGAGGGGCTGGTCCCAAACCTGCACACAGAAATAACATCACATGAGACCAGAAGGCATGGCAGGATGTGCAGAATACCCCCCCCCCCCCGGTTGCAGAGCAGAGGTGCAATAGGTACTCTGAGAGAGAACTCTATCAACATCAGAGGCCCGAGACTGTTCAACAAGCTTCCACTACACATAAGGGGCGTAACTGGCCGACCCCTCACAGTGTTCAAGAGAGAACTGGATAAACACCTCCAAAGGATACCTGATCAACTAGGCTGCGAGCAGCTGCGTCTAACAGCCTGGTTGGCCAGTTCAGCAACCAGGAGGCCTGGTCGAGGACCGGGCCGAGGGGATGCTAAGCCCGAAACCATCTCAAGGTAACCTTCTCCCAGCGACTCCAAGGGGATGAGGTGGGGGGGGGGGACATCAAACCTCTTCCGGAATTTGTGTTTATCTGCGGCAAGGCACAATAGTGTTCAGCCTGCAGGCGACGTGTACATAGCCGCGAGGCTGCGTGTCGTCGTCCTACACGGGAACGACGGGGCACATCCGGCACTTACCTGCTCCTGCTTGATGGGGTTCTGGGAGTTCTTCTACTCCCCAAGCCCGGCCCGAGGCCAGGCTTGACTTGTGAGAGTTTGGTTCACCAGGTTGTTGCTTGGAGCGGCCCGCAGGCCCACATACCACCACAGCCCGATTGGTCCGGCACGTTTTTTTTAGAAACAGTCTAGTTTTCTCTTGAAGATGTCCACGGTTGTTTCGGCATATTTTTTATGCTCGCTGGGAGAGTGTTGAACAACCGCGGACCTCTGATGTTATACAGTGTTCTCTGATTGTGCCTTTGGCACCCTTGCTCTTCACTGGTTTTATTCTGCATTTTCTTCCATATCGTTCACTCCAGTAAGTTGTTATTTTACTGTGTAGATTAGGGACCTGGCTCTCCAGTATTTTCCATGTGTATGTTATTTGATATCTCTCTCGTCTCCTTTCTAGAGAGTACATTTGGAGAGCTTTGAGACGATTCCAATACTTTAGGTGTTTTATCTCGTCTATGCGTGCCGTATATGTTCTCTGTATTCCCTCTATTTCAGCAATCTCTCCTGGTCTGAAGGGGGAAGTGAGTACTGAGCAGTACTCAAGACGGGACAACACAAGTGACTGAAGAGTACAACCATTGTGATGGGATCCCTTGGTATGAAAGTTCTTGTAAT
The DNA here is from genome assembly GCA_020271785.1 of Procambarus virginalis. NCBI lineage: Eukaryota > Metazoa > Arthropoda > Malacostraca > Decapoda > Cambaridae > Procambarus > Procambarus virginalis. The sequence goes on from WNGS01004009.1 coordinate 22,135, forward strand.
TCATTATATTATTTTTTCTGGCTAACGCAATATTTGTGACCACATATATGGGTATAATTTTCATCAACTTGTACTATTGTGGCCTCTAAACCACGACCACCACCAGGTGTCGTGTCCTAACACTCCCAACACATTACTAAAGCGATGGCTAAAGACCCTTATCCTATGATCCTGCTTCCGCCTCCACATCCTTGCCTCTGATCCTTGCCTCACAAGATGAGAGGAAAAGGTGTGTGTATCAGTGTACACACAGTACACTGTGTACACTGATGCACTTGTCAGTGTGTACGCATACACTGATACTGTGTGGGGCATGCCCTCGGGTATACTGCAAAGAGGTCACAATGCCGCCCCGCCCTCACCCACAATACCAGGCTGCTGCTGCTGCGGGCGGATGGATGCAGCTTCTGTAGCCCCTGGGTCTCCAGGCCAAGTGTTCCTTGATGAGTGCTTCAGGCACCATAACTGTGTGCACCACCTCTAACCCCAGTGGGGAGGCGCTCACCTCACCAGGTGGGAGGCGTTCACCTCACCAGGTGGGGAGGCGCTCACCTCACCAGGTGGGGAGGCGCTCTTCCTCACCAGGTGGGGAGGCGCTCACCTCACCAGGTGGGGAGGCGCTCACCTCACCAGGTGGGGAGGCGTTTACCTCACCAGGTGGGAGGCGCTCACCTCACCAGTGGGGAGGCGTTCTTCCTCACCAGGTGGGGAGGCGCTCTTCCTCACCAGGTGGGGAGGCGCTCTTCCTCACCAGGTGGGAGGCGCTCTTCCACCAGGTGGGGAGGCGCTCTTCCTCACCAGGTGGGGAGGCGCTCTTCCTCACCAGGTGGGGAGGCGCTCTTCCTCACCAGGTGGGGAGGCGCTCTTCCTCACCAGGTGGGGAGGAGCTCTTCCTCACCAGGTGGGGAGGCGCTCTTCCTCACCAGGTGGGGAGGCGCTCTTCCTCACCAGGTGGGGAGGAGCTCTTCCTCACCAGGTGGGGAGGCGCTCTTCCTCACCAGGTGGGGAGGCCTCTTCCTCACCAGGTGGGGAGGCACTCTTCCTCACCAGGTGGGGAGGCACTCTTCCTCACCAGGTGGGGAGGCGCTCTTCCTCACCAGGTGGGGAGGCACTCTTCCTCACCAGGTGGGGAGGCGCTCTTCCTCACCAGGTGGGGAGGCACTCTTCCTCACCAGGTGGGGAGGCACTCTTCCTCACCAGGTGGGGAGGCACTCTTCCTCACCAGGTGGGGAGGCGCTCTTCCTCACCAGGTGGGGAGGCACTCTTCCTCACCAGGTGGGGAGGCGCTCTTCCTCACCAGGTGGGGAGGCGCTCTTCCTCACCAGGTGGGGAGGCACTCTTCCTCACCAGGTGGGGAGGCGCTCTTCCTCACCAGGTGGGGAGGCGTTCCCTCACCAGGTGGGGAGGCGTTCACCTCACCAGGTGGGGAGGCTGTGTTCTTCACTCATTCCCTGACACCTCTTACCCCTTCTCCTTTTCTCCCTCATGTATTTACCTAGTTGTGCTTGCCGGGGTTGAGCTCTGGCTCTTTCGGCCCGCCTCTCAACTGTCAATCAATGAACTTTTTTTCCACACACACACACACACACCCAGGAAGCAACCCGTAATAGCTGTCTAACTTCCAGGTACCCATTTACTGCTAGGTAACAGGGGCAACAGGGTGAAAGAAACGCTGCCCATTTGTTTCCGCCATCAGCGGAGATCTATCTCCGGGATATAGGATTACGCGTCCCAAGCGCTGTCCACTCAGCCACCGGCCCCTGTATGTATGCCCCCTCTCTTGCTCCTACCTGGCGCCCCATCATGTCTTCTCTTTAAGAGTTACCCTCACTACCCCGTGCGGGGACCAACATTACCATTATGGTTAATGTCGCTCACACCAGGCAGCAACACCGGCTCCGGGCAACGGCAGGTTACCCGCAAGCACAGCATCATCGTCATCATCATCATCATCATCATCATCATCACCATCATCATCATCTTCACATCATCATCTTCATCACCATCCTCAGCATCGTCACCATCATCCCGACAACACTAGGAGTCGAGTCACCTGCCCCACCAATTACCTGCACCGTAATCATCTTGCTGATGATGCTCACCTGCTGGTGATGGTGCCGGGGGCATGATGCCCTCGCCCTCCCCCGGGGCACGCCCCATCACTCCACCTCCTGACCTGCGGCTGCCGCAGCCATCCTGGCGAGGGCACGCAGCGGCTCGCCACCTCTCGGGTAATAATGAGCTCTGAAAACAGAGAGTTACGGGCTATCCGTGCCCGTTGCTTGGAGCGGCCCGCAGGCCCACACATCCACTGCGGCCTGGTTGGTCCGGCACTTCTTCAAAGAACTTATCTAAGTGTCTCTTGAACACATCCACCTTTGTTCCACCAATATTTCTAATGGTTTCTATTCTATAGTTCTATAGAACTTCTGGTTTCAACTCTTTTGACCATGTCGTAGCTCAGTCGACTAAGGCAGCGTCTGGGAAGATCTCGGACGTAGGTTCGAATCCTTCGTCACGGCCCTTGTGGATTTCTTCATTTCTAATGCTTGCTATGAGGGAGGTGAACAGGTTTGGAACTCTGATTTGTGCATATGGCACCTGTACTCTTCATTGGTTCTATTCTGCCTCTCCTTCTATATCTTTCGTTCCAGTATGTTGTTATACTACTGTGCAAATTTGGGACCTGGCCTTCACGTATCTTCCATGTGTATATTAATTAATACCTCTGTCGTCTCCTTTCCAAAGATAACATTTTGGGAGCTTCGAGACGGTCCCAATAATTTAGATGTTTTATCGTTTCTACGCGTGCCGTATATGTTCTCTGTATTCCCTCTAATTCAGAGATCTCTCCTGCTCTGAAAGGGGAAATGAGTACCGAGCAATACTCAAGACGGGACAGCACCAGTAATTTAAAAAGTATTAGCATTGCTGTGGGTCTCTGGATTTGAACGTTCTTATAACCCATTCTATCATTTTCCGCTACTATATTTGCTCGGTTGTGTTCACTAAATGTCAGGTCGTCAGACATCACAATTCCCAGATCTTTTACATGTTGCTTTCCTTCTATGAGTAGGTCTGATTGTGTCGTGTACCTTGTGTTTCGTTTAACTTCCTCGTTTCCGCAGTACCTAAGTACCTGGAACTTGTCATCGTTAAACATCAGATTATTTTCAGTTGCCCAATCGAAGACCTTATTAATATCTGCCTGCAGTTTTTCAGTCTTCTACAGAGGAAATTTTCATGCTGATTTTTGTATCATCTGCAAAGGATGACACGAAGCTGTGACTTGTATTTTTGTCTAAAGGACTGTGCCCTGGGGTACAGAGCTTTTCACTGCAGTTGGGCTTGATGTTATTTGATTGACAGTCACTCTGCATTCTGTTTGGCAGAAAGTTGAAAATCCAACCCCCCCCCCCCCCCACTTTACTCGTTATTCCTGTTGATCTCATTTTATGGGCCATCACCCATGGTCACATTTGTTGAATGCCTTTGCAAAGTCCTTGATAACAACATTTGCATTTTGCTTTTCTTCTAAGGCGTCTGTGATTTTGTCATAGTACTTACCTAGTTATGTTTGCGGGGGTTGAGCTCTGGCTCTTTGGTCCCGCCTCTCAACTGTCAATCAACTGGTGTACAGATTCCTGAGCCTGTTGGGCTCTATCATATTTACATTTGAAACTGTGTATGGAGTCAGCCTCCACCATATCACTGCCTAATGCATTCCATTTGTTAACTACTCTGACACTGAAAACATTCTTTCTAACGTCCCTGTGGCTCATTTGGCTACTCAGATTCCACCTGTATCCCCTTGTTCGCGTTCCACCCGTGTTAAACAGTTTATCTTTATCTACCCTGTCGTCTGATAATTTTGTAGGTAGTGATCATGTCTCCCCCTTACTCTTCTGTCTTTCAGTGTCGTGAGGTGCATTTGACGCAGCCTTTCCTCGTAACTCATGGCTCTTAATTCTTGGACTAGTCTAGTGGCATACCTCTGAACTTTTTCAAGCTTAGAAAAAGCTGGCGTGTGTGTGTGTGTGTGTGTGTACTCACCTATTTGTACTCACCTATTTCTGCTTGCGGGGGTAGAGCTTTGGCTCTTTGATCCCGCCTCTCAACTGGTGTACAGATTCCTGAGCCTACTGGGCTTTGTCATATCTACATTTGAAACTGTGTATGGAGTCAGCCTCTACCACATCATTGCCTAATGTATTCCACCTGTTAACTACTCTGACACTGATAAAGTTCTTTCTAACGTCCCTGTGGCTCATGTGGGTACTCAGTTTCCACCTGTGTCCCCTTGTTCGCGTACCACCAATATTGAATAGTTTATCTTTGTCTACCCGGTCGATTCTCCTGAGGATTTTGTAGGTTGTGATCATATCTCCCCTCACTATTCTGTGTGTGTGTTTCACCTAGTTGTGTTTGCGGGGGTTGAGCTTTGCTCTTTCGGCCCGCCTCTCAACTGTCAATCAACTGTTTACAAACTACCTTTTTTCCTCACCCCCCCCCCCACACACACACCCTAGGAAGCAGCCAGTGACAGCTGACTAACTCCCAGGTACCTATTTACTGCTAGGTAACAGGGGGCATTCAGGCTGAAAGAAACTTTGCCCATTTGTTTCTGCCTCGTGCGGGAATCGAACCCGCGCCACAGAATACGAGTCCTGCGCGCTATCCACCAGGCTACAAGGCCCTAAGGCCCTGTGAGTGTGTGTGTGTGTGTGTGTGTGTGTGTGTGTGTGTGTGTGTGTGTGTGTGTGTGTGTGTGTGTACTCACCTAGTTGTGTCTGCAGGATCGAGCATTGACTCTTGGAACCCGCCTTTCGAGCATCGGTTGTTTACAGCAATGACTATCGTCCTATTTCCCTATCATACCTGGTTTTAAAATTATGAATAGTATTTGCTTCCACAACCTGTTCCTTAAGTGCATTCCATTTTCCCACTACTCTCACGCTAAAAAACGGAAACATCCTAACATCCGTTAGGAAACCGTTAACAGATGAGTCACGCTAAAAAACGGAAACATCCTAACATCCGTTGACTCATCCGTTAACAGATGAGTTACAGGGATGTTAGGAAACTTGCAACAACGACCAGCAACATCCCTGTGACTCATCTGAGTTTCCAGCTTCCACCCATGTCCCCCCGTTCTGTTACTATTCCGTGTGAACATTTCGTCTATGTCCACTTTGTCAATCCCTCTGAGTATTTTATACGTTCCTATCATGTCCCCCCTCTCCATTCTTCTTTCTAGTATCGTAAGGCACAGTTCCCTCAGGCGCTCCTCATACCCCATTCCTCGTAACTCTGGGACGAGTCTCGTTGCAAACCTCTGAACCTTTTCCAGTTTCCTTATATGCTTCTTCAGATGGGGACTCCATGATGAGGCGGCATACTCTAAGACTGGCCTCACGTAGGCAGTGTAAAGCGCCCTAAATGCCTCCTTACTTAGGTTGTGTGTGTGTGCGTGAGTGAGTGAGTGAGTGAGTGAGTGAGTGAGTGAGTGAGTGAGTGAGTGAGTGAGTGAGTGAGTGAGTGAGTGAGTGAGTGAGTGACTGCCTGACTGAGTGACAGAATGGGTGGGCAACGGTGTGTAGGGCAGGATGTGGGAAGGTGTGTGACGGTAGCAAGTGGCACAAGTGTGGGGTGTGGTGGGGTGTGGTGGGTGTGGTGGGGTGTGGGGTGTGGTAGTGGTGGGGAAGGTTGGGAGGAAGCGAGTGGTGATCCTCCTCTTGGCTCCATTATTAGCATCCTCTCCCCCCCCCCCAACACTCACGCATGACTACACATACGCATACTGGCGCCTGAACTACCTTCAAGAGCCTAGGTAAAGTTTCCTTCAAAACACTAATATATGTGTGTGTATGTGTGTGTATATATATATATATATATTATATATATATATATATATATATATATATATATATATATATATATATATACTAATTTATAATTAAATGGATGATTAATGCAGTGGCAAACATCCCCTTGAACAGTACTTTTATTTTTAAACTTCGTATATCGTTTTGAACAACTCCGTGTTCATCATCTCATCTAAAAAACAACGAAACACGAATTGCTAAACAATAATCAGAATTACATACTAATTAAAGTCTAACTTTAAAAGTTTAGGTACTTGTAACAGTGGCCCTTTAAGATCTATGAAGACCTTGTATAACAAGTAACTGAAGTCTTCATTAAACAATAATGTCACATCGGCACAACTTTAAACATTGTAGGTTCAATCCGATTTCTTCCCCCCCCCCCCTCATTCCTTCATGGTTATTTTTTTATTTGTTTAACAATCAGTTTATATTGATTGTTTTCTTGATGATGTTTACAAAAATTGACTTCTTCATTTGTTTTTTATTATTTGAATTTCAACTGTTCAGTGTGGGTTTCTCAGCCTTATATATTTCCTTTTTTGACAGCTACAGTGAGGGAGGCCGACCTACAGCTACAGTGAGGGAGGCCGACCTACAGCTACAGTGAGGGAGGGTGACCTACAGCTACAGTGAGGGAGCCCGACCTACAGCTACAGTGAGGGAGGCCGACCTACAGCTACAGTGAGGGAGGCCGACCTACAGCTACAGTGAGGGAGGCCGACCTACAGCTACAGTGAGGGAGGCCGACCTACAGCTACAGTGAGGGACCCCGACCTACAGCTACAGTGAGGGAGGGTGACCTACAGCTACAGTGAGGGAGGCCGACCTACAGCTACAGTGAGGGAGGCCGACCTACAGCTACAGTGAGGGAGGGTGACCTACAGCTACAGTGAGGGAGGCCGACCTACAGCTACAGTGAGGGAGGGTGACCTACAGCTACAGTGAGGGAGGCCGACCTACAGCTACAGTGAGGGAGGGTGACCTACAGCTACAGTGAGGGAGGCCGACCTACAGCTACAGTGAGGGAGGCCGACCTACAGCTACAGTGAGGGAGGGTGACCTACAGCAACAGTGAGGGAGGGTGACCTACAGCTACAGTGAGGGAGGCCGACCTACAGCTACAGTGAGGGAGGGTGACCTACAGCTACAGTGAGGGAGGCCGACCTACAGCTACAGTGAGGGAGGGTGACCTACAGCTACAGTGAGGGACCCCGACCTACAGCTACAGTGAGGGAGGGTGACCTACAGCTACAGTGAGGGAGGGTGACCTACAGCTACAGTGAGGGAGGGTGACCTACAGCTACAGTGAGGGAGGGTGACCTACAGCTACAGTGAGGGAGGGTGACCTACAGCTACAGTGAGGGAGGCCGACCTACAGCTACAGTGAGGGACCCCGACCTACAGCTACAGTGAGGGAGGGTGACCTACAGCTACAGTGAGGGAGGGTGACCTACAGCTACAGTGAGGGAGGCCGACCTACAGCTACAGTGAGGGAGGCCGACCTACAGCTACAGTGAGGGAGGCCGACCTACAGCTACAGTGAGGGAGGGTGACCTACAGCTACAGTGAGGGACCCCGACCTACAGCTACAGTGAGGGAGGGTGACCTACAGCTACAGTGAGGGAGGGTGACCTACAGCTACAGTGAGGGAGGGTGACCTACAGCTACAGTGAGGGAGGCCGACCTACAGCTACAGTGAGGGACCCCGACCTACAGCTACAGTGAGGGAGGGTGACCTACAGCTACAGTGAGGGAGGGTGACCTACAGCTACAGTGAGGGAGGCCGACCTACAGCTACAGTGAGGGAGGCCGACCTACAGCTACAGTGAGGGAGGCCGACCTACAGCTACAGTGAGGGAGGGTGACCTACAGCTACAGTGAGGGACCCCGACCTACAGCTACAGTGAGGGAGGGTGACCTACAGCTACAGTGAGGGAGGGTGACCTACAGCTACAGTGAGGGAGGCCGACCTACAGCTACAGTGAGGGAGGGTGACCTACAGCTACAGTGAGGGAGGGTGACCTACAGCAACAGTGAGGGAGGGTGACCTACAGCTACAGTGAGGGAGGCCGACCTACAGCTACAGTGAGGGACCCCGACCTACAGCTACAGTGAGGGAGGGTGACCTACAGCTACAGTGAGGGAGGCCGACCTACAGCTACAGTGAGGGAGGGTGACCTACAGCTACAGTGAGGGAGGCCGACCTACAGCTACAGTGAGGGAGGGTGACCTACAGCTACAGTGAGGGAGGCCGACCTACAGCTACAGTGAGGGAGGGTGACCTACAGCTACAGTGAGGGAGGCCGACCTACAGCTACAGTGAGGGAGGCCGACCTACAGCTACAGTGAGGGAGGCCGACCTACAGCTACAGTGAGGGAGGGTGACCTACAGCTACAGTGAGGGAGGCCGACCTACAGCTACAGTGAGGGAGGCCGACCTACAGCTACAGTGAGGGAGGCCGACCTACAGCTACAGTGAGGGAGGCCGACCTACAGCTACAGTGAGGGAGGCCGACCTACAGCTACAGTGAGGGAGGCCGACCTACAGCTACAGTGAGGGAGGCCGACCTGCAGCTACAGTGAGGGAGGCCGACCTACAGCTACAGTGAGGGAGGGTGACCTACAGCTACAGTGAGGGAGGGTGACCTACAGCTACAGTGAGGGAGGCCGACCTACAGCTACAGTGAGGGAGGGTGACCTACAGCTACAGTGAGGGAGGCCGACCTACAGCTACAGTGAGGGAGGCCGACCTACAGCTACAGTGAGGGAGGCCGACCTACAGCTACAGTGAGGGAGGCCGACCTGCAGCTACAGTGAGGGAGGCCGACCTACAGCTACAGTGAGGGAGGGTGACCTACAGCTACAGTGAGGGAGGGTGACCTACAGCTACAGTGAGGGAGGGTGACCTACAGCTACAGTGAGGGAGGGTGACCTACAGCCACAGTGAGGGAGGGTGACCTACAGCTACAGTGAGGGAGGCCGACCTACAGCTACAGTGAGGGAGGCCGACCTACAGCCACAGTGAGGGAGGCCGACCAACAGCTACAGTGAGGGAGGGTGACCTACAGCTACAGTGAGGGAGGCCGACCTACAGCCACAGGGCCGTGCTGGTAAGCGTCAGGAGAGGCTAGTGTATGGCTACAACATAACACCCCAACACTGATGCCACAACTAAGGTATTCATGAGCCAGTCAAATGACCATATATATATATATATATATATATATATATATATATATATATATATATATATATATATATATATATATATATATATATAAAAGATAAACATTAAATCATAGATGGTTTGTCTATATTTAAAGTTAAATATTTTAGTCAGATTTTAAAAATGCCGAGGCTT
>WNGS01004010.1:35993-50878 GCA_020271785.1 Procambarus virginalis
GGGCCTCACCACACATGCAGGAGAAGACAAGGTGGGGCCTCACCACACACAGGAGAAGACAAGGTGGGGCCTCACCACACATGCAAGAAGACAGGTGGGCCTCACCACACATGCAGGAGAAGACAAGGTGGGCCTCACACACATGCAGGAGAGACAAGGTGGGCCTCACCACACATGCAGGAGAGACAAGGTGGCCTCACCACACACACAGGAGAAACAAGGTGGGCCTCACCACACACACAGTAGAAGACAGGTGGGCCAAACCACATGCTAAACCATGTGCAGCGAGCTTAGGGGAGAAGAGCACTTTGGAGAATGACCAGGAACACCCCACAGGGGTGCGGGACATCTCGCTATACAGCACACTCTGAGGACCGTGTCAAATTTCCAACACCTACCACAGAGCGTGGAGAAGGAGTCATTCCTGAGCAGCATCTGCACTGGCAATAACAACGGAAGCGCCCTACCACCAAAGTGATCTTAACGACTTGATGGGATAACGACGACGCCATGGTGTTGAGTGAATGTGTCAGTCTGGAGACAATAAAAGCATCGGTCCCCGAGGATATAGCCATTATCCCATGGCAGTCTTTGAGATCCATGTCTCCAGTCGCAACAGAGCAGGAGAATGACTGTCCTAATCATGGCATGTATGTGGGAAATTTGTGATACCCAAATTGGGGTGTTAGCAATGCAGGGGGTAGTGAGACGGAGCCAGGGTTAATGGACCAGGTATCTGCAGAGTCAACTAAGTGCTCATGGATATGTAAATCATCAGGGTGTGTATGCACATCGTCACAGATCAAAATATTTAAGCCACGTAGCAGCCAAACAAATCCTGGTAGCAGTAAATCTACCAGGATCCTCACATCCTGGTAGCAGTGTTAGTCATAATGTGTGAGTGGTGACGGTGTGTGACCACCATCTGCGCCTCACCATCTCCTGTGTTCAGTAATAGTGTGGGCAAGTCGCTGTGATCTGGAAGACGGTTGAGTGTAACCTGGTGTTAGATAACTGTTGATATAACTGGCTGGCTTTGGTCCATTTATAATGCCTCGCCAATGTCCAGTCTTCTATTGTCACTATCTGACAACGCCACAACAAATAATCAACTCCAGAGTGACCATAAAAGATAGGACGTTGGCAAGTTATTATACATCAACCAAACCCAGCCAGCAGTAAGCTAACACTGGGATACACTCGCCCGTCTTCAACACCAAGACCAAACTTCCAACATACTGAATGTGACCAAAATAGTAGATCAAGTAAATAACTTTATTCACATTTTATAAACCTGAATATTGCTCTGATTTTCTGCATACATTAAAAATTCTTCAGTCCATTTTAGCTCTTAAATGCATTGGCAGATAATCCGATAACGCTGTTGCGAAGTTACTGTGCCTTGACCACCTTCTTTATCCCCAGCCCTCACTGTCAGTTCTTTTCTTCCCTCACTGACGTCCCCTCACCTTCCCCCATTGTGTCAGAACAGGAGGAGGAGCTTGCTCACATACCTTACCGTCATTCTGGCGCTATTGTTTACTACCACCACCACCACCAGCTGAGCTGCTTCCTAACCCCCTCCCCACCACCAGGTGGACTCGTCCCCCCCCCCCACCACCACCACCCTCAACGTATGATACACAAGATACACACACTACCAGGGAACCACAAGATACCACCACACTCACCAAGGGGAACCACAACCATACTCACCAATGTCGTCAGGGAAACACTGTTCGAGGAATGATCGACCGTCATCAGTTGCGAGTCATATGTAAACCAATTTCTCATTCACAAACACTGGGTTTGGCGGCTGGATTAACGAGCATTTGAACTTTGTTGAGTAAGTCGTGCTGATCCTCCACACCTCACACGCTACATATGCATGGTGGCAAGTTAACCTCGTGCCGCTAATATGCCAGTCCCGGGTCCCCTGGAGTGGCTTGAGTGCGAGGTGCTCAAGTCTGACTCTTGCAGGGTCTCCCCCCCCCCTCATGTCTGCAGCATAGGATACATGGGTACCATATGGTGGACATATGAACGATATTTATATATCTAAACAAAGAGCACTTTCCATACCTACGGCACAGACTCTGATCCCCCTTGTAAAGCACAGAGCACAGCGTGTAAAAAATCATTGGATGCAACAAAATTGCCTGATTTAGAAGACTAACATACGAGAATTGGTTGAGGGAACGCAATTTGATACGCTTTGAAATGAGAAGTAGAGGAATATGATGGAAAATTTATTCAGGAATAAAAAATACTAAATGGAAAATACTACAGAAATAAAAAAAAGTGAATAAAAGCAACCAGTTTAAACTAAGACAGGATAGGATCATGTACGTACAAACTGGAAACGCAAAGGAATTAAGAAGTACAAGTTCTCGTAGCCTTTACGAGTGGTCAACAAGATGAATGAACTTGAAGAAGATGTGGTGGAAGGCGCCTTCCTCCATCCTCACTTCACCACAAAATGCGACAGAGAAATCAAGCGTCAGAAAAGTTAAAATAAAACTGAACTGGTATACAACAAGGCCAACAGGCGGGGCATGACGACCTAACTTACCCGTAGACACTAATTGGTTAGCTCTAGGTCCGCCACCTCCCACTGTGAACCTGTGTCAGTATTGGGTGGCCAGGAGATGCTTCACCAGGGACGCCCCCTGACCTTTACTGCCTCCAGCCACACCACCCCTCCCTCCCCATACCTCTGGCCTCCTCTTCCCTCCCTCCCTCCCTCTTCCCCTCATCGTCTCCCTTGACATACCCAGCCTGAGTCTGTTGTTGGCATTTATTGAGCAATATGCGAGAGGCAAGTGGGAGGATGACTCCATCCGCTCTGACGCTGAACCAATAAACAGGTCGACTGCTTACATAAGATCTAATATATATTATATATATATATATATCTATATATATATATTATATATAATATATATATATATATATATATATAGAAATATGTGGAATAAATATATAATAAATATATATGGAATAAAGTAACCACTAGCCTCGGAGAAAAGCACACACAACGCATTAGAGGGCATTTTTTAGGTCCCCCTCTACTACTGATCTATGTTTTATCCTACCACACCTTCCTCTTATGTTTTGTTGCGCTTTATTATGCATTTCAAGGTTACAAAACGTACATTAATTAATACAATTAATACAAATGTACATATCAATTAATACAATATTAAAATAAAGTGCTTAATGCATTATGGCTCTCTTGGAGCTCCTCCGCTTCCGGACAGGAACCTAGGATGCAGCAAGCGTTTTCCCCTCTGGATGGCCCCACTTAAGGCTGAAACAAGAAACTGGCAGCCCTTGGGTCTCTGGTGATGTCACCGAGCCTGGAAACCCAATTCTTTGAGAAATCCCAAGGCGTTCCTACCCCAGGGGCATGTGTCTCAGACGCTATGGAAACAAAGGTGTATTCACCTTCCAGTCGGTTGTACTTGACTGATTTTGCTATTTTTCCTGTGGTTGGCGCCACACTTGCTTTATCAGCACCGAAGTGTTTGTAGGTGTCAGCGTGGGTGGACCACATATGTAGTCCCACTCAGCTGTCTGCCCCTTTTCCAGGGGGTATATTGTGATGCCGTCTGGGCGAAGTGAGGAGTCATCTAGGTTTTGGTCCCCTAGGATGCGAGGTTCTCTCTTCGCTGGACACTGAGCTGAAGCAAGCTCCTCTTGATGATGTCATTAACCTCGTTGTGTCTTGAATGCCAGCCCTTTGTGCTTCAGCAATGCAACCCATGCAGTCGTCCATATTGATCTGCTTCCACCCTCATGCAAATACACTTGTATTCAGTGTGAATTGGGACACCAAGGCGGAGGGCCACTGCTACACGAAGGGATTCTGGATCCAACGCGTGCCTGTTGCCCCACGAGTGTTGACACTCCCCCCCCCCTCACACAATGAGTGTTGACCATCCCCCCCCCCCCACACACACAAGAGTGTTATCTTACCTTTTCGACTCATATGCATTTTTCCAGCTTTTAATTATGTCTTTATTTACCTATTTTCTCTCATTTTAATGAGGCTTTCCTTCTGCACTTCGTTTATTCAGTTCAGTATCTTGTATGTAGTGATTATGTAGTTTTTGTTCCTTCTCTCATGTAGAGTTGTCAGATTTGGTTTCTTTAACCTCACACAGACCATATAGATTGTCTTGAAATAACTCTTGTTAATGTTTTTGTAAATGTTGTTGTAATGTGATAATGTTTACCAGCCTGCCATGACTGTCGTCCTGTGTGCCCCAAGTGTTAGCCCTTGAAGTATATCCTCTCACAAGTAATGTTATCTTTTAGATTCCTGTGGCCGCATTTCCTCTATTGTAGATTCCTTCTGATTCCCTTACCATCTTCATTACCTTACATTTTTTCGGGGTTGAACTCTAACAGCCTGTTTGCTCTTGGATAACACAGATGCTTTCACCAAGCGCATTTAGGTGAACACGCCACCCAAGACGTTACACCCATTCAGTCGACCTACAGCAACACTACAAAACTGAGCCTAGTTTATCATACCTAACAAGCTATAACATACAAGTGATGTACGAGGACGTACCAGCACACCTGCCGGGGTGCTCAGTGGTAAGCTCTTCCACTTGTCAAGTGCCTGGCTCCTCCCACGCCTCTCTCCTGTCACCTGGAGTCCTTCACACCTCCCTCAGCACCTCTCTAATCAAGCTTAACTCCTTCACTCCTACCAATCTCCTTTTTTTCCATGGAGCGTAGTGTGACATTCCGCTCAGCACCATCACCATTGAGGCCCTAGTACCCGCTGAGGCCCTCAGTAGTCACCCCGTCCTCGCATACAAAGATCCAAGCTCGTTAATCCAGCCGCCAAACCCCCTGTTTATGAATCAAAAGCGGTTTACACACGACTCAACTGATGACGTCCGAACACTTCCGGAACAAGTGCTTCGCTCACGTCCTCTGTTCAAACCACAATTCTATAAATGCTTTACAGAATCTAAACACCTAAAACCAATTTGTAATACATAATATGTTAAAATTTATGAATGCGTCTGGGGAGGACGGCCGCTGCTTTAAACAGCCTAGTGTGTGGACGGGTTGGAGTAGTGGAGTGAGTAGAGCCCTGCTGGATATCAGTCCCAACAGCCTGCTAAACCTGCCACTCGAAAGCTTGTTATTACCACTCTAATATCACAAGTCTGATGAGTAATCGCAGATATTTACACTGTCATAATTGTAAATAAAAAGATTTGTAGAGCACGTTGGCTGTACCATAGAAGTTACTGGAGTAAACTAAGCGTCGTCACCATCACTGTTGTTGTGTGTTGCTCCCGGCGGCGGCTAGTGTATTGTGCACCCCATACTCGTCCTGGTTGGTGGCTTGTCACCCCCATACTCGTCCAGGCTGATGGCTTGTCACCCCCATACTCGTCCAGGCTGATGGCTTGTCACCCCATACTCGTCCAGGCTGATGGCTTGTCACCCCCATACTCGTTCTGGTTGTTCCCACATGACCGGACGCCAGGGTCAACCACTACACACAAATATCACACGGTGAAGACGTCATGAATACCATCACTTATCACTTACCTAAACTGAGGTTGAAGTTGACCTGAGAAGCATCTGTTGTATATTGAGCGAGTCACTCTACAAGTACTGTATCTGACTGGTGCCGCTCCGCTGGTGTTGGGGATTATGTTCATGGCGGGAGGTGAGAGCCTCCTGTGAGGCAGTGGGGGAGGAGCTCACTCCGTCCACCCAACCACCGGCCAAGTTCCCATCGTTCTCCAATATATTTCCATGTACACCACGAGCTGTAGGGCGAATTTGGACCAAACCGTTGCTCTGTGAAGGGGTGGCGGCAGGCTGTAGGCCTCACGTTGCCAGTCACCAGATATTCACCATAATGACTGGGTGGGCAGTCTGCCGCGGAAGGCAGTCAGCAAGCTACCACCGTCATGGACGGTTGCCGGTTCAATTCTAATATTAAATACTTTTTGTTGATTTTATAAATTCTGTCGAGTTCTTATTCGTGAATTTAAAAACACGTGGCTATTTATAAGTTATCATTAGATGATGTTATTGCGCCGCCTCGGCTTGAACAATGGGCACAAAGCTAACAATCACGTAGTTCAGACCACACGCAGCCTAGTCATGGCGACGATGTCTCAAGCACATTGCGTGAATATCAGTGTATATAATTGTATAAGCTCATCTAACCATTGGAATGGTATTTCTTCAGCACTAAACACACCAGATAACGTCTCTGATGATAATCACAGTAAAACTGCAATGTGAAGTATTTTAATTCAGTTTAGGTGAAGAATACAAACTTTGTCATTATGGTGATACAACAGGCATGATATGAGGTCCTTGACACATTGTTGTAGAAGGATGTAGACGCCATAAGTCGCCTCACTCTACGTATGGATTATGGAGTTTTTTTCATAAAAACCAATGGATTTTTATTTTTTAGATTCTGGCAGTTAGTTAATGAAAAACTTATACTTACTAACTATTAAATAAATGAATGATTTTGTATAATCGGTGGAATAATTGTCCAGACTACCTACAATAAGCATGCGTTGGATATTTGGGTAAGATTTGTGGCAGTGCATAATTTTAAATGAAATACACATTATCTTTGAAAACTTTTTCTCATTCAGTTTCAAAGTGACGTAGTTCTAAGTAGTTCTGGTGACAAAGATTAAATATGGTAAGGTATACTTCAGCAGGTGGAGTATACTCTCAACTGTACATGTAGCCCAGCTGAAGACTTCAGCAGTAGTGACAGATACACGTCTGTTGACGTCTATTACTGGATGATCCATAGAGGTGCGGCTCCTCCTGCCAACGCGTCCTTATATACAAACACCAAGGGATCGTTGATCATGCCACCAAACCCCATCTATGCATAAAAAAAACACTTTTCACACGACTTGCAACTAATGACAAATCTGGTCTCAGATTTGACGGGCACCGCTCGTGCCCGTCAAATCTATGAGTCTGGTGCTGGCGTTGACGGGCACCGCTCGTGCCCGTCAAATCTATGAGTCTGGTGCTGGCGTTGACGGGCACCGCTCGTCACTGAGGTGCTCGTCTCCCTCAAGATGATGATGTTGATTTAGGGGCGGCGACGATCGTGGGGTCGGATGCTCCCCGGCGTACCCTGGAGGGTTAATCACAAATCCTAATGGCGAAACGAAGACGAGTATCGCCAGACACTAAGATGCCTCGTGTCAAAGAAAAGCACAGTTAAGCAGATGACTGGGGAGCCCCAGGAGTCCCTCAGGGTGACAGGCACCGGCCCCGCCCCACACAGAGAACACTGGGTAACAAAACCAAAAACTCAGCACCCAACTAAAACGCAAAAAGTCACCGGATGTCCTCCAGTAGAGCAGATGCCAGCCGCCCACCATGGCTGAGGGCACACCAAGAGCCCACCAAGACCAACTCATCATCTCCCGGCGAGGGGGACCTATCCTCTTACACATTACGTCTGAATTTGGCCGTTTACTCGTATGGCTGAATATGGACATAATTTGAAAATGAAAAAAAAAATAAAATAAATTTTGGATTTTTTTTTTCAAAACAGCAAGTTCAGGGTCCTCTGGTAGGTTAGTAGGGCAGGAATGTCCTTACAAATAACGCCGCTTTTCGCTCGTATGCATTCTATGGCCAAACATGGATGTAATTTGAAATGAAATCGGCTCACAAAAGTGATGTACTGTCCCGTTTTCTGTTTGAGTCCTCTGGCTTACTCGGTAAGGTTGGGAGAGGAAACTTTCAATTAACGGTTTTCCTGACGTTTTGAAACTTAAGGAGAATTTCCTGCCCTCTCGGCCATGCCGGCGCCGGACACCGTCACCCCGCCGGGAGAACCAGCCACAAAACGTTCAAAATCTATCAACCGTCCTGTGACCCAAGGAAATATTTATGCCAGGCGTCGTACAAATAGGACCTTAGATTCTTAGAACCATTCATTAAACGGCGTACCATTCAACAGAGCAGAAGAAGTTGTTAAACACATGGGACAAAATCTTACTGAAGCGACCATACGAGTCATAACTACTCATACTCTACCAAAGTAAAACAGAAACAAGTAACACTTAGTGGGCCAGCCAGAGGCTAAGGCACGCGCAGGAATATCCCTGAAAAAAAAACATTGCAACAACAGAACATGATCTGGCGCTCCCGAGGTGTCCAGACGTCTGCTCGTCGTCAAGGTGAACCAGGAGTCCCTCCATCAAGATGCATTCATAAAATTTTAACGCACTGTGTATTAGAAATAGCTTTGTTGTTATATAAAAGTTAATATAACACTTTCGCTCACCGGGAGCGGGACCTCCCCACTATCCCAGGTGGGCTTGGGCCTTCTGTGGGAGCACGAGAGAGAGCGCGGTAAATTCTGAAAAAGTGTATAATCTTTTCAACTTTATCAGCTCAATTCTAGTCCTAAGATATTCAATTTGATATCAATGTGTTCGCAATAAAATTCTCTACAGGACTAAATGCATATAAACTCCAAAAGCCCGGCTTACCATCCGCAACTAACAGAGAAAGTGAGAGAAAGTTACCCGGGAGCCCACAAGAGTGATAAAATGTTTACACTCTTTTCAGTTTTGTGAACTCAATTCTCGTCCTAGATCTTTCATTTTGGTATTAATGTGTTCGCAATAGAATTCCCAACAGAACTGTATGCATATAATATAAAAAACAGCAGCGATTTCTACCCGCCGACATGATGAAAACAGGCCGCGGTTACAAGAAAGAGAGCCCTGTGCCACCCCAAGGCGCTTCTCATTATGAAAAGTGTACATTCTTTTCAACTTTGTCATCTCAATTTTCGTCCTATGTTTTTCAATTTGGTATCAATGTGTTCGCAATAGAATTCTCTACAGGACTAAATGCATATAAAGCCCAATAGCCTGGCGAGAAAGTGAGAGCGTGTTACCCGGGAGCGAACCAGAGCTATAAAATGCGATACTCTCTTCACTTTGGACATCTCAATTCTCGTCTTAAGTCTTTCATTTTGGTATCATTGTGTTCGCAATAGAATTCCCTACAGGAGTATGCAAATCTAAAGTCCAAAAGCCCGGCGTACCATCCACAACAAGCAGGGAAAGTGACAGAGCGTTACCCCCTTGAGCGCTAATAAAGAGCAATAAAATGGGTATTCTGGTTGCAACTTTGTTACCTCAATTCTGGTCCTAGGACTTTCATTTTGGTATCAATGTATTCGCAATGAAATTCCCTACAAGAGTATATGCATATAATGTCCAAAACCACAGCAAGACTTTCCCGAAAACGCCGCTACTCTTGCCGCACAGAGGACTCAGTCTGCTGTCCGGCTGCAAGTCCGGCGAGGACTGCTGAGTCCTAGCCGGACTTGCCTCTATTTTACGGAGGACTCAATGCTGAGTCGTCGCTGGGCGAAAGTGTATTAAAGTTCCATGTATAGTTAGGCATAGGTTGTTTAGGGTCTGTTGGCGGTTATTTGTATTTGAAGTACGTGGGTGAAGCATTTATAGAATTGTGGTTCGAACAGAGGACGTCAGCGAAGCACTTGTTTCGGACGTTCGGACATCTTGTTTCGGATGTTCAGACGTTATCAGTTGTGAGTCATGTGTCAGCCCTGTTTCAACCAGAAAACTGGTTGAAACATTAGTTGTTTCACTAAAGATCACGAATATGACAGATTAACATTAGTTGTATTTTTTAAATCCATATTAATGGTTGCTGACCTTCGATAAAGTAAGTTTAGAGAGCATCAGTGAAGAGTTGGGATGAGTTAGCCAAAGCATCTTGATACCAATTAAAACATTAATTTCAGTAACCGGTTCACTTGCACGTGAGATACTGAGGTCGTTCCTAATGTTAAGTAATTTAGTTACACGGGGGCATCCCAGGATGATCGACATGGCTGCGCTTTGCATCTTTTCCAGCTCGCCAAGCATCCCCCAGGCGCCAGAGAGCAGAGATGCAGCGTTAATGACATAAGAGAGGTTCACCATTTTTGCACTCCTGACAATTGCCCCATAACTGGGGCGATAGCCTGCCACAGCCTTGACACCACTACAAGCTTAACCTGTTAGTTTACAGCGAAGGTTGGACATGGAAGTTATATTTACCTACTAGTACGGTAGTGGTGGAAGGGATGGAGAATGACTGGTGGAACAGTAACACTGCTTTCTCTTCCACTCCTCCTCCGTCCCTTTGTCTCTCCCTCCCAGCGTGGTGCCCTCACCTGGGCCTCGTAGTGTTGACACTCACCTGGGAGAGCCAATTAGGAGCACTGGGTAAAGTAAGAGGCAGATTGTCACACTAATGACCGCCAGGTGAGGCAGGCGCCGACTGTCTCACCTCCCCGCCCTCACCACCCACGCTGGAGTCTCACCATCTCCAGGGTGATGGTGCAGGGTGTGTGGTGGGAGCTGGACTACCTGCTGCAGGGTGTGTGGTGGGAGGTGGACTACCTGCTGCAGGGTGTGTGGTGGGAGCTGGACTACCTGCTGCAGGGTGTGTGGCAGGAGCTGGACTACCTGCTGCAGGGTGTGTGGTGGGAGCTGGACTACCTGCTGCAGGGTGTGTGGTGGGAGCTGGACTACCTGCTGCAGGGTGTGTGCTGGGAGCTGGACTACCTGCTGCAGGGTGTGTGGTGGGAGCTGGACTACCTGCTGCAGGGTGTGTGGTGGGAGCTGGACTACCTGCTGCAGGGTGTGTGGCAGGAGCTGGACTACCTGCTGCAGGGTGTGTGGTGGGAGCTGGACTACCTGCTGCAGGGTGTGTGGTGGGAGCTGGACTACCTGCTGCAGGGTGTGTGCTGGGAGCTGGACTACCTGCTGCAGGGTGTGTGCTGGGAGCTGGACTACCTGCTGCAGGGTGTGCTGGGAGCTGGACTACCTGCTGCAGGGTGTGTGCTGGGAGCTGGACTACCTGCTGCAGGGTGTGTGCTGGGAACTGGACTACCTGCTGCAGGGTGTGTGCTGGGAACTAGAAGCATATTAATGACAATATATAAAATCACACCTCCAACACTCTTTATATTACACAGACGTATATCTTTGTATATTCGTTTGAATGTTAGATTAGCATTTTAAAAGCACTGCAATCAATTTTTGTGGCTGAATGTTCAATAAATCACTCAACTATATGTTTAACAGATCTCTAACCCTGTCCGTGGAGGAGAGAGGGAGATGCGCTGGTTGGCATTGTATATGTGTGGCTACGACTGTGGTAAGAACAACAAATGAAATTGTCCTCGTGAAAATATTCTTCACGGCAAAGCTTAAATAATTGGCTGCTGGTCCTTTAGTTAGCTGAACAGCAAAGTTAGCTGAACAGCAGAGATAGCACCACTCCATAAAGGAGGAAATAAGGCAGAGGCAAAAAATTACAGACCGATAGCACTAACATCGCACATCATAACAATTTTTTGAGAGAGTGCTAAGAAGTAAGATCACAAATATATGGAATCACAGCATCTCCATAACCCCGGACAACATGGTTTCAGAACAGGGCGCTCTTGCCTGACGCAGTTGCTGGACCACTATGACATGGAAGACAACAAAACGCTGATGTAATTTACACAGATTTTGCAAAAGCCTTTGATAAATGTGACCATGGTATTATTGCACATAAAATGCGTTCAAAAGGAATTACCGAAAAAATAGACAGATGGATCAACAATTTCATGACTAACAGAACCCAATGTGTAATAGTCAACAAAATAAAATCCAGCCCATCAACCGTGAAGAGCTCAGTCCCCCAGGGTACTGTGCTTGCTCCAGTACTTTTTCTCATCCTCATATCGGACATAGACAAGAACACAACCTATAGCACTGTATCATCCTTTGCAGATGACACCAGGATCTTCATGAGAGTAGGCAACATAGAGGACACGGCAAACCTCCAATCAGATGTAGATCAGGTCTTTCTATGGGCTACAGAAAATAATATGGTGTTTAACGAAGATAAGTTCCAGCTCATGCGCTACGGAAAAAATGAAAATATAAAACGGAAACCACGTACAAAACTCAGGCAAATCATAACATAGAACGAAAAGGCAATGTAAAGGATCTGGGTGTACTCATGTCGGAAGACCTTACCTTTAAAGAACACAATAAAGTAGCCGTCACAACTGCAAGAAAAATGACAGGTTGGATAACAAGAACTTTTCACACTAGAGATGCTATACCGATGATGACACTTTTCAAAACGCTTGTGCTCTCTAGAGTGGAGTACTGCTGCACAATGACAGCCCCTTTCACTGCTGGTGAAATTGCTGACCTGGAGAGCGTGCAGAGATCCTTTACTGCTAGAATCCACTCGGTAAAACATCTAAACTATTGGGACCGACTTAAGAGCCTAAATCTGTACTCCCTTGAGCGCAGGCGGGAGAGATACATAATAATTTACACGTGGAAAATATTAGAGGGGCTGGTCCCAAACCTGCACACAAAAATAACATCACATGAGACCAGAAGACATGGCAGGATGTGCAGAATACCCCCGTTGAAAAGCAGAGGTGCAACTGGTACTCTGAGAGAGAACTCTATCAACATCAGAGGCCCGAGACTGTTCAACACGCTTCCACTACACATAAGGGACATAACTGGCAAACCCCTCACAGTGTTCAAGAGAGAACTGGATAAGCACTTCCAAATGATACCTGATCAACCAGGCTGTGACTCATACGTCAGGCTGCGAGCAGCCGTGTCTAACAGCCTGGTTGATCAGTCCAACAACCAGGAGGCCTGGTCGACGACCGGCCGCGAGGACGCTAAGCCCCGGAAGCACCTCAAGGTAACCTCAAGGTAGGTAGGTAGGTAACCTCAAGGTAGGAACGATCACTTCATTGATCGTTCACTGAAGTGACGGAAGTGATCGATTACTGAAGTTCACTGTTGTTGCATACCGGCTCTCCTCGGCTCCTGTAACCATCCCAACACCACACTGAAGTGTTAGACTTCCTAGCTACGGGTCTGCTTCCTGTGGCTGCGCTACGTTGTGTAGTCACCTAGTTGTGCTTGCGGGGGTTGAGCTCTGGCTCTTTGGTCCCGCCTCTCAACCGTCAATCAACAGGTGTACAGATTCCTGAGCCAATTGGGCTCTATCATATCTACATTTGAAACTGCGTATGGAGTCAGCCTCCACCCATCACTTCCTAATGCATTCCATTTGTCAACCACTCTGACACTAAAAAAGTTCTTTCTAATATCTTTGTGGCTCATTTGGGCACTCAGTTTCCACCTGTGTCCCCTAGTGCGTGTGCCCCTTGTGTTAAATAGCCTGTCTTTATCTACCCTATCAATTCCCTTGAGAATCTTGAATGTGGTGGTCATGATCCCCCTAACTCGTCTGTCTTCCAGCGACGTGAGGTTTAATTCCAGTAGTCTCTCCTCGTAGCTCATACCCCTCAGTTCGGGTACTAGTCTGTTGGCAAACCTTTGAACCTTCTCCAGTTTAGTCTTATGCATGACTACATATGGACTCCATGGTGGAGCCGCATACTCCAGGATTGGTCTGACATATGTGGTATACAAAGTTCTTGAAGATTCCTTACACAAGTTTCTAAAGGCCGTTCTTATGTTAGCCAACCTGGCATATGCCGCTGATGTTATCCTCTTGATATGGGCTTCAGGGGACAGGTCTGGCGTGATATCAACCCCCAGGTCTTTCTCTCTCTTTGACTCTTGAGTATTTGCATCTCCCAAATGGTACCTTGTTCTCTGGTCTCCTGTTCCCTATACACCTATCTTCATTATATCCACACACACACATATATATATATATATATATTATATATATATATATATATATATATATATATATATATATATATATATATATATATATCTGTGTAGGTATGTATGTGTGTGTGTGTGTGTGTGTGTGTGTGTGTGTGTGTGTGTGTGTGTGTGTGTGTGTGTGGTGTGTGTGTGTGTGTGTGTGTGTGTGTGTGTGTGTGTGTGGTGTGTGTGAGAGAGAGAGAGAAGGAATCATGGAGACAGGATGGTGGTGAGGAAGGAGTGGACCAGCTAACACATCTCCCGAGGGCGGCAGCCAATGACAGAGAAACTGACACCAATTCCTCGTTACTGCCAATCACCAGCCCCCCTTAGAAATGATCACAAAAAATATAAAATGATTGGAAGGGAATATTATATATACATATATATATTATATATATACATATATATTAATATATATATATATAGGGGGGTACCACCTCTGGTGCAATTATAGGGACCCACAGCCTCAGAGAAGGGAACACAGAGCATTCAGGGAAAAACTTGCCATTTAACTCTGAATACATGAGGGTGTTCGCTTCTCCTACCACCCCCCTTTTTTATGGTGTACACATTATTATGCAAGGTTATACAGTTACATATCTGATTGTATACAAAAAATGAGCATTAAGAGGACACAAAAATAGTTCGCTTCCTAGAGGCTGTAGTTTCCTCGAACTCCTCCGACGTTGGGCAGGAACCGAGGATGCAGCGAGCATTCCCCCTCTGGATCGCGACACTGAGGCGCTGAAAGAGAAAACTTGCCGCTCTAGGGTCTCTTGTGGTGTCAATGAGCTTGGAACCAAGATCCTTTAGAAACCTTCTTGCACTCTCTCCCCATGGGCCAGGGTCTCAGACCCTATTGGAACGAAGTTGTACCGATGATCTAATTGCCTATACTTGGCTGACTTGTCTCTTTCTCTGTGTGTCGCCGCGGCTCCTGCTGTGCCGGCAGAGAGGTTGATGTATGTGGCTGCCGGGTGGATACGCAAGTATAGTCCCATGCCACTTGTCTGCCACCCTTCCACGGACGCAGTGTGATTCCGTCTGGTCGGCGGCAAAGCTAACAGAGTCACGGTTCAGAAGGTTGCGGGGCTCTCTCTC
>WNGS01004011.1:14997-35203 GCA_020271785.1 Procambarus virginalis
AGTTAAAACACTAAAAAACCCAGCGTTGAGCTTACTCATGGCTGATATGGATATTCCACTAATTTGGCATCAGTCGATTGAGTGGGTTCTATGCTCTACCGGGGACCACGAGCCAGAACCTGGCCCCCTCACAGAAGCACGGGTGAGCAATGGCCCATAAAATGCACAATGTGATTTGGAGGCATCTATATTCTGCCATCGACGGGACAGGACACCAGAAAGGTAAGCGCCAACAAAACAAACTCCTAGTCTGGTTAACAACCAAAATTAACAAAACGAGTGGACAGAATCCCTAAAAGAGAAAAAGAGCAACTAGCATGACGTCTACCACGGCCGCATGTCTGCCGCAGATTCCCTCTCCTCCCGGGAGGGGGAAGGGGGAGCCCCAGACCCCCGCACCGGCGATCCACACCCCAGTTCCGAGGCTGGATATCAAAACCGCGAAAAATAATCCGCGCCGTAGGCGCGGAGGGCTGCCGGGGAGCGCTCCGGGGTATTCCCCAGAAAAAGGCTGTTTCATTAAACATTCAACGCTGGTTTCTGGGGGTGATCCCCGTTACGGCCCCCGGAGCTACCTCACCAAAGACTTAAGAAAACAACAAGCACTGACCCGGAGCGGCGGTCGTGCTCCACCTCAAGACGAAGCGGAGGACAAACGGGCTGCAACTCGGAACCGAAAGACAACACAAGCCCGACTGGGGCCAGGAACGTAACAGAAGGTAGCGTGCAGCCAAGGACACTGTTCGACCACCAAAAGCCCACTGAGCCGAAATATCAGTCCAAGACATCGTTGCCGAAGGACGGAGCAAACAGCGAAACTTACGTACATGTCATGGGCACGAGGGTAGGACCGCAGGCTGGCTGGATTTAATACCTGCAGACGACCTGAGAGCACCTTTGCACGCGGAACAGGGAAAGAAGAGGAAACCTGAATCAACCCAAGCGCATGTCCCGCACCGTAGCGTGAGCGCCACAGATAACGGCGGAGGGCCACAACCGACACCACACCAGGTGAACCTCCCTGGCCCTGACAAATCACAGCATCAAAAACCAAGGACCCCTCCGGAAAGCAGCAGTCATTTCTTAGCAGAAAAAGGGAAACGGCTGCAACATGACAACAACACGAAGACCACGTAAGCTAATGTCAACCGGGATAGACGCTTCTCTGGCCTCAGTTTCCTAGGCGGTGTTTTGCCTTGTGTGGCATTCACTGCCGTTGTTTTGTTGTGCGGTGGCCATGATACTCATCAGTGCCGGTGCTGCATGCGCTTAGTGGCTGACTTCCCTAAGCGCCCTGTGAGTACTGCCCTTGCGTAACAGGGTTATCGTCCCTGGGGCGTTCGGAACCATTCCCGTAGAGGTTCTTGCTGCTTGGCATTTGCCTCGCCCTTGGGGCCAGCTGGGGCTTGGGGCCCTTGTTTGGCCCTGGTAGGGATTTGTATTGTGCTGGTTAGGGCATCAAGGTGTTGCACAGCCTGCCACCTAAGCGCGGCCGGTTCCTGTTGCCTCTGGAGACGGTGTACTTTTGCGGGGTTTTTTTTTTGTTTTTATTTTCTTGCCTGGTGGGGTCTGCATAGTGGTGCTATAGTTCCACTGGTAGTGTTTGGTGGTCCTCTGCTAGGCCCCCGTGATTGTACACGTCGCAGGGGTTTTCAGTGTTATCCTCTACCCTCTTGTTATGTTTGGTTTCTTAACCGGTTAGCAACACCTTGCCCGGGCTTCCCGTAGTTGTTACCCCTACGGGCCCTGGAAACCCCTGTCTGGGCTCGGGGGACCATTGAATGTGTCTTCCTTTACCAACCCGTCTTCTACGGATCGTTGGTTGCTGTCCCTTGTCTCCGGTGACAGTCGCCACTTTTACCCCGTCATGCTGCCTGTTGGGTCACTGACACCTTGACCCGAGTCTTGCGAGAGAGATTCTCTGCTTGCTCTCTCCAGTACTCCCCTGATGTTATTACTGTTCAGAGTACAGGCGGCGTCCGTGTTGCAAGCTAGGTTAGGTTGCTGCAAATGCTAGGTTGGTTTTCCCACTGGGATGCCTGAGGCCGCCCCGTTTTGGTTAGGTGCTGTTCGACCCTTTTCCCCTCCCTGTTCCCGGCTCCGGACCGTCTGCGGGTTTTGGGTCGGGGCGGGGTTTAGTTGGGGCAGAGACTCTGGCGGTTTTCGGGGGCTGCCCCTTCGGGTTGGGGGACGGAGGTTTTCAAGCCTGTTCCTCCTGCCAAGGCTTCTGGGTCTTACCAGTGGCCCTTTCTTGCTGCCTTTCCCATGCTCTTGCTTTTCTTTAAGGGCGGAGGGCTTGGAGGACGGCTCTGCCCCGGGGCCTCTGTTGCTGGTTCCCGGGGCTGTGGGGTTGCCTGCTAGCAGTTCTGGGGCAGTTTTGCCCTGCCTGGGTTTCTGCTTTTGGGCAGAGTTTTTTCGCCCATCCAGTCTGCTTGCTTCCACCCACTTTGCTGGGCGTGTTTTTGTATCTTGGCGTCAGTCACAGCCCCTGCTGGCGGCCATTTCGTCTGCCGGTTTCCCAGCGTGGCCACCAGGGCGGCTTTGCGGTTTGTTTACATCGCCTGGGTGTGCGAGCGAGCGTCTGGGGTGAGTTTTTTCACCCTTTTTCATGGGTTTTATTCTTCTGTTGTCGTTTCTTTGCTTTTCTCTGGTGTTTTCTGCCCGTTCCTGTTCCTCTGGGACGTTTGGGTGTTGATTTTACACCGGGTTTTCACTTTTTTGTCTGTTTTGGGTCTGGCCCTTGGGTTTGGGCTCAGTGTCCCTGGCTGTTTGCTCTTGCTCCCACACCTTGTCCCTCGGTTTTCGGTCTGTTATGACCGTTTCCCAGGGGTTCTGTCTGGGGCTGTGCTTTGCCTTTGTGGTGTTCTCGTCTCCGCGGCAAATGTTGTGGGTTCCCCCTGGTTTGATTCTGGGTTCCTTTGGGTTCTTTGGTTTCGTTCCAGAGGTTTCTTTCTTCCTCTTGGCCCCCTTTGTGGTTCAGGGGGCTTTGTTTCCTCCTCGTGTGACCCGTTCTGCCTTCTGGAGTTCCGGGGTCTTCCTGGCTTTCAGACTGATCTTTTTGGGTCTTGGCACATCTTGTGGTCGTGCTGGGACTTTGAGGTTTTGTTGTCAGGTGAGCTTTTGATGCAGTTTAGTGCCTTCTTTGCCTGGCCGGCATGGTGCTCTCTGCCCACTGGTCGGCGACTTGTACTTTTCTATTACAATGTATGTACTCACCTAGTTGTGCTTGCGGGGTTGAGCTCTGGCTCTTTGGTCCCGCCTCTCAACCGTCAATCAACAGGTGTAAAGGTTCCTGAGCCTATTGGGGTCTATCATATCTACACTTGAAACTGTGTAGGGAGTCAGCCTCCGCCACATTACTTTCTAATGCATTCTGTTTGTCAACCACTCTGACGCTAAAAATATTTTTTCTAATATTTCTGTGGCTCATTTGGGCACTGTTTCCACCTGTGTTCCCTAGTGCGTGTGCCCCTTGTGTTACATAGCCTGTCTTTATCAACCCTGTCGATTCCCTTGAGAATTTTGACTGTGGTGATCATGTGCCCCTAACTCTTGTCTTTCAGCGAAGTGAGGTTTAATTCCCGTAGTCTCTTGTCATGAATTGTGTGTGTACGCATGTGCATGTGTACGCTGTGTGTGTGTGTGTGCACATGTGTATACACACGTGTGTGTCACATATGTTGTGTGTTTGTGTGTGTACTTTTTCTTTCGGAAGGGGCTTTGTTCCCTTCTCTGTTGACAAGGTGCTGGGGGAGCAACTTGCTCTGTTGCCTCTCGCATGGTCAAAGCGCCCATTCCGTTGGTGGGCGCTTTCGGTTGTCTTCCAGCCTCTGGTGGCATCGGTAGACGGCTTCTTCTTGGGGGGGTTCAGAGTTGGCGGGGTGGGCTTCTTCCCTGCGCTTCGTCGTGGCATCTTAGTGGGTGCTTTGGATGTGGTCGATCCGCCCCATCCAACTGGGGTTCCCGTCTGCTCTTTGCAGTCATGGGCTTTTCGCATCTGCAGTTCTTCTGGACTTCTTCAGTCTGCGCCCTGGATTCTTTGCCCTCCTCAGAGGACTGTTGTCGCCTGTCTGGTTTCTGTTGGGGCCGGATGCCTGGATGGTGGCCCTGGACCTCCAGGTTACTATTTGGCACGTTCCTCTCCAGTTTTCTGGGTATGGCACAGTTGGTGGTGGGGCTTCAAGCTTGCTGCTTTTGTTGCCTGCCCTATTTTGTAATGGGCACTTGATATAATTTTTTTTTGTGTTTCTTTTTTTTTTGTGCATCTTTACCGGATCTTAGTGCCCTGTCTGAGTCTGAGATTCGGTGTCTGGCCTACCTTGACGACTGGCTGGTGTCGGCTCCCAGTCAGTCCGTTTGTCTGCTCGCCAGGGGTCTGGTTCTTTCCAGATCGCCGGGTTTGGTTTCCTGGTGATCTGGAGGCTTTTCCATCTGTTTCCGTCCCGGGTTCAGACCTGGGCCTTGTTTAGGGCTATTGGGCCACTCATTGTCTTTCCCTCCGGAAGTGTTACTGCGGCTGTGGTCCCGCCTTCGGCTGTACATGACGGGGTCCCAGGTTGCTCAGCGGTTGCCTGAGCGGTTGTGCGGTAGTCTGAACTTCGACATGCTGGTCTGCCCGCGGAGTTGGGTTTGGCTTCGGCGTCTGTTTGGTTCCTTCGGAGACTCCCCTTCCGCCTCTTGCATTCGTTAGGTTCGTTCCTCCGGGGATCTTGTGGTGGTGCTGCGTCACCAGCTTCCTCTTTGGGGTTTTCGGGGTTCCGTGCCTTGGCACCTCCCCGAGCCTTCGCTCGATGTGTTCACGGATGGGTCATCTCTCGGCTGGGGCTTTGTGACCAGTGCTCACCAGGTCGGCCGAGGTTGGTGGAGTCTGTCCGTCCGTCGGGCTCACAGCACGGTTCGGGAGTTCGTGGCTGTCTGGTTTGCGCTTCGGAGGGTTTAGGTCACTCGGTGCTCTACCATTCAGCTCTGTTCGGACTGTTCTCTGGCGGTTCTTGCCAGAACCACAGGGGTTTGGCTAACCGTGAGGTTCATGTCTGGGGTGTGTCCTGCGTCCTGGCGGACAGCTGTCTCGGTTCATTCTTCTCGTCGCAGATTGGCCAGTCGTCGCCGACTCGTTTTGTTGGCTCTGTCAGACGTATGGACTCCTGGCCATGGACGTCTTCGAGTCTGCGTGGTCTAGGCGTCGCCCATTTTATATGGTGCCCTTTCCCACCTGCGAGGCATTCACGGTGGATGCATTTCGGCAGGACTGGTCGAGGTGGGGGTACCTGTTCCTCTTCTCCCGGTCCAGCTGTTGCTTGTGGTTCTGGCTTGGTTGCAGCCCACTCCCACGAGAGCAGTCCTTATGGTTCCTTGGTGGCCGGCCCAGCCTTATTTTCAGATGCTGCTTGATAGGTGTCCGAACCCGGGGCATTTTCCCGCGACTCCGCCTCTTTCGGCAGGTCGAATCGGTCCTGTATGTGACTGGTTTGGCCTTCTCCTCGGCTCTTCGCGTCTGGTATTTTGACGCGGGTATCACCATCTCTATGGTGTTCAGGTGGCTTTGTTGACGGTGTCCCACCTGCGAGCTTCGTCTTGGCGACAGTATGACGTTTCGTGCGCTTTCTCGTGTTTTGTTTCATTCCGGCCTGCTCATGCGTCACCTGGTCCTTGATCAGGGTGCCTTCTTATCTTCTCCTCAGTTTGTGGTAGCCCCTTCGGTTCAGGTTTCTGCTCTTTGGTACTGGTGGTAGATTTGTACGTGTGCAGCCTTTCTCCGTCCTGGCGACGGTCGAGACGGCTGCTTTCCGGAGGCGTTCTTGGGGTATTGATGCTTGATTGGTTTGGCCGGGGGTGCGTCCTGTGTTGTCCAGTTGTGCTTTTTGCCGTTGCCAGCATACCGTGTCTGGGGATGTGCTGTGGTTGATCCGGTTCCCCTCGTTCCCTGTTTTCAGCGCTCGGGTCTCCCAGGTTGTCCGCAGATTTTTCATTCTTCCAGCCTGCGGTCTGTCTTTGCGCCCGTGCTGTTCAGACGTTTGCAGCTTTTGCTGCTGTGTTGGTGACGTCTAGGGCTCATTTCGGGCGCAGGGATTTGAGGGTCACACAGGTTCTTGGCCACCCATTCTTTATGTGCGTCTGCTCCTGTGCGTTCTTGTTGCCTTGGGTCACAGGTTGCGACCTGTTGTCTCGGCTTTGCGTTGCAGAGTTTACGGCGGCCGCCTCCTGGGTTAGCCCTTTCTTTTCCTTCTCTTTGGGTATGAAGCTCCAGGGAGCCATAGGGGCTCCCCACAGAAAACCAGCGTTGAATGTAA
Organism: Procambarus virginalis; assembly: GCA_020271785.1. Lineage (NCBI taxonomy): Eukaryota > Metazoa > Arthropoda > Malacostraca > Decapoda > Cambaridae > Procambarus > Procambarus virginalis. The sequence continues at coordinate 21,288 of WNGS01004011.1, forward strand.
TGAAACGCCATTTTCTGGGTGAGCCCCAAAGACTCCCTGGCAACCCTCCCTCCTACTGGTCATCGGTTTTTTCGCGTTGGTTGAAGCTTAGCTTCCAAACTGAAGCTTGGCAGCCGGCGCGGTAGGTCCGGGGCTTCCCCCTCCCCCCTCTCGGGGCTGGGAGGGCTGCGCAGACGATCGGCGTGGCAGTAAAGTGTGATGTTTGCTTGTTTGCTTTTGATTGTAGGGAGTTTCTACCTCTCTGTTCAGTTTTTTGTTTTAGTTTTTTACCATGTGGGGTTTGTTTTGTTATGTCTGGCTTTCTGGGTGCCTAACCCTGGTCGATGGCAGATAAGGAAAACCCCAATCACAAAGGGGTTTTCCAGGCCCATTGCTCCCTGAAACCTCTCTGAAGGGGCCAGGTTCTGGCGCTGGTCCCTGGTAGGTCTGAACTCCTTAGCTAATGTCCCAGTCTAATATAACATACATTAGCCCGATAAGCTCCAGGGAGCCATAGGGGCTCCCCACAGAAAATGGCGTTTCATTACATTCAACGCTGGTTTTTTATTTTCTGGGGTGAGCCCCTTCGGCTCACCAGGAGCTTTTCCAGGCTGATATCGAACTACTGTATAAGACTTTGGCATCAGTCAGTGTGAATGGAGTTCTTGCGTACCGAGGACCATGAGCCAGAACCTGGCCCCCTTCAGAGAGGCATGAGAGGCAATGGCCTATAGAAATGCACATGTGATTTGGAGCATTCTATGTCTGCCATCGACTGGGGTCAGACACCCAGAAAGGTAAGCATCCCAAAGCAAACCCCTATTCTGGTTGAAACTGCTGCTAAAAGTCAAATGAGTAGACAGAACTCCCCAAAGAAAAACAAGTAAACAAGCACGACATCATCCCGTTGCAGCGCCATCGTCTGCACAGCTTCCCCTTTCTCGGGAGAGGGAAGGGGGTGCCCCAAACCCCTCGTGCCAGTGACCCACACCTCCAGTTCTCAGCTAATGTGATTAAGGCTTGGTCCTGTGACTCCAGCTCCTGTTTTTTGTCTCAGTGCTGGGCCTCATGTTTAGTGCTATCTTCAGGGTGGTGCATGAGCTGGGAGTAATCTTCACTGGTACTCGGGCTGCATGAGCTTTAGGGTTCCCTTCCTTAAGTGCTCTGTAAGTACCGCCCTAGGGGCTTGGGGTTACCTTCCACAAGTCACCTTTGGGTCTACCTCTGTTGGTCTTTTGCTGCTTGGTAATTGAACGCCCTGAGTGTGCTAGGGAGGTTTCTTCCCTCCCTTGTTTCCCTTAGGGTAAGGGGTAGTTTGCACTGGTAGGCTGCACAGCTAGTTATAACCCATTATAGCGACTGGCTCTGTTTTGCCTACGTATGTTGTCCTCTTGCTAGTTTTTTTTTTCCTGCCTGGTGGGGGGTTTGTCTTTTGGTTCGTTGCTCCCTGTGTCTGACTTAGATTTTATATATCTATGTTTCTGTATAGTACCCCCTGTTAGGCCCCTGTGAGTGGACACGTCCTGGGGGTTCAGCTTTTAGCAGTTTTGATTGGTAGATTTGGGTGCCGGTTCACAGTACTCTGCCTGGGCTTACCCTTAGCGATACAGTCTACGGGCCCTGGGGAAACCCCACTGGGGTGCAAGGGGTCTGATGGATGCGACCCCTAGGTTCCCTCTCCTCTTGTGCGAATTAGAGGGTTGCTCTGTCCTCTTGTCTCAGGGTGGCTCTCACTGTATTTGCTTATGTCATGCTGCCTGTTGGGTGGGTGACACCTTTGACCCAGAGTCCTGCGAGAATTGTTGCTTGTGACTCAATTCACCCAGTCCACTGATGACTTTATATGGGTGCGGGCGACTCAGGCGTTGCATGCTAGATTTAGGTTGCTGCAATGCACTAGGCTGATTGCTATCCTGGAATCCCCCAGGCTGCCCCGTTTTGCCTTTAGGGTTCCAGACTTAGGGGTGTTGGTCACTTCGACCTTGGTTCAGTCCGCACCTCGTTCTTTCCCTGCTGTGGTTCATTCTGGTCCCCCCCACCCCACCCCACCCCACCCCACCCCACCCCACCCCACCCCCCCCACCTCCCAGCTTGTGGCTCCGAAGTGTCTGAAGGCTTCTGGGTCAGGGCAGGGGTTTAAAAGGTTCTGAGACTCAGGCAGTTTCGGAGGTTGCCCTTCCGGGAGGGAGGGGGGAGCCTTGGCGACGGGGGCTGACCACTGGGCCCCCTTCCTTCCTTCCTTTCCGGCTGCCCTGGCTTTTTCTTGTGAAGCCAAGGCTTTGGAGGACGACTCGGCCCCGGATTCTGGTGTGGAGGTTCCTGGGGTTGGGGAGGGACTGACTTGGGGGCCTTGGGCCCCATTGGACCCCGCCTGGGTTTTCCTCCCCTCAGAGCGAGGCTTACTGTTACAAGGAGTAGTGTTTTCTTCCCCCTCTTCCCTCTGCGTACGAGTTGAATTTGAAGTCGGCTCCTCTCCAGGTTTGGTTCCATGTCCCTTTGGGTTCGTCGGTTCCGTCCTTCCGGAGATTTTTGGCTTCCCGCGTCTCACTGACTGAGGTGCAGGTGACCATTGCGGCTTATCTCCTGCGCAACCCAGATTATGCCTCTATAATGGATCCGTCTTCGTTCAGGTTTGGATCTTCGTCCCCATATTGGGTTGATTATGAGGTTCCGGAGTCGTCCTGGCTAGCGGACTGCCCTGTGTAGTTTTTTTACGCTTGGAGTACTTTCTGTTAAACCCACACACTTGAGTAGCGCGAGTCATTGATGGTGGTCTAGGTTTACCTGGGGGCAAATTCAAGCACCTGGATGCGTGTTTGTTTGCCCCTGCCTTTCAGCGGGATGTTGGCGTGGTTCAGCTTCACGTGCAGGTTCCCTCCCTTTTGGCTGTGCTGGTTACTGAGGACTTACACTCTCGTGACCTGCTGGCATTGGTCTTGCGGTTCTTTTCCCTCCTGGAGCTGTCTACGGATTGGCTTAGAGAGGATGTGGAAGTGGTTGGGGCCATTCCTGGATCTGATTCCTTGATCTCAGTGGCGCGTGCGTCGTCTGCACTGCTGGGGCTGTTTGCGCCGGTCCTTCTTGATGCGGTGTCATGGTTTTTCGCTTTGCGTGTCAGCAAGTGGTGCTTGCTTCCTCGTTGGAATCTGCCTGAGCCTTGGCTCTTTGGTTTTCATCTCCATTTTGTCTCCTTGCTGTTTGCAGCATCTGCAGTTGGACAGTTTCTGCAAGCAGCTTCTTTTAGTTGTCTTCCGTTGTCAGACTTGCTGGTCCTTCGGGGGTCCCTGGAAGGGTCGTGCCTGGGCTCGGGGTTTCTCTCGTTGGGGTAGTAGGCCTCTGGTGTCTGTTTCTGGGTCGGCGCCGCCTTCGGACCCGTTTTCATCTGGTCGGCGCTGTGATTGTTCTGTGCGTAAGTCGGGTTTTCATAAAGGGCGTCGGCCCTTTTGCAGTTTGCCCCATTGAAGAGGGGATGGAAGGGAGGCTCACTCTGTTCACTCACACCTGCTTTCATGATTTTTGGGCTTTTCGGGTCGTTTTCGACGGCCTGCTGTGGCGTTGGGTGGCCCCTCCTGTGCTCTGTTGGGTCATCTCGGAGTATGTATGCTTGGGTCTGGTTGAAACAACGAAGGCCCTCAGGTATGTTTTCCATCTGTCCCAGTCCCAGTCCCAGAACGGGACTGTGCGGACCTATGGTTCATTCTGGACTTGTCCCGTCTGAACCCTTGGGTCTTTTGCCCCTCTTTTTCGATGACTACTCTGTTCAAGATACGGTTTCTGTTGGAGCCAGGCACTTGGATGGTGCCTTTGGACCTCTGGGACGTGTATTGGAACGTCCCGATTCATTCGGGGTGCAGAGATTGGCTCAGGTTGTTGTGGGGTGTGTTGGTTAATGCTTTTGTTGCCTCCCATTTGGGTTGAACCTGGTACCTTGCATGTTGACACACCTTACCCGGGTCGTGCTGGCCCGTCTGCATCTCTTAGGTCTTCAGGTGCTGGCCTATTTCAACAATGGGCTGGTCTGGGCTCCCAGCCAGTCCACGTGTCTGCTCGCCAGGAATTTGGTTCTTTCCTGGCTCGCCGGGTTCGGGTTCCTGGTGAACTGGTGGCAGTCTCATCTAGTTCCCCCTCAGGTTGGAACTAGGCTGGGTCTTGTAAATACCTAAGTGTAGTTACAGGATGAGAGCTACGCTCTTCCCAGTACTCTTTGTCATATAACGTTTTGAAACTACTGATGGTATGGCCTCCACCACCTTCTGACCTAACTTATTCCAACCATCTACGACTCTATTTGCAAAAGTGAATTTTCTTAAATTTCTTTGGCATCTGTGTTTAGTTTAAATCTATGACCTCTTGTTCTTGAAGTTCCAGGTGTCAGGAAATCTTCCCTACAATTTTATCAATTCCTGTTATTATTTTGTATGTAGTGATTATATCACCTCTTTTTTGTCGGTCTTCTAGTTTTGGTATCTTTAATGCCTCTAACCTCTCCTCATAGCTTTTATCCTTCAGTTCTGGGAGCCACTTAGTGGCACATCTTTGCACCTTTTCCAGTTTGTTGTGCTTCTTTAGAAATGGGCACCATACAACTGCTGCATATTCCAGCTTTGGTCTAACAAAAGTTGTGAACAATTTCTTTAATATTTTGCCATCCATGTATTTAAAAAGCAATTCTGAAGTTAGAAAGTATAGCATAGGCTCCTCACACATTGTTCTTAATGTGATCCTCAGGTGATAGTTTTCTATCTAGAACCACGCCTTCAGAAGGGCGCCTGACAGCTGGGTGGACAGCGCTTCGGATTCGGAACCCTGAGGCTCCGGGTTCGATCCCTGGTGGAGGTGGAGACAAATGGGCAAAATGTTTCTTTCACCCTGATGCTCCTGTTACCTAGCAGTAATTAGGTACCTGGGAGCTAGTCAGCTGTTACGGGATGCTTCCTGGGGGTGTGTAACAAAAAGGAGGCCTGGTCGAGGACCGGGCCGCGGGGTCGCTAAGCCCCGAAATCATCTCAAGATAACCTCAAGATACGCCTAGATCTCTTTCTTTATCAGACTTCTTTAAAGATTTCTCACACAATTTATTGATTTTGTAGGGTCTATGTTCTCCTTTTCCACATTCCATAACGTGCATTTATTTAATGCACTTGGAGCACCACTTGGCAAATTCCATTTGCCAAGTGGCACTCCATATACTTATTTTGTCCAGAACTTCTTGAAGGGTATGACAATCATCTAAGTTACTTATCTTCTCTATTATCTTAGCATCATTAGCAACATGTTCATATATTTCAGTATTCTATCTGGTGGATCATTTCTGTAGACAATGAATATTACCGGTGCAAGAACTGAACCCTGTGGTACTCCGCTTGTGACATTTCTCCAGTCCGATACACTTCCTCTTTTTACTGCCCTCATTTTTCTATCAGTCAGAAAATTTTTCATCCATGTTAGCAGCTTACTTACCACCCTTCCAATGTGTTCCAGTTTCCAGAACAACCTTTTTATGTTGAAAGTCCTTTTCTGTGGGGAACCCCTACTGCTCCCTGGAGCTTATCGGGCTAATGTATGTTATATTAGACCGGGACATTAGCCAAGGAGTTCAGACTTACCAGGGACCAGCATCAGAACCTGGCCCCTTCAGAGAGGTTTCAGGGAGCAATGGCCCTGGAAAACCCCCTTGTGATTGGGGGTCCTTATCTGCCATCGACCAGGGTTAGGCACCCAGAAAGGTAGGCATAACAAAACAAACCCCACATGGTAAAACGCTAAAACACAAAACCGAACAGAGAGGTAGAAACTCTCTACAATCCCAAGGAAACTAGCAAACAAGCAAACATCACACTTTACTGCTGTGCTAATCATCCGCGCAGCCCTCCCCGCCCCAAGAGGGGGAGGGGGAGCCCTGAACCTCACCGCGCTGTCTGCCTAGCATAAATTCGTAATATCAACCAGGACAGACGCTTCTCTGGCCTCAGTTTCCTAGGCAGTGTTTGCCTTTCGTGGCATTCACTGCCATGTGTTGTGTTGTACGGTGACCAGGTGTTCGTCATCAGTACCAGGGCTGCATGCGCTTAAGGGCTTCCTTCCCTAAGCGCCCTGTGAGTACGGCCCCTGCGTGACAGGGTTATCTTCTCTGGGGCATTCGGGAACCATTCCTGTAGAGGTTCTTGCTGCTCGGCATTTGCCTCGCCCTTGGGGCCAGCTGGGGCTTGGGGCCCTTATTTGGCCCTTGACAGGGATTGGTACTGTGCTGGTTAGGGTTTCAAGGTGTTGCGCGACCTGCCACCTAAGTGGCGACCGGTTCCTGTTGTCTCTGGGGACGGTGTACTTTTGCAGGGTTTTTCTTTTGTTTTTATTTTCATTTGCCTGATGGAGGTCTACCTTGTGTGGGTATAGTAGTGTTTGGTGGCCCTCTGCTAGGCCCCTGTGATTGTACATGTCGCAGGGGTTTTCAGTGTTGTCCTCTACCCCTTGTTTGTTTTGGGTGTTTAACCGGTTAGCAATACCTTGCCCGGGCTTCCCGTAGTTGTTACCCCTACGGACCCTGGAAAACCCTGTCGGGGCTGCGCATGTAAACAACCGTGGCGTTGCGGTTGTTTACATGCGCCTGGGTGTACGAGCTAGCGTTTTGGGTGAGTTTTTCACCTCTTTCAGGGGTTTCTTTGCTTTTCTGGTGTTTTCTGTCCATCTTCTGTTCCTCTGGGAATGCTTGGGTTTTGGTTTTTACACCGGTTTTTCCATTTTCTTTCTGTTTTGGGTCTGGGCCCTAGGGTTTGGGCTCAGTGTCCCTGTCTGTTTATGCTTGCTCCCACACCTTGTCCTTCAGTTTTCGGTCTGTTTTGGCCATTTCCCTGGGGGTTCTGTCAGGGGGCTGTGCTTTGCCTTTCTGTGGTGTATTTCTGCCAGCAAATGTGGTAGTTTGGGCTTCCCCGAGTTTGATTCTGGGTTCCTTTGGGTTCTTTGGTTTTGTTCCGAAGGTTTCTTCCTCTTGGGCCCCCTTTGTGGGTTCTGGGGGCTTTGTTTCCGCGTGTGTGACCCGGTTCTGTCTTCTGGGGTTCTGGGGTCTTCCTGGCTTTCAGGCTGATCTTTTTGGGTCATGGCACATGTTGTGGTCGTGTCGGGGCCTTCGGTTTTGTTGTTGAGGTGGGCCTTTTGATGCAGTTTAGTGCTTTCTTCATGTCTTCTTCGCATGGCCGGCATGGTGCTCTTTGCTCATTGGTCGGCGGCTTGTATTTTTCTTGTCTTTATTTAATTTTATTTTATTTTATTTTCATGTGTATATGGGTATGTAATTACCTAAGTGTAATTTCCTAAGTGTAGTTACAGGATGAGAGCTACGCTCGTGGTGTCCCGTCTTCCCAGCACTCTTTGTCATATAATGCTTTGAAATTACTGACGGTTTCGGCCTCCACCACCTTCTCACTTAACTTGTTCAAACCGTCTACCCCTCTGTTTACAAAAGTGAATTTTTGTATATTTCTCCGGCAGCTTTGGTTCGTTAGTTTAAATCTATGACCTCTTGTTCTTGAAGTTCTGGGTCTCAGGAATTCTTCCCTATCAATTTATCGATTCCTGTTACTATTTTGAATGTAGTGATCATATCGCCTCTTTTTCTTCTATCTTCTAGTTTTTGCATATTTAATGCCTCTAACCTCTCCTCGTAGCTCTTGTCCTTCAGTTCTGGGAGCCACTTAGTAGCATGTCGTTGCAATACACCTTGCGTGTGTGTGTTTATGTATGTATATATATATATATATATATATATATATATATATATATATATATATATATATATATATATATATATATATACAATGGGGCCTCGACTTCCGATGCTAATCCGTTCCCAGAGACGGATCGGATGTCGAAATATCGGAAGTCGAAGCGAATTTTCCCATAAGAAATAAAGGGATTTGAATTAATCCGTTCCCCACCCTCCAAAATATTAACATAAAAATACATTTTATACTGAATACAATGTTTTTTCTAACTACAATACAGTACCAAAGTTACTCTTACCTTTATGGAGGGCTCTTGATGGCGTATGGAAGATGGTGATGGGGAAGGAGGAGAGATGTTACTGTTTGGAAGGGGCGTCCCCTTCCGTTATCACATCAGGCAGTGATGTTTTCTCTGGGGTACTCTCTTTCCTACGTTTTGCCTGAATACCACTAGGACCTGGTTGTGATTCAGTGCTTGTTTGTCTCACTACAAATTTGTCAAGAGACATTTGTTTTTCCATTCGTTTTAACATTTGTCTGTAATGATGCATCACTTTAGCACCCATAATGTCCTTTTTCTTAGCTAGTATGGTGGATATCGTTGACTGAGATTTGTTGTACTGCCTAGCAAAGTTCACCTACCCGCACACCATCTTCATATTTACGAATGATCTCTTGTTTCTGCTCTATGGTCATTCTTACATGGGATCTCATATGTTGAGCCTTACCACTGACTTTCCTGGGACTCATGGCGTATTATATAATAATTACTTTAATGTTCAAAATGCAAAAAATCACCACAAAAGCGGAATTTCTTATAGGCGCGATCGTCACTAAGCGGGTAGCTGTAGTAAACTGAGGCAGGTCGGACCGCGTGACTGGGAACCACGAGCTCGGCCGACCCGAACGTGTACCAACAAATATCGGATGTCGAGTCGCATTTTTTATGAAATTTATATCGTAACTCGAATTTATCGTAAGTAGGGGCAATCGGATGTCGAGGTGCCACTGTATATATATATATATATATATATATATATATATATATATATATATATATATATATATATATATATATATATATATATATATACACAGAGCACCACTTGGTTTCCGAACCCCTTGGGGACGAGACCCGTCGGTTAACATGTAAGTTCGTATACGAGAAATAAAGGAAAAAATAAAAAAAAAAAAATGCGAAAAAATCTAGGGGAAAAAATCGACAGGTTCATAGCGTAAATGCGACCATATTTTGTTTGTACTCACCAATAATTGAAGTCCTGATCCGCTTATGTTGATGATCGATGTTGATGAAGCATAGTTATTTACATAGAAGAGGTGGTATTGGATGTTGATGGTGTTGGGTTGACTGAAGTTGTTGGGTTGACTGGGTCAACATGCGATGAGTCAGGTGCAGGTGATGCAATGCGAGCTTTCTTGGAAGCCATTGCAAAAGACTCTGTAATTGACATTTGTTTCATTCCCTTGGCTCTTGTTTTTAAAAACTTCATATACAAATTGTACTGAGTCATCATGTCCTTAATTTCAAACTCGCTGTTACTCGTGTCCATAAATGCCAGAATTTCTTCAAAGTTTTTCTGAATTTTTTCCATATTATATTTTTCCTTTAACGTTTCTTCATCCTCTTCCAATTCCTCTTCCTCTTCCTCTCCATCTTCTTCATTGCACTCTTCTGGCTTTTTTGCTGCACATACTAATTCTATAATTTCATCATTAGTCATGTTTCGATTGTTTGGGGCTTCTTCATCAAAATCTATCCATCTATCTATGTCATCTTCTATTGTTTCAGTCACCAGTTCTGCTCTAATCTCAGGGGACTTAATCCCCTTGACATAGGCTAGGAGTTCCTCTCTTAATTTTTTCTTCTCGCTAACTTTTTTCACCGCAAATCCTTCAAAATCTGCCTCGTCATCTTCCTCAGGAAACAGACTTGACGCGGGCCAAAGTTTTTTCCAACCATTTCTTAGTGTTGTCTGCTTTACCTCATCCCACGCACTAGCAATAGTCCAGATAGCTGATTTTATTGTGAAGACTTTATAAAAGTCCTTAAGTGTTCCAAGCTGATTATTAAGACGTCTGGCAAACATCCTCTTGTAGTGGTGTTTAAGGTTCTTAATTATTCCTTGATCCATGGGTTGGATCACTGAAGTTGTATTGGGTGGCAAGAACGTTCCAATAATATTGCCATTTACTAGCTCATCACCTCGTGGATGCGTTGAACTGTTATCTAGCAGCAGAACAACTTTGCTGTTTTGCGGAAGACCAACACTTTTCAGGTGTTCCTTCACCTCGGGTACAAAGTTCTTGTTAAACCACTCGACAAATATTACTCGAGACATCCACGCACTTGGCTGGTCCTTATAAATCACAGGGAGGCACCTGGCTGACTTTAAAGCCCTGGGGTTTTTACTAATTCCAATCACAAGTAATTTTAATTTGTGCGTGCCAGCTGCATTTGCACAGCACAACAAAGAAATTCTCTGTTTGTTCTGTTTATAACCACCTGAAGGATCGTCCTCACCACTATGAGCCATCGTTTCTGTGGGAAGCATACGCCAGTACAAACCTGTCTCATCAGCATTATAAATTTGCTCTGGAGATAAATTTTGTTTCTGCACCATCTCCGCAAATTTACTAACATACTCATCAGCACCAACAATATCAGCAGATTGTCTTTCACCATGCACTTTAATAAACCTAATGCCATGACGGGTTTTAAAACTTCTGAGCCATCCATCACTGTATACACACTTTTGAGTAATTTTCATTGCTTGGTGAAATTCACGCGCCTTTTCCACGAGCAGCCAGCCTGCCACTGGCTTCTTCGTCACCTCACGTCTCTGTTTGTACCACTCCCACACTGCGTTATCAACACTCTCCACCTTTGCTTTACTTACTACCTTTCTATTTCGTATTGCTTTATCACTTTCACTTCTAGAGAAATAGTCAAAAATGATAGGTTTAGCCTTAAGAAGATCAAAAACAGTACTTTTACTAATGCCATATTCAGCGCACACGACACTTCTCGGGACACCGCTCTCCACCTTCTTAATTATTTCAACTTTCTTCTCAAAGGTCATCACTGACCTCTTTCTTTTACATAACCCGCTTGTAGATGCTTTCACTGACACAATGCGTGCATTTGGAGTCGACATGGTGCACGGATGTTCCTTGATTTTGCTGATATGTAAAACAAAGTCACGGAATGAACACTCCAGTCTCGTGACAAATTCAAACAATGGGAACAATAGGCCGTGAGTCTGTGACGTCACAGGGTAGCAGGCGGCGCCCGACACGGTCAGTGAGCAAACTAAACCATCTCCCTCCCACCCCCCACCCACCCACCCACCACCACGGGCCGGCACGACGCTTGGCTGACCGCTTCCTCACCCGAACTTGGTTCGTGTAGGGTAACCCCAACATCGGCCGGCGTGAAGCTTGGCGGACTACTTCCTACCCGAACTTAGTTCGTGTAGCGTGACTCCCCAACACCAATTGGGAAACTGGAAGTTTCGGATAACTCAAGTTCGGGAACCAAGTGGTGCTCTGTATATATATATATATATATATATACAGTACAACCTCGATTCAACGTACCCCGATTCAACGAATCTCCGGCTAGTTCGCACACTTTTCAGGCCGGATTTACTCACCCTGTTCGACGAACAATGGTTCGCCGAAGCGGGGGATGTTCGGATTTGCTTACGACGTCGAGACAGAGTTCACAGACTGGTGGAAAAGTTTCACATTCTATCACAGATTACAATTATTAATTCCTTCATATGACAAGTTCGATCACACAAGTGGACCACACAAGTGGACCGCACATGTGGTCCACAAGTGGTCCACAATCTTACGATGTTGGGACAGAGTTCACAGTGGTAGAAAACTTTACCATCCCATCACAGATTACAATTAATAATTCCTTCATATGACAAGTTAGATCACACAAATGGATCACACAAATGGACCACACAAGTGGACCACACAAGTGGACCACAAGTGGTCCACAAGCTTACGATGTTGGGACAGAGTTCACAGAGTGGTGGAAAACTGTCTCATTCTATCACAGATTACAATTAATAATTCCTTCATAAGACAAGTTGGATCACACAAGTGGACCACACAACAAGTGAATCATATGAACCAAACACCAGCCAGAATGGTCCACAAGAAGTGATGCATATTAACCAAACACCAGCCAGAGTGGTCCACAGAAGTGAACGACTGAGTTTCAATGATTTTCGTTCACCGATTTGTGGCACACGTATCTTTGTAAATTAATTTAAAGGCTGAAGCGTGAATAGCTAGCTAATATGTTGAAATCTTCTTATACATTTTCTGTGATGAAACAAGACAAGTGAGGGTAGACAGATAAGGGAATACTGTACAGTAAACTTCACTTTACAGTGAGGTTTCACTCACTTTCGTCTGTGTTGTCATAGTTCAGTGACCCATGACTTTGAACGTTTCACATTAATAAATCATTTCTAAAACTGGTGTTTTAATAACTCTCTATTATCCTAATTAAACTAAACTAAATAAGACCAAAAATATGCTGTAATAAGGTAGATATCTCCTATTTGAGAAATTGTTCACGTTATTTGCAGCACAACTCCAGCACGAGTGGACGTGTCTAATCCCTGTCCATACACCATGCTTGTTGTGTTGTGTTCGATTTCGTCGCCACAGTTCAGCGATCTACGGCTTCGAAATAATAAAATTATTAAATTAGTTCCAAAGTATTTTTTATAGCTCTTATTACCATAATAATGTTGCTAAACTAAATATGTAACCCAAAAATATATAATTTGATGTAAATTGAATATTTGAGAGAAACATATGCTACTGGAAATCGAACACAACACCAGGCGGTGTTTTGTTCGATTTCGTCGCCACGGTTCAGTGACCTATGGCTTCGAAATAATGAAATAAATAAATCAGTTTCAAAATAAGTATTTTTATAGCTCTTATTATCGTAATAATGTTGCTAAACTAAATACATAACACAAAATATATAATTTGATGTAAATTGAATATTTAAGAGAAATTTATGTTACTGGATCAGGCTTAAACACCAGCCAACTGAAGGGTGTGCGTATAGACTTAGTCTGCGTTCGTACAGTATGCACCCAGTGCCCTTAGCTTTGTCTGCGATTGACGTACAGTATTTATCCGCCGGTGGAAGAATAATTGTGGAATTGACCACAATTTTTTGAATTTTTTTTAGAATTTTTTTACTACAGCTCTTTGGTTATAAAACAAAATGTCTCAGGGGCTTACTAATAGTGCCTTATTAATGCCAAAAACGAAGCAATATTTTGCAACAACTAGTAGCAGAAAATCAACCAGCACGAGAACAGCCGTACCCAGCACGAGAACAGCCGTACCCAGCACGAGAACAGCCGTACCCAGCACGAGAACAGCCGTACCCAGCACGAGAACAGCCGTACCCAGCACGAGAACAGCCGTACCCAGCACGATAACAGCCGTACCAAGCACGAGAACAGCCGTACCCAGCAAGAGAACAGCCGTACCCAGCACAAGAACAGCCATACCCAGCACAAGCACAGTTGTACCCAGCACTGGTACAACAGCCGTACCCAGCACAAGCACAGTTGTACCCAGCACTGGTACAACAGCAGCCAGCACCAGCTCAGAAGCGGCTGAACTCACAGCAGCAGCGAGCACCAGCAAAGCTGATGCAAACATCTAAAAACATCGTGTGCAACATGAACAGTTAGAACAAGTGTTAAATTTAAGTGTGTACTCAGTGTTAAAATTAAAGTTGCAGTAATTTTTGTGTACAATAGTTTTCATAAACTGTATTGTAGTACTCAACATACAGCAGAACTACTTTTAATCAACACAGTGCTAACGGCATAATGCACTGCAGTACGTATTTACTGTAGAGCATTCACAACTTCACAAAACTTCAAGATGGATATAACTTCAACAATAAGGTAAATTTATGAATTACAGTATTTCTTAGTAGAGAAGTAATATATAGGTAGAGTATGTAATATGATAATGCATTTTTATTGTGTACAAGAAAAAAAAAAGACTGACACAAACGCCTCCTGAAGGTCACCTCTTGCAACGAATCCAACGCTCCAACGAACTGGGGTTGGTCCCATATAGTATGTTGAATCGAGGTTGTACTGTATATATAATATATTATATATATATATATATATA
>WNGS01004011.1:41623-52412 GCA_020271785.1 Procambarus virginalis
TATCAGTGATTCAATGCTGTTCACGATGTTCACAGCACTAGCCAAGCACCACAGCATTATTTCGTTCATCTAGGAATCTTCAAATGATTTCTTAGGTTCATTTTCAAAATAAACTTGTGGTCAATTATTCATTTACAGGAATTAGTGACCAGGATTGTGGTTATAATTAGCGTTGTGCGTAGTATTGTGGAAGGAGGAATTTTGGTGAGGGAGGGAGGGCGAGAATTGAGTAGCCTCATTGTGTGTGTGTGGCAGCCACTCTTGTTTTGCTCACCATACTAGCTTAGTTGTGCTATGGGCAAAACATATGTACATGGGTATATATAGTGTGTGTATATAGTGTAAGAACAGCAACAGGAGAATGTTGAGAGGAGCTATTTTGGTGAGGGAGGTGATGTAATCGTGCGTCGTCTGCTGTGTGATTTTTCATGCAGTGTATGGTGGCCACTGTACTGATTGGACACAATACCGGCTTACTTGCATAGTTCTGGTAAATAAAACATGTAGATAGGTATATAGAACATGTGTAATAAGAACTATAACAGTATGGTGGAGGAGCAATGTTGGCGAGTAAGATGTTGGAGTGAGGGAGACTGGCTGGGTGTGGCTGCTCTCACTCGAGGTGTTCTGAATGTGTTCATGGCCAAATGCTCCCATTGGCCCATACGAGGCAGCTGTTATTGGCATATACGAGGCAGCTGCTATTGGCCCATACGAGGCAGCTGCTATTGGCCCATATGAGGCAGCTGCTATTGGCCCATATGAGGCAGCTGCTATTGGCCCATATGAGGCAGCTCCTATTGTCCCATACGAGGCAGCTGCTATTGGCATATACAAGGCAGCTGCTATTGGCATATACAAGGCAGCTGCTATTGGCCCATACGAGGCAGCTGCTATTGGCCCATACGAGGCAGCTGCTGTTGGCCCATATGAGGCAGCTGCTATTGGCACATACGAGGCAGCTGCTGTTGGCCCATATGAGGCAGCTGCTATTGGCCCATACGAAGCAGCTGCTACGCGATGTTCTGAATGTGTTTATGGTGAATGTATATACAGTGATACCTCGGAATGCGAGTGTCCCTGTATGCGAGTTTTTCGGAAGACGTGCAGGATTTCCTCGAAAATTATGTCTCGGAACGCGAGGGTTGCCTCGGGACGCGAGTTTGTTGATACGCGTACAGGCCGACCTAGCGCGTGGTCGATCGGCGATCGTCGCCCCTCCGCCCCTCAGTTTACCATTGTCTCGCGCCCAGTGACTATCCCACATCAATTCTTCACCTGGATTTTCAGTGTTTTGTTGGATTTTTGGTCATTTGACTATACAGTTTGTTATTATATATCTCACCATGGGTCTCAAGAAAGCCATTGATAAGGTTCAACCTAAGAAAATAGCTGTGAGTAGAGGCAGTAGAGGATGTCCCTCCTTGATTAAGAAAATGTGTGAAGTATGGGAAGAACTGCAAAGTTTTGTTGAAAAAACTCACCCAGATAAAGCTGTAGCAGGCCGTTGCATTGACCTTTTAAATGATAATGTGATGTCTTACTACAGACAAGTGTTAAAATGTGGGAAAAACAAGTGTCTTTAGAGAAATTCTTAGTAAGACAAGCAAGTCCTAGTGGTATGCAGGCAAAATGTGCCAGTGTGTGCATACCAGTGAAGTCCTCACTGCCTGATGTGATAATGGAAAGGGACTCCCCTTCCAAACAGTAACTCCTCTCCTCCTCCCCCCTCCTCACCATCTTCCATACGCCTACAGCATTCAAGAGCAAGGTAAGTAATAACTTGAACATAGTTTTGTAGGTTTATTTAGATGAATTAGGTATAAAAATTTAGTTTGATATGGGGTTTTTGGGGTAGTCAGGAACGGATTAATTCATTTCCCATTATTTCTTATGGGGAAATTAGCTTCAGAATACAAGTTTTTCGGAATAAGAGCTGTCTCCAGGAACGAATTAAACTCTTAAACTGAGGTACCACTGTAGTGTGTGACAGTGTATAGTGTGTAAATAGATTGTATATATACATAAATTAGCATGATACATAGTAAATGTGTGCTGCATATGTGTACACAAGTGTCATGCACGTAACACAGTGTCTTTGGACAGTACGGATGTTTTACTGCCATAATATAGTGTACGTGTTCACTATACATAGGATTAGCACGTAAAAACGAATAAAATGTATTTGGAACTGTGCGAAAATAATGAACGAAAATATATTCGCGGCAACTCGCGCACCCCGCCCCGGGAGCGTACGTCACGTGCGAACAGGGAATGATGACGTCACGCCCCAACTTACGGACCCCATAGCTGCCAATGTAAGTACAATTTCGATTTTTTTTCTACATACCCATACTGAGGGAAGGGTTTCTGAAACTTTAAAAAGAAAAAAGAATTTTTTCCTGAGAATTTATTTCCTGCGCACTGCGGGGGTGTCATATTTGGAGGCAACGCAGTTAAGGGGTTAAGATGAGTTTTCCACATAACGTGCTCGATGCCAGAACGGATTAAACTCGTTAATGGAGGTGCCACTGTATTCAGGCAGTAGACCATCCATACTGTTGAAAGAAACTGTGTTACTTGTATTACAAATGTGTCTACAAACTTTGTTTATATTTTCTATATTACATGTTCAATTATTTACATTTACAACTTATTTACACAAACTGTACACTATCACAGACTATATACATCACTATCAACACACAGACAAGAGGAGGCAGGCAAGAGGAGCTCCAGCATATTTCAACAATCCTAAGTATTGTAGTACAGGTTGATGATAGTGAGTGGTGTCCCAGAGAACATGAAGGTATAGTGCTTTTGAAAAATAGGTGAGATAACAGGAATGTGCTAAGGAAAGTGAAAAATTAGATGAGAAAGTTACCCCTAGTGTTTCCAGTGCAGAGAAGAACATTCAACATGGCCACCGGCAAGAGGAAATACAAAACAGAGCTTGATTTTGCTGGATTCAGTGAAGAAAGCATTGAGATAACCAGTCTATACAACAAGTTGGTAAAATTAGATACTATAGTGACCTCTCATGTAGAATTAATTAGTAAATTGAAAGAAAGTAATGACCATTTAAATAGTAAAGTTGTATGTCTTGAGGGTGTAGTGAAAGACTTGTGCAAGGATAAGATTCAATTGGAAACAAATTGCAAAGCCATGAAAGAAGAAAATAGACTCTTAAAAATAGCTTTGGAAGAAGTTAAAGTAAATTTAAACATAAATGACTACAATAGGTTAGGTAAGGAATTTCAGCGGTTGCTTGAGTGGGAGTCTGAACTTCAACATGCTGGTCTGCCCGCGGAGTCGGGTTTGGCTTCGGCGTCTGTTCGGTTCCTTCGGTGACTCCCCTTCTGCCTTTTGCAATCGTTGGGTTTGTTCCTCCGGGGATCTTGTGTTGGTGCTGCGTCACCAGCTTCCTCTTGGGGTTTTCGGGGTTCCGTGCCTTGGCACCTCCCCGAGCCTTTGCTCGATGTGTTCATGGACGGGTCATCTCTCGGCTGGGGCTTTGTGACCAGTGCTCACCAGGTCGCCCGGGGATGGTGGAGTCTGTCTGTCCGTCGGGCTCACAGCACAGTTCGGGAGTTCGTGGCTGTCTGGTTTGCACTTCGGAGGGTTTGGGTAACTAGGTGCTCTACCATTCGGCTCCGTTCGGACTGTTCTCTGGTGGTTCTTGCTGGAACTACAGGGTTTCTCTTAGGTGTTGACCTTTGGGGTTGGTTCCTTAGAGTGGCTCGGTTGCTGGCTTCTCAGGGTTTGGCTAACCATGAGGTTCATGTCCGGGGTGTGTCCTAAGTCCTGGCGGACAGGTGTCTCGGTTCATTCTTCTGTTCGCGGATTGGCCAGTCATCGCCGACTCGTTTTGTTGGCTATGCCGGACGTATGGACTCCTGGCAATGGACGTTTTTGAGTCGGCGTGGTCTAGGCGTCACCCATTTTATGTGGCGCCCTTACCCACCTGCGAGGCATTCACGGTCGCTTTTTGGCAGGACTGGTCAAGGTGGGGGTACCTGTTCCTCTTCTCCCGGTCCAGCTGTTGCTTTGGGCTCTGGCTCTGTGGCAGCCCATCCCACGAGAGCAGTCCTTATGGTTTCTTGGTGGCCAGCCCAGCTTTGTTTTCAGACGCTGCTTGATAGGTGTCCGAACCCGGGGCGTTTTCCCGCGGCTCCGCCTCTTCAGCAGGTCGGATCGGTCCTGTACGTGACTGGTTCGGCCTTCTCCTCGGCTCTTTGCGTCTGGTTTTTGACGCGGGTATCACCATCTCTGTGGTGTTCAGGTGGCTTTGTTGACGGTGTCCCACCTGCGAGCTTTGTCTTTGTGACAGTATGATGTTCCTGGTGTTTCTATGCATGCGCTTTTTCTTGCTCTTCGTAGTTGTCGTCTCTTTTGCATCGGGTTTTGCTTGTCCTTTCTTCGTTTTTCAGGACTACAGTTATTTGATGTTTTTACTGTCGCCTTTTTTGTGCGGCGCTGGCGGAGCCGCTCCGGCTTGCGTTCGGGTGGACTTCGCATCTGCCCCGTTTCGTACGCTTTCTCGTGTTTTGTTTCACCTCCGGCCTGCTCATGCGTCGCCTGAGCCGTCCTGGTCCTTGATCAGGGTGCCTTCTTATCTTCTCCTCAGTTTGTGGTAGCCCCTTCGGTTCAGGTTTCTGCTCTTTGGTACTGGTTGTAGATTTGTACGTGTGCAGCCTTTCTCCGTCCTGGCGACGGTCGAGACGGCTGCTTTCCGGAGGGGTTCTTGGGTTATTGATGCTTGTTGGTTTGGCCGGGGGTGCGTCCTGTGTTGTCCGTTTATGCTTTTTGCCGTTACCTGAGTACCGTGTCTGGGATGCGCTTGGTTGATCCGGTTCCCCTCGTTCCCTGTTTTCAGGGCTCGGGTCTCCCAGGTCGTCCGCAGAGTTTTTCAGTCTTCCAGCCTGCGGTCTGTCTTTGCGCCCGTGCTGTTCAGACGTTTGCAGCTTTTGCTGCTGTGTTGGTGATGTCTAGGGCTCATTTCGGGCGCAGGGATTTGAGGGTCGCACAGGTTCTTGGCCACCCATTCTTTATGCGCGTCTGCTCCTGTGCGTTCTTGTTGCCTTGGGTTGCAGGTTGCAACCTGTTGTCTCTGCTTCGCGTTGCAGAGTTTGTGGCGGGTTAGCCCTTTCTTTTCCTTCTTTTTGGGTATGAAGCTCCAGGGAGCCGTAGGGGCTCCCGACAGAAAACCAGCGTTGAATATAATGAAACGCCATTTTCTGGGTGAGCCCCGGAGGCTCCCTGGCAACCCTCCCTCCCACCGGTCGGCGGTTTTTTTGCGTTGGTTGAAGCTTAGCTTCCAAACTGATGCTAGGCAGCCGGCGCAGTAGGTCCGGGGCTCCCCCCTCCCCCTCTCGGGGCGGGGAGGGCTGGGCTGGGCGGACAATCGGCGTGGCAGTAAAGTGTGATGTTTGCTTGTTTCCTTGTTTCCTTGTGATTGTAGGGAGTTTCTATCTCTGTTCGTTTTTTTTTTTTACCATGTGGGGTTTGTTTTGTTATGCCTACCTTTCTGGGTGCCTAACCCCGGTCAATGGCAGATAAGGAAAACCCCAACCACAAAGGGGTTTTCCAGGGCCATTGCTCCCTGAAACCTCTCTGAAGGGGCCAGGTTCTGGCGCTGGTTCCTGGTTGGTCTGAACTCCTTAGCTAATGTCCCGGTCTAATATAACATACATTAGCCCGATAAGCTCCAGGGAACCTCCGGTTCTCACCCAGAAAATGGTGTTTCATTACATTCAATGCTGGTTTTTTGGCGAAGAATGAGACTGCTGCTTTCTGGACGGGTCTTTGGGTTGTTCATGCTTGGTTGGTCAGGCCGAGGGTGCATCGTGTTTTGTGTCTTGTTGCGGCTCTCCGCCATTATTTGCGCACCATGGCTTTGGTGGCCAGGGATGCGGTTTGGGTTGACCCAGTTTCCCTCCTTCCCTGTTCCCAGTCTCGGGTCTTCCAGGTTGTCCACAAGGTTATTAAGTCTAGCCAGTCTGTGGTCTATCCTCGTGCCCACGATGTTTGTAAGTTTGCTGCTTTGGCTGCCATCTTTGTCAACATGTCATGGGTTGACATTCGGGCACGTGGTTTTCGGAGGTCGAACAGGGTCCTAGCCGCTCGCTACCTTGTCAATCTCCCTGGACCTAGTAGGGCCTGCTTTGCATTGGGTCAGCGGTTGCAGCCAGTTGTCTCGACTTCATGTTGAGAAGTGAGGACTGACCTCCGCCCGAGTAAGTCCTTGTTTTTCCTTGTCTTTGGGTAGTTAGCTACGGGGAGCTGACAGGGCTCCCCCAGAAAACCAGCATTGAATGTTATGAAACACCATTTTCTGGATGAGACCTGTAGGCTCCCCAGCATCCCTCCCTCACTTTGCTCGGCGGTGTTTTTCACATGTTTTTCACATCCAGCCTTGGAACTGCCAGTTGGAACACCGGCGCATGGGTCTGGGGCTCCCTATTCCCTGTCCCGGGAGGAGGGGGGGATGCGCAGACAGTGGTGCGGCAACGTGATGACGTCATGCTCGTTTGCTTGTTTTCGTTTGGGGAGCTCAGTCCACTTGTTCGGCTTTCGGTAGTCATATTTTCACCAGAAAAAGGGTTTGTTTTGGGGCACCTACCTTTCTGGGCACCAGACCCTGTCAATGGCAGACAGAATGCTCCCAACCACACGGGGGTTTCTGTAGGCCTGGATAGCTCTGGGATGTTTCTGGGACTCACCCAGAAAGTAGTGTTTCATTACATTCAACGCTGGTTTCTTATTTCTTGTGCCTGGGCATGTTGCAGGCCGTAATCACAAGAGCATCCCAGTCGATTAAAGAATGCGAAGAGGAATTTTGAGCACCATTGTCTACCATATTTAATAATTCATTAGAGTTAGGCAGAGTGCCAGAGGTGTGGAAGATTGCTAATGTGGTCAAATTTTAAAGAAAGTTAAATCACTTGTGTCAAACTAGCGGCCAAATAGCTTGCCGTCTATTGTGGGAAAGTTGCTTGAATCGATAATTGCAAATACCATTCATCTTCATCTTGAAAAACATAGATTAATAAATGATTAACGACATAGTTTTACTAAGGGCCATTCATGTTTAACAAATTTGCTATCATATTATTCCAGCAGACTTTGGCAGTTGATAATGGTATTGTTTGTGATGACTTTAGCAAAGATTTTGAAACAGTGCCCCATGAAAGATTGATTAAAATGATAGAGGCTCATTGTATTGGGAGCTCTATATTAAGTTGGATTAGGGCATGGTTATACCAAAGGAAATAAAGGGTTAGTATAAATTGAGTTAATATATGGTTTAACGGCTGCTTCTAGTGGTCAGTTTGCCTGCTGACAGACAGGGTTCTTCCAGCTTAGCTAGCCCCAATGCTTCGGCTTCTTGTAGTGCTTACTCACCCTATGGGACCCTGGAAAACCCCAGTAGGCTTGGGGTTAGCATGGATGGAGTCAGAATAGGCCTGTGGTGCCAGCAACCGGGTTAGAGGTGTCACTGCTGTTGTCTTCGTGTGGTTGGTGTGGTGTTTGCTCTGTGTGTATGACAGGCTCTCTGGGTTTACATTGGCTCTTTCGCGGGTCACCCCTCTGACAGGGCGATGGGGAGGGGGACGCTGGCTCTTTTCACCCACGCCTGATCCCATGATTCGTGGGCTTTTCGGGTTGTCTCTTGTGGCTTCGGTGGCATTGGGCGGTTCACTTTCTATTTGGGGTCGGCCTCTTCTCTGTTTATCCATTGGGTCATCTCGGAGTGGGTTCGCTTGGGCGTGGTCAGAATGACTTTGTCTCTTCGGTGGGTGTCCCGCCTGTTTTTGTTGCCAATACGGGACTATGTGGATCTCCGGTACTTTCTGGACTGGTCTCGTCTGAACCGGTTGATTCCCTGCCCATCCTTTTGAATGACTATGTTGTCACAGGTCTGGCTCATCCTCGAGACGGGCTAGTGGATGATTTCCCTGGACCTTAAGGATGCGTAATGGCATGACCCTGTTCATTCGGGGGTCTGGGGCAGGTTGGTTTTCATGGTGGGGTGACAGGCTTACTGCTTTTGTTGTCTTCCTTGTGAGCTACATCTGGCACCTTGTGTTTTTACACGCTTGACTTGGATCGTGGTGGCCTGTCTTTGTCTGCTAGGTCCTCAGATCTTGGCCTACCTCGACGACTGGTTGGTGATGGCTTTCAGTTGGTCTGCTTGTCTGCTAGCCAGGGATCTGGCTCTTTCCCAGCTCACCGGGTTTGGGGTTCCTGGTAAACTGGCAGAAGTCCCAGCTGGTTTCGTCTCAGGTTTGGACTTGGCTGGGGCTTGTATGAGATTCTCAGACTGCCTCCCTTTCTCTCCCTCCTGAGGCCTTGCTCCAACTACGGTCCCACCATTAGCTATTATTGAGGAGGGGGGGGGACCTGGGTTACTCGACGGTTACTCGAACAGCTGTGCGGGAACCTGAACTTGGCTCTTCTGGTTTACCCGCTAGGCAGGGTTTGGTTCCAGAGGCTATTTCAGTATCTTTGGGGCAGCCCCTTTCGCGGATCTCATGATTCATCCCCCTGGGTTCATGCCAAGGGTCTTTGTGCCTGTTGCTGCTAGTTGTGCCTGTTGGTGCCAACTTCTTCAAGTTTTCTGGGTTCAGTGCCATGGTGTCTTTTTCTTTTGCTCGTTGTTTACACTGACTCCTCGTCAGTGGTTGTTGACTCCTCTGTCGGTTGGGGCATTGTGACTAGTGCTCACAAGTCCAGCCAGGGGCACTGGCAGCCATCCATGTGTCGGGCCCACAGCACGGTGTGGGACTTTGCAGAGGACTTAGATTCATCGGGGCGCCATGATCCAGCTCCTTTTCAGACTGTTCCTCTGTGGTTCATTGTCTCCAGCAAGGGGAGGGGTGGGGGATCTGTTTGGTCTGTGGCCTGTTAGGAGTTTGTTGCTTTGGATAACTGTTCTGCTGAGTCCTCAGGGTTTAGTTCTCCATGTCATTCACATTTAGGGTTGTGTCCAATGTCCTGGCAGACAGTCTGTCTCGCTTTTGGTGATTATGGGAATTAGTATGCAGGAGTTCATACAATTGAGGAAGCTAGCAACTTGAGATTTATCAGGTTGGCAGTGATCAGTATAAAATTTACGCCACAACTACACACCAGCTGGTTGTCGTGTAAATCTTGCCTACAAGCTAGTTGTTGTGTAAATCTTGCCTACATGTTGGTTGTTGTAAATCTTGCCCACCAGCTGGTTGCCTTGTAAATCTTGCACACAGCTGGTTGTTATGTAAACCTTGCACTCAAACCAGTTGTCTGTACATCAAGTACATTGTGCAGGAGTTCAGGTAATTGTTTATGTATGTGCTTGCCCCTTCCAGTTTCCAGCCATATCTATCTGTTCTTAACCTAACAGACCAAGTGACGAGTTGATGAAATTTGTTTCTAAGGTTTTGGGTGTAGTTTTATTCTGGTAATATTTTGATCATTTGGCCCACCATTTTTCTTCTACATATTACCTGGGAGATGTGGCTAGAAGTACAGTACCTCTATAAATAGATACACCCAGAAAAATGGATTTAACCACTGTGCTGCGCCGAGTTTATTGAGAAATTCCCACGGTGCGCATGAAACAAAGTGTTCCCAAAAAATTCTTTTTTCTTCATAAAAGGATAAATTCCCTGAACATGTCTATGTAAAAATAAATACCAGATTCCACTTACTTTGGCTGTGGGGATGTGGACAAGGTGCGCTGTGACATCATCAGGGCCTGGTTGCCCGTGCGTGAATCGCCCAGACACGGTCGTGCGGGCCATTCAAGCACCGGGTGTTGCCACAAATATATTTTCAATTATTTGTTTTATGTATTTCCAATGCGATTTTATTTTTTTTTATCGTATATAATGCATATTTGTGTCCTTTACAATATGTATACAGTAGAACGTTCATAATGTTCCATGGAACTGTGATACATGTGTCAGTAATGTGTCCACAATAAATGTTTATTGTCACAATATTACCTGTTAAAATTCACTAAAATTACAATCTGTACAGTTTCACACACTATTTACACAGTAACACACTGTATTACACACTCAGTACTTCGGAAGTGAGTAATAATCAACGAAGTAGCCCATGGTACACAGCGCGACTTCGCTCTCAGTGCACCAGGTACAGATAAATTTTTGCGTCCTGTTTCTTCATTCTGCATGCTTGCAAATAACGTACTCACGTACACCCTTGGCTTTAGTACTTCTAGGTTGTATGTAGCCAAGCTTGTAAAGCATAAGGTAGTATTGAAAAGATTATAGGACAAGATCAATTTGTAAGGTAGGAAGAGATTCAGCTTACCTCAAGAGTGTAATTACCTAAGTGTAGTTACAGGATGAGAGCTACGCTCTCTGTCAGTCAGAAAGAGATTCATCTAGCCTCAAAGAGTGTCCGTCAGTTAGGAAGAGATTCAGGTACAGTATTCTTGAAAATATCTATGGAAAACACTACCATGGAAGCCGCTAACACTGTTCATCTATGCTATTTGTATCAGATGCATCATCACTGAATGCAGAAAATGATTCATCTATGTATCATCTAAATAAATTGTAGATAGCATAGGATTGCAAGGGTGACGCTAAGAGCTACAACTGGATACGCTCGCTGTATCGTCCTCATAGGTGCTGAATCACTTGCATCTGACCTTGTGTTAGGTCCTTATTGCGCATAGCTTCACCAATATTATGACCCTTATGTTCTTCAAACAATAAGGTTTGAATTTCAGCGACAGAGCGTTATCTTTCAACACCGCGTCGGACGGGTGTTTGGG
>WNGS01004012.1:15549-38296 GCA_020271785.1 Procambarus virginalis
AGGTGTGTGTAGCACAGTGTCACCGTGTAGGTGTGTGTAGCACAGTGTCACCAGTGTAGGTGTGTGTAGCACAGTGTCACCAGTGTTGGTGTGTGTAGCACAGTGTCACCAGTGTTGGTGTAAGTAGCACAGTGTCACCAGTGTAGGTATGTGTAGCACAGTGTCATCAGTGTAGGTGTGTGTAGCACAGTGTCACCAGTGTTGGTGTGTGTAGCACAGTGTCACCAGTGTTGGTGTGTGTAGCACAGTGTCACCAGTGTTGGTGTGTGTAGCACAGTGTCACCAGTGTTGGTGTGTGTAGCACAGTGTCACCAGTGTTGGGTGTTGTAGCACAGTGTCACCAGTGTTGGTGTGTGTAGCACAGTGTCACCAGTGGTGGTGTGTGTAGCACAGTGTCACCAGTGTGGTGTAAGTAGCACAGTGTCACCAGTGTTGGTGTAAGTAGCACAGTGTCACCAGTGTTGGTG
This sequence comes from Procambarus virginalis, assembly GCA_020271785.1. Lineage (NCBI taxonomy): Eukaryota > Metazoa > Arthropoda > Malacostraca > Decapoda > Cambaridae > Procambarus > Procambarus virginalis. Next base: position 16,017 of record WNGS01004012.1, read on the forward strand.
TAAGTAGCACAGTGTCACCAGTGTTGGTGTAAGTAGCACAGTGTCACCAGTGTTGGTGTAAGTAGCACAGTGTCACCAGTGTTGGTGTAAGTAGCACAGTGTCACCAGTGTTGGTGTGTGTAGCACAGTGTCACCAGTGTTGGTGTAAGTAGCACAGTGTCACCGGTGTTGGTGTGTGAAGCATGTCACCAGTGTTGGTGTGTGTAGCACAGTGTCACCAGTGTAGGTGTAAGTAGCACAGTGTCACCAGTGTTGGTGTAAGTAGCACAGTGTCACCAGTGTTGGTGTAAGTAGCACAGTGTCACCAGTGTTGGTGTAAGTAGCACAGTGTCACCAGTGTTGGTGTAAGTAGCACAGTGTCACCAGTGTTGGTGTAAGTAGCACAGTGTCACCAGTGTTGGTGTAAGTAGCACAGTGTCACCAGTGTTGGTGTAAGTAGCACAGTGTCACCAGTGTTGGTGTGTGAGCACAGTGTCACCAGTGTTGGTGTAAGTAGCACAGTGTCACCAGTGTAGGTGTGTGTAGCACAGTGTCACCAGTGGTGGTGTGTGTAGCACAGTGTCACCAGTGTTGGTGTGTGTAGCACAGTGTCACCAGTGTTGTGTGTGTAGCACAGTGTCACCAGTGTTTGTGTGTGTAGCACAGTGTCACCAGTGTTGGGTGTGTGTAGCACAGTGTCACCAGTGTTGGTGTAAGTAGCACAGTGTCACCTGTGTAGGTGTGTGTAGCACAGTGCACATCTGCACTTCTTGGAAGCTCCCGCAGCGGGAATTGTAACGTATCCATTAAATAATTCAAAATATCAATAACAGCATTACAATATTCGACGAAATCGTTACTACGAAGCAAGGCTGCCGTTACACTGGGGATAATCAAGGCCCTGGGGATGGAAATTGTAGTGTATTATCAAAATACATTAGCTAATGTAGTATATCAATACAAGTGCAATTCTGTAGACTGTGTGCTCCGAAATGCATGTTGTATTGGACACACTGCCTCTGTGTATCTGCCTGAAACGCATTGCGTAATAGTGGCTTTAGGCATTGTATGTACTAGCTCTATCTATAAATCGATCCATTAATGTAACATCACTTGTATGTAGTACCTTACCTGAATAAACATATTTATATTTATATTTATATTTATATTACACAACTGATATTGTTGGGTGACGTTTTACACTTTATTTGCAAGAAGGAGGAATTAAAGCACATCACTCTTGACACCAACATACCATCCTGGGGGCCAGATTCACGAAGCAGTAACGCAAGCACTTACGAACCTGTACATCTTTTCTTAATCTTTGGCGGCTTTGGTTACAATTATTAAGCAGTTAATGAGCTCCGAAGCACCAGGAGCTGTTTATAACAACAACAACAGCTGACTGGGAAGTTTTCATGTTTGTAAACTGTTTAATAAATGTAACCAAAAGCGCCAAAGATTGAGGAAAGATGTACACGTTCATAGGTGCTTGCGTAACTGCTTCGTGAATCCGGCCACTGAATCGCCGGGACATCGGAAAGTGAAGCATTATCATCAATTCCACAGCCCGTCCTCCAAACAAAGATCCAAAAATGTTTTCATGCACCCGCCAAACCCCCTGTTTATGAATGAAAAGCGGTTTACACACGACTCACAACTGCTGACGTTCGAATATATCCGGAACAAGTGCTTCACTGACGAATTTTGTTCGAACCACAACGCTATAAATGCTTCACCCACGTACTACAAATACAAATAATCGCCAACAGAACCTAAACACCTGACCTAACCTATCCTATGCCTATATATACACAATATGCTAATATATTATAATTTTAATTTATACTTGAGAAAATTCGCGTTTGAATGAACAGCATGTTAAAATTTATGAATGCGTCTGTGGGTTGATCGCTGGATGTAATGGACTTGAGTCGAGGACGGGTTGATTACACCAGTGATCAAAGAAGATTATGAACACTTTTGGCAATATTCATTCCAGAGCTGGTCCCATTAGCTAACACTCTAATTTATAATCGAACAGTGAATTGTTTAATTAACTGTTCGGCACCCGTTAACTAATGTTAAACAGCAGTCATCTGGCAGCTGTTTAAGTAGTCTCATACCACAAATTTACGGGCTAGTCATGCCCGTGCCACCTCTTGGGTGGCTCAATCCTCATCCAACAGATGATCCTCCCATGTTGACAGAGCAGAGAGGCTTGATGATCCTTTATAACTGGTGAAAGATCATATATTTTGCGTGGCCCGTGTTTACCCTGTGATCAAGTAGACATTAATCATAGAGCAAAGCATTTGGTCCCGTGATCGCTGTCTAACATCAGATGACAGTGCTCCACATACTCTAGGGTTCCAATATAATGTTCCCAATGTCTTTATCGATAAAACTTAACAAAATACCACGAGAGATATTAATAATAATCCGTATCCATGGCCCAGTTTCAAGTGTGAAATGTGTAGTGTGTTTAACGTGGAGTTTTACCGAGTGTAATAAATGTTCAAGGAACATGGAAAAAAATAGAACAGCAATTTGAGGGACTTGTACAGATAATTTAGGGCTTATTGAAATGGATGGGGAGTTTAGGGATGGGGAGCCGGTCGGCCGAGCGGACAGCACGCTGGACTTGTGATCCTGTGGTCCTGGGTTCGATCCCAGGTGCCGGCGAGAAACAATAGACAGAGTTTCTTTCACCCTATGCCCCTGTTACCTAGCAGTAAAATAGGTACCTGGGTGTTAGTCAGCTGTCACGGGCTGCTTCCTGGGGGTGGAGGCCTGGTCGAGGACCGGGCCGCGGGGACACTAAAAAAGCCCCGAAATCATCTCAAGATAACCTCAAGATAGGGATGGGGAGGAATAGGGGATCACCTACAGGGTGGGGATCAAGGGTCTGAAGGGGAAGAAAGGGTGAGGAGAAGGGAGGGTGGGAAGCAACCAGAGAGAACTGTAGGGGAAGAAAAGGAGAGAGAACGAAGGACGAAGAGAGATGGGGGAGGAAGAGACAAGAAAAGTTGGAAGGGTAGAGGATAGGGAAATGCAGGTGACCGAGGAGGAGAAGAAAGGGGCAAAATAGGGACTAAGATTGACGAGGCGGTTTAGGGGAAAGAGGGGAAATAGGGGTCAACAGACCCTGGTGCAGTAGGGGTCCCCCTGCTATATAACTATATGAAAACTGAGAGGGGTGGGAAAGAGTAGGGAAAGTATATATCTAATATATTTCCGCAAATATATATCAATAAGAGGAAATACCTGATTGGGTCCAAGGATAGAGGCTAGATGCTTGGGGCTAGTCTCACCCAACTTTGCAGGGAAACATGGTCTGGGGTATGGGATAGTCATAGGCTAGTCGGAGTCGTCTTAAATTAGATACTTTAAGAAATATTATCATTTATAAAGGCGGGGGCAGATAGAGACAGAGACAGGAGATAGATGAATGCATTTAAAGGGTAGAAGGATGAACTGATGGACAGAGGGATAGATGAATGGACAGACCGATGGACATATGGATAGATGGACAGATGGATGGATAGATGGACAGATGGATAGATTCATGAATAGATAGATGAACAGATGGATAGATGCAGGAGGACAGAAGGATGGATGGATATATGAACAGATAGATTGGTAGATATATAGACAGACAGCTATATAGATGGATAGATAGTATAGATGGATATAGATGAATAGACAGATGGCTATATGTAAATAGATGCATTTAGATGACAAATATAGTGTGTTTTACACATGTGTCTTATATATATATATATATATTATATATATATATATATATATATATATATATATATATATANAACCATGGCTGGCCAGAAACCATGGATGGCCACATACATGGCTGGCTATAAGCCATGGCTGGCCACAAACCATGGCTGCCATAAACCATGGCTGGTCACAAACCATGTCTGGCCAGAAACCATGGTTGGCCACAAACATGGCTGGCCACAAACCTTGGCTGGCCACAAACCATGGCTGGCCACAAACCTTGGCTGGCCACAAACTATGGCTGGCCATAAGCATGGCTGGCCACAAACCATGGCTGGCCACAAACCACGACTGGCCCACAAATATGCTGGCCAAAAAACCATGGCTTGCCACAAACCATGGCTGGCCACAAAACCATGGCTGGCCACAAACCATGGCTGGCCACAAACCATGGCTGGTCATAAGCCATGGCTGGCCACAAACCATGGCAGGCCATAAGCCCTGGTTGCCACAAAACATGGTGGCCATAAGCCAGGGCTGGCCACAAACCATGGCTGGCCAGAAACCATGGCTGGCCAGAAACCATGGCTGGCCAGAAACCATGGCTGGCCACAAACCATGCTGGCCATAAGCCATGGCTGGCCAAAAACCATGGCTGGCCAGAAACATGGCTGGCCATAAGCCATGGCTGGCCACAAACCATGGCTGGCCAGAAACCATGGCTGGCCAGAAACATGGCTGAGAGGACACAATGGCTGGCCACATACCATGGCTGGCCAGAAACCATGGCTGGCCACATACCATGGCTGGCCGTAACCATGGCTGGCCACAAACCATGGCTGGCCATAAGCCATGGCTGGTCACAAACAATGGCTGGCCAGAAACCATGGCTGGCACATACCATGGCTGGCCAGAAAAACCATGGCTGGCCACAAACCATGGTGGCCACAAACCATGGCTGGCCACAAACCATGTCTAGCCAAAACCATGGCTGGCCACAAACCATGGCTGGCCACAAACCATGGCTGGCCACAAACCATGGCTGGCCACATACCATGGCTGGCCAGAAACCATGACTGGTCACAAACATGGCTGGCCAGAAACCATGGCTGGCCAGAAACCATGGCTGGCCACATACCATGGCTGGCCAGAAACCATGGCTGGCCAGAAAACCATGACTGGCCACAAACCATGGCTGGTCACAAACCATGGCTGGCCACAAACCAAGGCTGCCACAAACCATGGCTGGCCACAAACCATGGCTGGCCAGAATCATGTCTGGCCACAAACCATGACTGGCCACAAACCATGGCTGGCCAGAAACCATGGTGGCCAGAAACCATGTCTGGCACAAACCATGCCTGGCCACAAACCATGGCTGGCCACAACCATGGCTGGCCACAAACCATGTCTGGCCAGAAACCATGGCTGGTCACAAACCATGGCTGGTCACAAACCATGGCTGGCCACAAACCATGGCTGGCCACAAACCATGGCTGCCACAAACCATGGCTGGCCACAAAAACCATGGCTGGCCGCAAACCATGGCTGGCCACAAACCATGGCTGGCACAAACCATGCTGGCCACAAGCCATGGCTGGCCGCAAACCATGGCTGGCCACAAACCATGGCTGGCCACAAACCATGGCTGGCCACAAGCCATGGCTGGCCACAAAACCATGGCTTGCCACAAACCATGGCTGGCCACAAACCATGGCTGGCCACAACCATGGCTGGCCACAAACATGGCTGGCCACAAAACCATGGCTGGCCACAAACCATGGCTGGCCACAAACCATGCCTGGCCACTAACCATGGCTGGCCACAAACCAGCCTCGCAACAAACCATGCTGGCCAGAAACCATGGCTGGTCACAAACCATGGCTGGCCACCAAACCATGGCTGGCCAAAACCATGGCTGGCCACAAACCATGGCTGGCCACAAACCATGGCTGGCCACAAGCCATGGCTGGCCGCAAACCATGGCTGGCCACAAACCATGGCTGGCCACAAACCATGGCTGGCCACAAGCCATGGCTGGCCACAAACCATGGCTTGCCACAAACCATGGCTGGCCACAAACCATGGCTGGCCACAAACCATGGCTGGCCACAAACCATGGCTGGCCACAAACCATGGCTGGCCACAAACCATGGCTGGCCACAAACCATGGCTGGCCACAAGCCATGGCTGGCCACAAGCCATGACTGGCCACAAACCATGGCTGGTGAGAGGAGATAGTCACACACTACCGGGGAGGAATACACTGGTGTTGGAGGCCCAGTACACGCTACTGGTGAAGGAGTTGGTGTGGCCGTTCACGTGTCCCCCAGGAGCGAGGGCGAGCTGCTGTGAGCCGAGCGGTGACCAGCGCCTCCCACTGGCCCCAAACCCAGATTGTTCTGCTAGAGACTTCACCTTGATTTTATGGGGCAGTTAGTGTAGCAAAGGTAACCTGGCGGAATGGTGATCATCTCTCTCTCTCTCTCTCTCTCTCTCTCTCTCTCTCTCTCTCTCTCTCTCTCCACAGTTCAGGTGTGTTAAACAAACGCTGTGGTCTTACACTCGCTTCATTCCATGTACATTCCTCCTTACCTACAGCACTGCTATACCCTACTAAATCCTTTCGTACCTGTCATACTCTATCATACCCTGTCATACCCTGCCACTCTACCATGCCACACCCTGTCCTGCCACACCCTGTCCTGCCATACCCTGTCCTGCCATACCCTGCCCTGCCATACCCTGCCCTGCCATACCCTGCCCTGCCATACCCTGCCCTGCCACACCCTGCCCTGCCATACCCTGCCCTGCCATACCCTGCCCTGCCACACCCCAACCAGTCCTCGCAAATTCGTATAGTCAATATTGACTTATTAAATACGTGCATAGGTGACATACTAAACATAATAGTTTCCCTTGAAAAGCTTCATAGAAAACACCGACCTTGCCTAACCTACTTAGTATGTTAAGATGAGCATCTTATAGCTTCGTAATTACAATTGTTACTTAACCTATTATAGGTATAGGTTAGGTAATAATTGTAATTACGAAGCAATAAGATGCTTATCTTAACATACTAACAAGGTTAGGTAAGGTTGGTGTTTTCTATGAAGCTTTTCAAAGGAAACTATTATGTTTAGTATGTCACCTATGCACGTATTTAATAAGTCAATATTGACTATACGAATTTGCGAGGACGGGTTGCACACCCTGCCCTGCAATAGCTGGAGTGCCAAACAATACTCCACCACAGTAAGTCATGCAGGCCCACAGTAAGTCATGCAGGCCCACAGTAAGTCATGCAGGACCACAGTAAGTCATGCAGGACCACAGTAAGTCATGCAGGACCACAGTAAGTCATGCAGGACCACAGTAAGTCATGCAGGCTCACAGTAAGTCATGCAGGACCACAGTAAGTCATGCATGCCAACAGTAAGTCATGCATGCCAACAGTAAGTCATGCAGGCCCACAGTAAGTCATGCAGGACCACAGTAAGTCATGCAGGCTCACAGTAAGTCATGCATGCCAACAGTAAGTCATGCAGGCCCACAGTAAGTCATGCAGGCCAACAGTAAGTCATGCAGGCCAACAGTAAGTCATGCATGCCCACAGTAAGTCATGCAGGACCACAGTAAGTCATGCAGGACCACAGTAAGTCATGCAGGACCACAGTAAGTCATGCAGGACCACAGTAAGTCATGCAGGCCCACAGTAAGTCATGCAGGACCACAGTAAGTCATGCAGGCCAACAGTAAGTCATGCATGCCAACAGTAAGTCATGCAGGCCCACAGTAAGTCATGCAGGCCAACAGTAAGTCATGCAGGCCAACAGTAAGTCATGCAGGCCAACATTAAGAAAATATCATATAGAAATACTCTATAGATATTGGGATTAATTGGACCTTCCTCTTAAACTCTATTAAGGTCCTATTAGTTTGCACTCATTAGAGTGAAGACAACAGAAATTAACCTCTCCCAGTACCTGTCCTCAGCCCCAGCTTAGTGTAACCTCTCCCCAGTACCTGTCCTCAGACCCAGCTTAGTGTAACCTCTCCCCAGTACCTGTCCTCAGCCCCAGCTTAGTGTAACCTCTCCCCAGTACCTGTCCTCAGACCCAGCTTAGTGTAACCTCTCCCCAGTACTTGTCCTCAGACCCAGCTTAGTGTAACCTCTCCCCAGTACCTGTCCTCAGCCCCAGCTTAGTGTAACCTCTCCCCAGTACCTGTCCTCAGACCCAGCTTAGTGTAACCTCTCCCCAGTACTTGTCCTCAGACCCAGCTTAGTGTAACCTCTCCCCAGTACCTGTCCTCAGACCCAGCTTAGTGTAACCTCTCCCCAGTACCTGTCCTCAGACCCAGCTTAGTGTAACCTCTCCCAGTACCTGTCCTCAGGCCCAGCTCAGTGTAACCTCTCCCCAGTACTTGTCCTCAGACCAAACTTAGAGTAAAGTCTACCGTCCAACCGTCTCCTCTTCCTGCTTCTCCTTTTTCCCCCAATGTCCCCTCTTCTCCTTCTCTTCTGTCGCCACCACTATCCTCCACGCCTAGACCTCCTCTTCCTCTGCCCTCCCATCATCAAGGTCCCTCCCTCTCCTGGTAAACATCTCGCCTCTCCTCTTGCATCAGCCTCCAAGACGACCACTCAGACACCGACACCCAGACAGTGTTTACCTCTAGTGTAAACACCTGCCCAGCTGGCTGGTTCAGGCACTCCAGCACCGGTTCAGGCACTCCAACACCGGTTCAGGCACTCCAACACCGGTTCAGGCACTCCAGCACCGGTTCAGGCACTCCAGAACCGGTTCAGGCACTCCAGCACCGGTTCAGGCAATCCAGCACCGGTTCAGGCACTCCAGAACCGGTTCAGGCACTCCAGCACCGGTTCAGGCACTCCAACACCGGTCCAGGCACTCCAACACACCGGTTCTGGCACTCCAGCACCGGTTCAGGCACTTCAGCACCGGTTCAGGCACTCCAGCACCGGTTAAGGCACTCCAACACCGGTTCAGGCACTCCAACACCGGTTAAGGCACTCCAGCACCGGTTCAGGCACTCCAGCACTGGTTCAGGCACTCCAGCACCGGTTAAGGCACTCCAACACCGGTTCAGGCACTCCAGCACCGGTTCAGGCACTCCAGCACCGGTTCAGGCACTCCAGCACCGGTTCAGGCACTCCAGCACCGGTTCAGGCACTCCAACACCGGTTCAGACACTCCAGCACACCGGTTCAGGCACTCCAATACACCGGTTCAGGCACTCCAGCACCGGTTCAAGCACTCCAGCACCGGTTCTGGCACTCCAACACCGGTTCAGGCACTCCAACACCGGTTCAGACACTCAAACACACCGGTTCAGGCACTCCAGCACACCGGTTCAGGCACTCCAACACACCGGTTCAGGCACTCCAACACACCGGTGCAAGCACTCCAACACCGGTTCAGGCACTTCAACACCGGTTCAGGCACTCCAGCACCGGTTCAGGCACTCCAGCACCGGTTCAGGCACTCCAACACACCGGTTCAGGCACTCTAGCACCGGTTCAGGCACTCCAACACCGGTTCAGGCACTCCAACACACCGGTTCTGGCACTCCAGCACCGGTTCAGGCACTCCAACACCGGTTCAGGCACTCCGGCACCGGTTCAGGCACTCCAACACACCGGTTCAGGCACTCCAGCACCGGTTCAGGGACTCCAACACCGGTTCAGGCACTCCAGCACACTGGTTCTGGCACTCTATCACCGGATCAGGCAATCCAGCACCGGTTCATGCACTCCAGCACCGGTTCAGGCACTCCAGCATATTGAACAGGATACATTCCAATGAACATATTGCACAGAACCTGTTGCACGCACCTGAATACGACACGCTGAACAAAATATACATACATTGCACAAAAGCTATATTTCATAAGACACGTTGCACAGTGCACAATACATGTTGCACTCACCGTTCGCCTTGCCGGGCACTCTGCCTCCGTTCCCCATGCTGCCCAAAACGGTGACTAGTGACATAATCGTGGCGCCGAGGAGCAGATGCGACGCTCAGCAGGTGTGTGGCGCTCAGCAGGTGTGTGTGTGTGTGGGGGCTCAAGCACGCGTGTCGTCAGGCAGGTGTGGAGACAGATTGGCGATCCGGTCCAACAGACTGACTGCAACAGCCTGTGAGAGAGGAGAGAGAGGAGACTGTGTTGATAGACTGGTTGTAGAGGTCAGTCGTCTAGGGTTAGCCTCGCGTAACTTTGCAGGGGGACTGGTGGTAGGAGGGGGACTGTCATTGACGGGGTTGGGAATAGCCCCAGTAACCCCTTTCAGGGTCTCCTCTCATGCCATCCTCAGCGACTCTAGTGGTCAGAAATTTCATGTTAATTCAATACGTAATATTAATACTGTAGATTTTCTTTTTTAATGAGTTTTTAATAAGTTTTTAATAAGTTTAATCATTTTAATTCATTAAGTAATGCTATATCGAGGGTGACCGATAGAGAGAGAGAGAGAGAGAGAGAGAGAGAGAGAGAGAGAGAGAGAGAGAGAGAGAGAGAGAGAGAGAGAGAGAGAGAGAGAGAGAGAGAGAGAAAAAGAGATAGATAATGAGAGAAAAGAAACAGAAAGATAGAAGAGAGCTGGGGAAGGAGATTTCAGGTTACAGTTGTGGCAGAGAAGACACAAGCGATGATGACAACTAGACTGCACACGGAGCATCGGACGGACCTGCAAATGGGTGACAAATCCCTAGAGTTCACAGATGAAACTGACATCTTGGGAATGAAGTTCGACTCTTCAGTGACAGTGAAGAGCCACGTGCTTAACCTTACCCAAAAGGCAGCCAGGACACTTACAGCTTTACGGTGCATCTCACACCTTCTTGAGAGCTGCGGCTGCACAACCTTATATGAAGCACAAGTTCGCTCTCCTCTAGAGTATGCAGCCCTCTCCTGGACCCCCCCCCCCCCCTTCATCATTCATCAGACTGTTGGACAAAGTAGAGAGACGGGCTAGAAGGCTTATCTCTAGTCTTGACCAAGTCTGGTGGGAACGGTCTGAACATCAGAGCCTGCAACACCGTCGGGACGTTGTTGGTCTTACTGGTATGTACAAGGCCAACATCCTTAAAGTTCCGCACCTGGCCCAACACCGTGGACAACCAGTAGCTGGCACCCGTAGCACTAGACTCTCAACCTACATCAGTCTCATGCTGTAACTGACTTTCTCAAGAACATCACTCCATCAGCGATCATTCACTCCGAGGCTGACTCGCATCTGGAACTTATTGGCCCAACAGGTTGACACACGGGAGATCAGGTCACCTGACCACATGAAGGCTCTGGCACACAGTTGGCTACACGCTCATCCTGCTCCTTACATGATTGTTACCTAAAGTTACATAAAGTTTATTCCTAATGACGCATATAATACGCTCGTGAAATAAAAGGGTCTCTAGGAGCAGGTTTCAACTGAGCCGAGATAGGGTTACAGCTCTTGCTTGCAGATTCACCAGGTACCTGTTCCTTATCTTGAGTTATCTTGAGATGATTTCGGGGGTTTTTAGTGTCCCCGCGGACTCTGCCCATTGTTTCTCTCCGGCGCCTGGGATCGAACCCAGGACCACAGGATTACAAGTCCAGCGTGCTGTCCGCTCGGCCGACCGGCTCCCTCCCTTATATAACAGTTAATTTATTTCAGAGAACTTTGTCATTAAACAAATGTCTCTAGCAGCAGGCTTCAGACGAGCTAAGGCAGGATAACGGCTCTTGCTTGCAGTTTCACTTGGTCGACAACACTAATGAATCCTAGTCTTAGTTTAATCAAATTCAGAGAGACAGAGAGGAGAAGAGAAGGAGAGGAGAGTGTTGGTGTGTGTAGCACAGTGTCACCAGTGTTGGTGTGTGTAGCACAGTGTCACCAGTGTTGGTGTGTGTAGCACAGTGTCACCAGTGTAGGTGTGTGTAGCACAGTGTCACAAGTGTAGGTGTAAGTAGCACAGTGTCACCAGTGTTGGTGTAAGTAGCATAGTGTCACCAGTGTAGGTGTGTGTAGCACAGTGTCACCAGTGTTGGTGTGTGTAGCACAGTGTCACCAGTGTAGGTGTGTGTAGCACAGTGTCACAAGTGTAGGTGTAAGTAGCACAGTGTCACCAGTGTTGGTGTGTGTAGCATAGTGTCACCAGTGTAGGTGTGTGTAGCACAGTGTCACCAGTGTTGGTGTGTGTAGCACAGTGTCACCAGTGTAGGTGTGTGTAGCACAGTGTCACCAGTGTTGGTATGTGTAGCACAGTGTCACCAGTGTTGGTGTGTGTAGCACAGTGTCACCAGTGTAGGTGTGTGTAGCACAGTGTCACCAGTGTAGGTGTGTGTAGCACAGTGTCACAAGTGTAGGTGTAAGTAGCACAGTGTCACCAGTGTTGGTGTAGCACAGTGTCACCAGTGTTGGTGTAGCACAGTGTCACCAGTGTTGGTGTAGTACAGTGTCACCAGTGTAGGTGTGTGTAGCACAGTGTCACCAGTGTTGGTGTGTGTAGCACAGTGTCACCACTGTTGGTGTGTGAAGCACAGTGTCACCAGTGTAGGTGTGTGTAGCACAGTGTCACCAGTGTAGGTGTGTGTAGCACAGTGTCACCAGTGTAGGTGTGTGTAGCACAGTGTCACTAGTGTTGGTGTAGCACAGTGTCACCAGTGTTGGTGTAGCACAGTGTCACCAGTGTTGGTGTGTGTAGCACAGTGTCACCAGTGTTGGTGTGTGTAGCACAGTGTCACCAGTGTAGGTGTGTGTAGCACAGTGTCACCAGTGTTGGTGTGTGAAGCACAGTGTCACCAGTGTTGGTGTAGCACAGTGTCACCAGTGTTGGTGTGTGTAGCACAGTGTCACCAGTGTTGGTGTGTGAAGCACAGTGTCACCAGTGTTGGTGTGGGAAGCACAGGGTCACCAGTGTTGGTGTGTGAAGCACAGTGTCACCAGTGTTGGTGTGTGTAGCACAGTGTCACCAGTGTAGGTGTAAGTAGCACAGTGTCACCAGTGTTGGTGTAAGTAGCAGTGTCACCAGTGTTGGTGTAAGTAGCACAGTGTCACCAGTGTTGGTATGTGTAGCACAGTGTCACCAGTGTTGGTGTGTGTAGCACAGTGTCACCAGTGTTGGTGTGTGTAGCACAGTGTCACCAGTGTTGGTGTGTGTAGCACAGTGTCACCATTGTTGGTGTGTGTAGCACAGTGTCACCAGTGTAGGTGTGTGTAGCACAGTGTCACCAGTGTTGGTGTAGCACAGTGTCACCAGTGTTGGTGTGTGTAGCACAGTGTCACCAGTGTTGGTGTGTGTAGCACAGTGTCACCAGTGTTGGTGTGTGTAGCACAGTGTCACCAGTGTAGGTGTGTGTAGCACAGTGTCACCAGTGTAGGTGTGTGTAGCACAGTGTCACCAGTGTTGGTGTGTGTAGCACAGTGTCACCAGTGTAGGTGTGTGTAGCACAGTGTCACCATTGTTGGTGTGTGTAGCACAGTGTCACCAGTGTTGGTGTGTGTAGCACAGTGTCACCAGTGTTGGTGTGTGTAGCACAGTGTCACCAGTGTTGGTGTGTGTAGCACAGTGTCACCAGTGTGGGTGTGTGTAGCACAGTGTCACCAGTGTTGGTGTGTGTAGCACAGTGTCACCAGTGTTGGTGTGTGTAGCACAGTGTCACCAGTGTTGGTGTGTGTAGCACAGTGTCACCAGTGTTTGTGTGTGTAGCACAGTGTCACCAGTGTTGGTGTGTGAAGCACAGTGTCACCAGTGTTGGTGTGTGTAGCACAGTGTCACCAGTGTAGGTGTATGTAGCACAGTGTCACCAGTGTTGGTGTGTGTAGCACAGTGTCACCAGTGTAGGTGTGTGTAGCACAGTGTCACCAGTGTTGGTGTGTGAAGCACAGTGTCACCAGTGTTGGTGTGTGTAGCACAGTGTCATCAGTGTTGGTGTAAGTAGCACAGTGTCACCAGTGTAGGTGTAAGTAGCACAGTGTCACCAGTGTTGGTGTGTGTAGCACAGTGTCACCAGTGTAGGTGTAAGTAGCACAGTGTCACCAGTGTTGGTGTGTGTAGCACAGTGTCACCAGTGTTGGTGTGTGTAGCACAGTGTCACCAGTGTTGGTGTGTGTAGCACAGTGTCACCAGTGTTGGTGTGTGTAGCACAGTGTCACCAGTGTAGGTGTAAGTAGCACAGTGTCACCAGTGTTGGTGTGTGTAGCACAGTGTCACCAGTGTTGGTGTGTGTAGCACAGTGTCACCAGTGTTGGTGTGTGTAGCACAGTGTCACCAGTGTTGGTGTGTGAAGCACAGTGTCACCAGTGTTGGTGTGTGTAGCACAGTGTCATCAGTGTAGGTGTAAGTAGCACAGTGTCACCAGTGTAGGTGTAAGTAGCACAGTGTCACCAGTGTTGGTGTGTGTAGCACAGTGTCACCAGTGTAGGTGTAAGTAGCACAGTGTCACCAGTGTAGGTGTAAGTAGCACAGTGCACATCTGCACTTCTTGGAAGCTCCCGCAGCGTGAATTGTAACGTATCCATTAAATAATTCTAAATATCAATAACAGCATTACAATATTCGACGAAGTGGTTACTACGAAGCAAGGCTGCCGTTACACTGGGGAGAATCAAGGCCCTGGGGATGGAAATTGTAGTATATTATCCAAATACATTAGCTAATGTAGTATATCAATACAAGTGCAATTCTGTAGACTGTGTGCTCCGAAATGCACGTTGTATTGGACACACTGCCTCTGTGTATCTGCCCGAAACGCATTGCGTAATAGTAGCTTTAGGCATTGTATGTACTAGCTCTATCTATAAATCGATCCATTAATGTAACATCACTTGTATGTATGTACCTTACCTGAATAAACATATTTATATTTATATTGATATTTATATTTATTTTACACAACTGATATTCTTGGGAGACGTTTTACACTTTATTTGCAAGAAGGAGGAATTAAAGCACATCAATCTCGACACCAACATACCATCCTGGGGGCCAGATTCACGAAGCAGTAACGCAAGCACTTACGAACCTGTACATCTTTTCTTAATCTTTGGCGGCTTTGGTTACAATTATTAAGCAGTTAATGAGCTCCGAAGCACCAGGAGGCTGTTTATAACAACAACAACAGCTGACTGGGAAGTTTTCATGTTTGTAAACTGTTTAATAAATGTAACCAAAAGCGCCAAATATTGAGGAAAGATGTACACGTTCATAGGTGCTTGCGTAACTGCTTCGTGAATGCGGCCACTGAATCGCCGGGACATCGGAAAGTGAAGCATTATCATCAATTACACCAGTGATCAAAGAAGATTATGAACACTTTTGGCAATATTCATTCCAGAGCTGGTCCCATTAGCTAACACTCTAATTTATAATCGAACAGTGAATTGTTCAATTAACTGTTCGGCACCCGTTAACTAATGTTAAACAGCAGTCATCTGGCAGCTGTTTAAGTAGTCTCATACCACAAATTTACGGGCTAGTCATGCCCGTGCCACCTCTTGGGTGGCTTAATCCTCATCCAACAGATGATCCTCCCATGTTGACAGAGCAGAGAGGCTTGATGATCCTTTATAACTGGTGAAAGATCATATATTTTGCGTGGCCCGTGTTTACCCTGTGATCAAGTAGACATTAATCATAGAGCGAAGCATTTGGTCCCGTGATCGCTGTCTAACATCAGATGACAGTGCTCCACATACTCTAGGGGTTCCAATATAATGTTCCCAATGTCTTTTATCGATAAAACTTAACAAAATACCACGAGAGATATTAATAATAATCCGTATCCATGAACCAGTTTCAAGTGTGAAATGTGTAGTGTGTTTAACGTGGAGTTTTACCGAGTGTAATAAATGTTCAAGGAACATGGAAAAAAATAGAACAGCAATTTGAGGGACTTGTACAGATAATTTAGGGCTTATTGAAATGGATGGGGAGTTTAGGGATGAGGAGCCGGTCGGCCGAGCGGACAGCACGCTGGACTTGTGATCCTGTGGTCCTGGGTTCGATCCCAGGTGCCGACGAGAAACAATAGATAGAGTTTCTTTCACCCTATGCCCCTGTTACCTAGCAGTAAAACAGGTACCTGGGTGTTAGTCAGCTGTCACGGGCTGCTTCCTGGGGGTGGAGGCCTGGTCGAGGACCGGGCCGCGGGGACACTAAAAAAGCCCCGAAATCATCTTAAGATAACCTCAAGATAGGGATGGGGAGGAATAGGGATCACCTACAGGGTGGGGATCAAGGGTCTGAAGGGGGAGAAAGGGTGAGGAGAAGGGAGGGTGGGAAGCGACCAGGGAGAACTGTAGGGGAAGAAAAGGAGGGAGAACGAAGGACGAAGAGAGATGGGGAGGAAGAGACAAGAAAAGGTGTAGAGGATAGGGAAATGCAGGTGACCGAGGAAGAGGAGGAAGGGGCAAAATAGGGACTAAGATTGACGAGGCGGTTTAGGGGAAAGGGTGGAAATAGGGGTCAACAGACCCCGGTGCAGTAGGGGTCCCCTGCTATATAAATATATGAAAACTGAGAGGGTGGGAAAGAGTAGGGAAAGTATATATCTAATATATTTCCCAAATATATATCAATAAGAGGAAATACCTGATTGGGTCCAAGGATAGAGGCTAGATGCTGGGGCTAGTCTCACCCAACTTTGCAGGGAAACATGGTCTGAGGTATGGGATAGTCATAGGCTAGTCGGAGTCGTCTTAAATTAGATACTTTAAGAAATATTATCATTTATAAAGGCGGGGGCAGATAGAGACAGAGACAGGAGATAGATGGATAAATTTAAAGGGTAGAAGGATGAACTGATGGACAGAGGGATAGATGAATGGACAGACAGATGGACATATGGATAGATGGACAGATGGATGGATAGATGGACAGATGGATAGATTCATGAATAGATAGATGAACAGATGGATAGATGCAGGAGGACAGAAGGATGGATGGATATATGAACAGATAGATTGGTAGATATATAGACAGACAGATATATAGATGGATAGATAGTATAGATGGATATAGATGAATAGACAGATGGCTATATGTGAATAGATGCATTTAGATGACAAATATAGTGTGTTTTATACATGTGTCCTTATATATATATATATATATATATATATATATATAATATATATATATATATATATATATATATATATATATATATAAGGACACATTTGTAAAACACACTATATTTGTCATCTAAATGCATCTATTTACATATAGCCATCTGTCTATTCATCTTTATCCATCTATACTATCTATAGTATATATGGATATATATATCCATATACTGTGGATATATTGTTGTTGTGGTGTTGTTGGTGTTGTGGATATTTATATCCACAACACCTGTACCCCCTATTAGACTATTTTACAGGAACTTCTTTTCCACAGCTCATAAAATGGAGGAAAGGGTCCTGAAAGATATTGTTAATAGGAACGTTATCCCTAAAGACAAAAATCAGAAAATACAATTGACAATTTATCATAAAACCAAAAAAACGGCCAATCTACTCATGAGAAACTCTCCAGACACAAAGCAGAACGCTTTGAAAGAGACAAACGTCGTCTATGCCTTCAAATGTCCTCTTGGGGACTGTAAGCCCCAAAAACTCAGTATATAGGCAAGACAACAACATCTCTTTCCAGGCGTTTAACAATGCATAAGCAACAGGGCTCCATCAAGGAGCATATAATCTCTTCTCACAACCAGACCATCACCAGAGAAATCTTAACAAACAACACAGAAATCATCGATAGGTATAGTGATAGCAGGCGGCTCGACATCTGCGAGGCACTGCACATTAAAAAGTCTACACCAGCAATCAACAGGCAATTAATGCACAACTATATTCTACCTACTTCAAGACCCCGAACCCATATGGAAGCAGCAAGAGGAAGTATGGGCCAATAGGCCTTCTGCAGTTACTTCCATTCTTATGTTCTCATATCCAAGTAATACCCAATGTTTCATGTTCTGCCTTGTGTTTGTCATAAGTTTGTTCACCTCACCCAAAACTTTTGTACCATATCACCTCACCCAAAATGTGTATAAGTTCGATGAATTTGTGTGTTAATTAAGCCTTTGAAAATGTAATAAGCCATTATGAAACGCGTTCAGACGTCAGATCATTAATGACAAAAATTGAATTTTGGAAAATTGATATTTTTACTATCACCGACAATGAAGAAAAACATAAGAAATATTGAGAAAAATCGTGTTAGAATTATTAATCTTATCTTTTCTGTCATATTCAACGATATATGTTTACAAGAAAGACTGATATATATATATATATATATATATATATATATATATATATATATATATATATATATATATATATATATATATATATATATATATATATATATATATATATATATATATATATATATATATATATATATATATATATATATATATATATATATATATATGCGGAAAATCCACAGAGAAATATGAAAGTGCTTTCTTTCATATTCCTCTGGATTTTCCGCATAAAATGGTCAGTGTTTTGTGATCGTCAATTGCATATATATATATATATATATATATATATATATATATATATATATATATATATATATATATATATATATATATATATATATATATATATATATATATATATATATATATATGAATAGATAGAATGCTATGGAGGAATAGATGCATATAGATGATTATAGACGGCTATTTATGAATATATAGATGAATATAGAGATGCATATATATTAATATAGAGATGGCCATAGATAAATAAATAGATGGCCAAAAATGAATATAGAGATGGCCATAGATGAATAAACAGATGGCCATAGATGAATAGATAGATGGATAGAAGAATAGATATAGATAAGTAGATGGAATATAGATGTATGTATATGTGGATAGACGAATGGATAGATGGATGGAGAGAATGGGTAAATTGATGGACAGATAGGTGGATAGATGGATATATTGATGGTTAGATATGTGGATAGATGGATAGATTGATGGCTTGAAAGATAGATGGGTGGATTGACATATATGATATACCATATGTGGTATAACCTTGTATACCACATATGTCAGACTATTTCTGGAGTATGCAGCTCTAGCCTGGAGACCATACATTGTCAACCATACGACCGAGCTGAAGAAGACTCCAAGGAATACCACTAGACTAGTCCCAGAACTAAGAGGCATGAGGCATGAGGAAATGCTGCGTGAATTGCACCTTACGTCGCTGGAAGACAGAAGAGTTCGTAAAAGTACATGATCTCTACATACAAAATTCTCAAGGGGAATTGACTAGGCGGCAAAGGACGTTATTTAGCACGGGTGGAACACGAAGAAGGGAACACAGGTGGAAACTTGAGTGCCAAAATGAGACATTATAAAGACATTAAATTTATTAACTACTCTGCAACTTATAAAGTCTCCAAGAGTCGAGGTTCGAGTCTCCTAGAACTCAGGTGAGTTGAATAGTCTGAAGCTTTTTCAGTGTCAGAGTAGTTAAGGTGGTGGAATGCATTAGGCAGTGATATGGTGGAGGCTGATTCCATACACAGTTCTAAATGTAGATATGATAGAGCTCCAAAACCTTCCACCACCCGGCAACATAGTAAATCTGGCAGAATAGTAAATCTGGAAGACTGCTACTCCTGACAGAGCGTGCTTCATGTAGCAGAGAACTACTTCTTGCAGACTGCTTCCCCTAGCAAAGTACTATCCCTGGCAAACTGCTTGCACAGAAAAAGTTATACCCCTGGCAAAGGTCGGCCCCCCGCAGAGTGCTTTCCCTGGCAGACCACTACTCCTGGAAGACCGCTACTCCTGGAAGACCGCTACTCCTGGAAGACCGCTACTCCTGGAAGACTGTTACACCTGCAGACCGCTACTCCTGGCAGACCGCTACTCCTGGACGACCGCTATTTTGGAAGACCGCTACTCCTGCAGACCGCTATTCCTGGAAGAACGCTACTCCTACAGACCGCTACTCTTGGAAGACCGCAACTCCTGGAAGACCGCTACTCCTGCAGACCGCTACTCCTGCAGACCGCTACTCCTGGCAGACCACTACTCCTGGCAGACTGCTACTCCAGGCTGACCGCTACTCTTGGCAGACCGTTACTCCTGGCAGACCGCTACTACTGGCAGACCGCTACTACTAGAAGACCTCTACTCCTGGCAGACCGCTACTCCTGGAAGACCGCTACTCCTGAAGACCGCTACTTCTGCAGACCGCTACTCCTGGCAGACTGCTACTCCTAGAAGACCGCTACTCCTGGCAGACCGCTACTCCTGGAAGACTGCTACTCCTGCAGACCGCTACTCCTGGCAGACCGCTACTCCTGGCAGACTGCTACTCCAGGCTGACCGCTACTCTTGGCAGACCACTACTCCTGGAAGACCGCTACTCCTGGAAGACCGCTACTCCTGGAAGACCACTACTCCTGGCAGACCGCTACCCCTGGCAGACCGCTACTCCTGGAAGACTGCTACTCCTGCAGACCACTACTCCTGGCAGACCGCTACTCCTGGCAGACTGCTACTCCAGGCTGACCGCTACTCCTGGAAGACCGCTACTCATGGCAGACCACTACTCCTGGAAGACCGCTACTCCTGGCAGACCGCTACTCCTGGAAGACCACTACTCCTGGCAGACCGCTACCCCTGGCAGACCGCTACTCCTGGCAGACCGCTACTACTGGCAGACCGCTACTCCTGGCAGACCGCTACTCCTGCAGACCGCTACTCCTGGCAGACCGTTACTCCTGGCAGACCGCCACTCCTTGCAGACCGCTATTTCTGGAAGACCACTACTCCTGCAGACCGCTACTCCTGCAGACCACTACTCCTGGCAGACCGCTACTCCTGGCAGACTGCTACTCCAGGCAGACCGCTACTCCTGCAGACTGCTACCGCTGGCAGACCACTACTCCTGGCAGACCGCTACTCCTGGAAGACCGCTACTCCTGCAGACCGCTACTCCTGGCAGACCGCTACTCCTGCAGACCGCTACTCCTGCAGAACACTACCCCTGGCAGACCGCTACTCCTGGCAGACCACTAACCCTGGCAGACCGCTACTCCTGGCAGACCACTACTCCTGCAGACCGCTAGCCCTGGCAGACCGCTACTCCTGGCAGACCACTACTCCTGGAACACCGCTACTCCTGGCAGACCGCTACTCCTGGAAGACCGCTACTCCTGCAGACCGCTAGCCTGGCAGACCGCTACTCCTGCAGACCACTACTCCTGGCAGACCGCTACTCCTGCAGACCACTACTCCTGGCTGACTGCTACTCCTGGCAGACCGATACTCCTGCAGACCGCTAGCCCTGGCAGACCACTACTCCTGGCAGACCGCTACTCCTGGCAGACCACTACTCCTGGAAGACCGCTACTCCTGCAGACCGCTACTCCTGGCAGACCACTACCCTGGCAGACCGCTACTCCTGCAAGACCGCTACTCCTCCAGACCACTACTCCTGGCAGACCGCTACTCCTGGCAGACCACTAACCCTGGCAGACCGCTACTCCTGGCAGACCGCTACTCCTGCAGACCACTACTCCTGGCAGACCGCTACTCCTGGCAGACCGCTACTCCTGGCAGACCGCTACTCCTGGCAGACCGCTACTCCTGGCAGACCACTACTCCTGGAAGACTGCTACTCCTGGTAGACCGCTACTCCTGGCAGAACACTAATCCTGGCAGACCACTACTCCTGCAGACCGCTACTCCTGGCAGACCGCTACTCCAGGCAGACCGCTACTCCTGGCAGACCGCTACTCCTGGCAGACCACTACTCCTGGCAGACCACTACTCCTGCAGACCGCTACTCCTGGCAGACCGCTACTCCTGGCAGACCACTACTCCTGGCAGACCGCTACTCCTGGCAGACCGCTACTCCTGGCAGACCACTACTCCTGGCAGACCACTACTCCTGGCAGACCGCTACTCCTGGCAGACCACTACTCCTGGCAGACCGCTACTCCTGCAGACCGCTACTCCTGGCAGACCACTACTCCTGGCAGACCGCTACTCCTGCAGACCGCTACTGTTGGCAGACCACTACTCCTGGCAGACCGCTACTCCTGCAGACCGCTACTCCTGCAGACCGTTACTCCTGGCAGACCACTACTCCTGGCAGACCGCTACTCCTGGCAGACCACTACTCCTGGCAGACCGCTACTCCTGGCAGACCGCTTCTCCTGGCAGACCACTACTCCTGGCAGACCCTACACCTGGCAGACCGCTACTCCTGGCAGACCGCTACTCCTGGCAGACCGCTACTCCTGGCAGACCACTACTCCTGGCAGACCCTACACCTGGCAGACCGCTACTCCTGGCAGACAGGTACTCCTGGCAGACCGCTACTCCTTGCAGACCGCTACTCCTGGCAGACAGCTACTCCTGGCAGACCGCTACTCCTTGCAGACCGCTACTCCTGGCAGACCACTACTCCTGGCAGACCGCTACTCCTGGCAGACCGCTACTCCTGGCAGACCACTACTCCTGGCAGACCGCTACTCCTGGCAGACCGCTACTCCTGGCAG
>WNGS01004013.1:27169-44616 GCA_020271785.1 Procambarus virginalis
TTTCAGCTGTTCAACTGTACACTGTGTAGTGCACAGTAGGCCCTGTAATTTGCCTTATAGTTCATTCTGGTAGTTTAATTTTATTATATTTTGTTTAGTTTACCATGTTTTTGCCTTTTCTTACTTATTGAAGTCTTGACATTGTACATTATTATAATCTTTTTATTTAGGATACATAATACTTTTTTGTTATTTAGTTTTATTTAATATTTGATTGTTTATACGATTTTGATTAGTATTTTATAATAGTCGTTTATTCTGTTTGTATTTATATACATTTTTTGTAGATTTGTAGTCATGATATGAATATTTGTTATAGTGTTTAGTATCTATGTGGTAGCTATGAAGTCTCACTCCAGTTGATCACTTCCCGTAAGTTTAATAGTTTGGTTTGTTGTAGTAGTTATAAAATTCCTGTTGTAATTTAATGTTTTTTTTGAATTTGTTTTTATCTTTGTGACAGTATATATATATATATATATATATATATATATATATATATATATAATATATATATATAATATGACCGAAAAAGTATGATTAATAATTCTAACACGAATTTTCTCAATATTTCTTATTTCTTTTCACTGTCGATGGTAATTGAAAAATCAATTCTCCAAAATTCATTTTTTATTTTTAGTTGACGCAACACTTGAACGCGTTTCGTAATAACTTATTACATTCTCAAAGACTTTAGTTTACACACACACATTATAACCTGCAAACACTAAACAGAGTTTTACTATATTATCATTTAACAACTTATATTTTATGTACCCACATTTAGGTGAGGTGATATGTTACAACAGTTTTGAATGAGGTGAACAAAACTTTCAACACAAGACAGAACACGGTTCAATGGGTATAGATGAAAGGGAAGAATGGAAGTAACTGCAAAGGGCCTATTGGCCCATATTTCTTTATGATTCTATATTGGTACAGAGTCTTGAAGTGGGTAGAATATAGTTGTGCATTAATTGGCTGTTGATTGCTGGTGTTGACTTCTTGATGTGTAGTGCCTCGCAGATGTCAAGCCACCTGCTATCGCTGTATCTATCAATGATTTCTGTGTTGTTTGTTAAGACTTCTCTGGTGATGGTCTGGTTGTGGAAAGAGATTATATGTTCCTTAATGGAGCCCTGTTGCTTATGCCTCGTCAATCGCATGGAAAGAGATGTTTGTCTTGCCTATATACTGAGTTTTTTTTAGGCTTACAGTCCCCAAGTGGGCATTTGAAGGCATAGACGACGTTGGTCTCTTTTAAGGCGTTCTACTTTCTGTCTAGAGAGTTTCTCATGAGTAGGTTGGCCGTTTTTTTGGTTTTATAGTAAATCGTCAATTGTATCTTCTGATTTTTGTCTGTAGGGATAACGTTCCTTTTAACAATATCTTTCAGGACCCTTTCCACCGTTTTATGAGCTGTGGAAAAGAAGTTCCTGTAAAATAGTGTATAGGGGGTACAGGTGTTGTGTTAGTTGTCTCTTCAGAGGTTGCATGGCGTTTCACCTTCCTTCTTATGATGTCTTCAACGAAACCATTGCAGAAGCCGTTGTTGACTAGGACCTGCCTTACCCTACAGAGTTCTTCATCGGCTTGCTTCCATTCTGAGCTGTGGCTGAGAGCCACAGCTCAGGATGGAAGCCATAGCTCAGGATGTAGATGGTCGAGTGGATTAAGGTGTCCTGTACATACCAGTTGCATTTCTCCTGGCAGTATGGGTTCGAGTCACTTCTGGGGTGTGAGTTTTCAGTTATATATATATATATATAATTATATATATATATATATATATATTATATATATATATATATATATATATATATATAATATATATATAAAATGTGGAAATCCACAGAGAAATGGATAAGAAAAATTAACGTTTCCACCGATCAAGGCCGTTGTCAACACCCGACTAAACTTCTATGTTCAGAAATTTCTTACCAATTACCAACACAGAAAGTGGATTTCTGTGTTCAGAAACAAAAAATGTAAAAATGAACTTTGGAGAGTTAATTTTTTAATTACCCTCGACAGTGAAGAAAACATAAGAAATAGTGAGAAGAATCGTGTTAGAATAATTAATCTTACCCTTTCGGTCATTTTCAACAACAACACACACACACACACACACCACACACACACACACACACACACCACACACACACAACACACACACACAAAAAAAAAAAAGGCTGGCATACCGAAAGGGGAATTATGAACAGATGAGAAGTTTCCTAAGGAAATACCTAGGGACACAGACCTCAGAGATAAGTCTGTACAGGATATGATGGACTATGTTACCCAAAAGTGTCAGGAGGCAGTAAACAGGTTCATCCCGGCCCAAAGGGAAAAATCCGAGAAGCAACAGAAGAATCCATGGTATAATAGGGCATGTATGGAAGCGAAGAAACTGAACAAAAGGGCGTGGAGGAACTTCCGGAATAACAGAACACCAGAAATCAGAGAGAGATACCAGAGAGTACGTCAGGGTGAGAAGAGAAGCAGAGAAAAGTTTTGAAAATGATATAGCAAACAAAGCCAAGACCGAACCAAAGCTACTCCACAGTCACATCAGAAGGAAAACAACAGTGAAAGAACAGGTACTGAAACTTAGAACAGGCGAGGACAGGTATACAGAGAATGACAAGGGTGTGTGAAGAACTCAACAAGAGGTTCCAGGAGGTCTTCACAATAGAACAAGGTGAGGTCACTGTGCTAGGAGAAAGGGAGGTAAACCAGGCGGCCTTGGAAGAGTTCGAAATGACGAGAGAGGAGGTCAAGAGACACCTGCTGGATCTGGATGTTAGAAACGCTGTTGGTCCAGACGGAATCTCGCCATGGGTACTTTTTTTTTGCAGGGATATTCCTGCGCGGGCCCTAAGCCTCTGGCTGGCCCACTAAGTGTTGCTTGTTTCTGTTTTACTTGGGCGGAGTATGAGTATTTATGACTTGTATGGTCGCTTAAGTAAGATTTAGATATATACTAAATAGGGCATAAAGTGACAAGATTTTTCCCAGCACATTAGCGTTGCAGTTCAAAGAGGAAATGTTTGCCTCCTGTTGCACCGCAGCAGGTGTGTCCGTCCCCTGGAGAGCACCATGGCGATTTTCTACTGTATCTGTTGCCATTTAGTCGCGTCATATGCATTATGTAAACCCCATTTCCCCCCCATAATACAACAGGTGCGACGCATGTATTTTACAACTGCACAGAATATAAATGAACCCCACCAATTATATAAGAAAATCCTGAGTGACAGAAGGAAAATATTCATAGGATCTAAGAGCAAAACACAGATTGTCTCTTCCCAACTCTTTTTATCTTCTTCCCTGAGGCCTTGAGCCCGCACGACACAGGAAAGTGCACAGGGGTCTTCCTGAGGCCTTGAGCCCGCACGACACAGGAAAGTGCACAGGGGTCTTCCCTGAGGCCAAGAACGCACTCGTAAAGTTGCCAACCAGACGAAGACTAAAGTTACTCTTGAAACACTTGGCCTCTGGTATGTAGATCTATGCTCCACGTAGCTCATAAAACCCCAGAGCACGACTCTCCAGTCTTAGTTACGACTCCGGGGTGAACCTTGAGCGGATGCTGAGCACGAGTGCTGAGCAGGACGAAGGGGAGGAGCTCACCTGCGTGTGCATCCACTGGCACAGCCTCCCGGAGGCTTGATAGGCAGACGTGGACTTCTCAGAGCATCTTCCCAGTAAGAGGCCTTTATAGCACTGCTATGGCGACCTGCAGACTCACAGCAACAACACCAACAGCAACAAAAACAAGAACAAAAGCATTATGATCAAAGCAACATGAACAAAAGCAACATGAACAAGAGCAACATGAACAAAAGCAACATGAACAAAAGCAACATGAACAAAAGCAACATGAACAAGAGCAACATGAACAAAAGCAACATGAACAAGAGCAACATGAACAAAAGCAACATGAAACAAAAGCAACATGAACAAAAGCAACATGAACAAGAGCAACATGAACAAAAGCAACAAGAACAAAAGCAACATGAACAAGAGCAACATGAACAAGAGCAACATGAACAAAAGCAACATGAACAAAAGCAACATGAACAAAAGCAACGTGAACAAAAGCAACATGAACAAAAGCAACATGAACAAGAGCAACATGAACAAAGCAACAAGAACAAAAGCAACATGAACAAGAGCAACATGAACAAGAGCAACATGAACAAAAGCAACATGAACAAAAGCAACATGAACAAAAGCAACGTGAACAAAAGCAACATGAACAAAAGCACATGAACAAGAGCAACATGAACAAAAGCAACATGAACAAAGCAACATGAACAAAAGCAACATGAACAAGAGCAACATGAACAAAAGCAACATGAACAAAGCAACATGAACAAGAGCAACATGAACAAGAGCAACATGAACAAAAGCAACATGAACAAAAGCAACATGAACAGAGCAACATGAACAAGAGCAACATGAACAAGAGCAACATGAACAAAAGCAACATGAACAAGAGCAACATGAACAAGAGCAACATGAACAAAAGCAACATGAACAAAAGCAACATGAACAAAAGCAACATGAACAAAAGCAACATGAACAAAAGCAACATGAACAAAAGCAACAAGAAACCACTAAACCTAGACAGAATGGAAGCAAATCATCTATGTCATGAATATCTAGACCATCTAGGTCTAACAATAGTTGTGTCATGGGTGACTTTAATTTTAGTGGAATAAACTGGTTTAACAGAACAGGGAATAACGAAGCAGAAGATTTTCTAGAATTAAATGACGATTGCTTTCTTACGCAACACATTAGGAACCAACGCGGGAAAATAATGTTTTAGATTAGTGTTAACTAACAGGGAAAACAAATTAATGACATGGAAATAGGGAGTGAGCTAGGGAACAGTGATCATAAAGAAATCAGATTTAGCATAGAATGGAATAGAAAAGCTAGATATCGAAAAGCTGATTTTAATAGCCTAAGAATTTTTTGGGTGAAATAGATTGGAAAGTCTTGGGTATGGTGTGTGGGCCGGTCTTGGAGCGAGACATGAACCCAGCGACAGGTGACGTAACAGGGGATGTCGATGTGGATTCAACATATAACTTATTTAAAAATATTCTAAGAAAAGCCCAGGAAGTAGTATACCTTACAAATTGAATAGATCGAATACTAATGACCCGAACTCTATATTCTTATGTTTCTTTTCACTGTCGATGGTAATTGAAAAATCAATTCTCCAAAATTCTTTTTTATTTTTAGTTGACAGCAACACGTTGAAACAGCGCGTTCGGGGGGGTAAGAACTTATTACATTTTCATCAAAGACTTTAGTTTACACACACACAATTATACCTTGCAAACACTAAACAGAGTTTTACTATACTTATCATTTAAACAACTTATATTTTATGTACCCACATTTAGGTGAGTGGATATGTGAAAAACAGGTTTGAATGAGGTGAACAAAACTTTCAAGCACATAAGACATAACACGGTTCAATGGGTATAGATGAAAGGTAAGAATGGAAGGAAATGCAAAGGGCCTATTGGCCCATATTATTTGATGCTTCTATATTGGAGAGTCTTGAAGTGGGTAGAATGAAGTTGTGCATTAAGTGCTGTGTGATTGCTGGTGTTGACTTCTTGAAGGTGTAGTGGCCTCGCAGATGTCAAGACACCTGCTATCGCTGTAAGTCTATACAATGAAGTTCTGAGTGTTGTTTGTTAAGACTGAAGCGAGGGGGGAGGGGCTCTGGGAGGTTGTTGGAAAGAGATTATATTTCCGATAAAAAAACCGGAGCCACTGTTGCTTATTCCTTCGCAATCGAATGTGAAAATAGGATGTTGTTGTCTTGCCTATATACTGAGTTTTTTTAGGCTTACAGTCCCCAAGTGGGCATTTGAAGGCATAGACGACGTTGGTCTCTTTAAGGCTTCTACTTTTGTCTGAGAGTGTTTTCTCATAGTAGGTGGCCGTTTTTTTGGTTTTATAGTAATCGTCAATTGTATCTCTGATTTGTCTGTGGGGATAACGTTCCTTTTAACAATATCTTTCAGGACCCTTTCACCCGTTTATGAGTGTGGAAAAAGAAGTCCTGTAAAATAGTTAATAGGGGGGTACAGGTGTTGTGTTAGTTGTCTCTTCAGAGGTTGCATGGCGTTTCACCTTCCTTCTTATGATGTCTTCAACGAAACCATTGAGAAGCCGTGTTGACTAGGACCTGCCTTACCCTACAGAGTTCTTCATCGCTTGCTTCCTCTGAGCTGTGGCTGAGAGCCACAGCTCAGGATGGAAGCCATAGCTCAGGATGTAGATGGTCGAGTGGATTAAGGTGTCCGGTACATACCAGTGCATTTCTCCTGGCGTATGGGTTCGAGTCACTTCTGGGGTGTGAGTGTTTCAGTTATATATATATATATATATATTAAATATATATATATATATATTATATATAATATATATATATATTATATATATATATATATAAAATGTGAAATCACAGAGAAATGGATAAGAAAAATTAACGTTTCCACCGATCAAGGCCGTTGTCAACACCCGACTAAACTTCTATGTTCAGAAATTTCTTACCAATTACCAACACAGAAAGTGGATTTCTGTGTTCAGAAACAAAAAATGTAAAAATGACTTTGGAGAGTTAATTTTTTTAATTACCCTCGACAGTGAGAAAAACATAAGAATAGTGAGAAGAATCGTGTTAGAATAATTAATCTTACCCTTTCGGTCATTTTCAACAACACACACCACACAC
The DNA here is from genome assembly GCA_020271785.1 of Procambarus virginalis. Taxonomy (NCBI): domain Eukaryota; kingdom Metazoa; phylum Arthropoda; class Malacostraca; order Decapoda; family Cambaridae; genus Procambarus; species Procambarus virginalis. The sequence goes on from WNGS01004013.1 coordinate 33,939, forward strand.
ACACCACACACACACACACACACACACACACACACACACACACATACACCACACAAAAAAAGAAAGGCTGGCATACCGAAAGGGAATTATGAACAGATGAGAAGTTTCCTAAGGGAAATACCTAGGGACACAACTCAGAGATAAGTCTGTACAGGATAGGATGGACTATGTTACCCAAAAGTGTCAGGAGGCAGTAAACGGTTCATCCCGGCCCAAAGGAAAAATCCGAGAAGCAACAGAAGAATCCATGGTAAATAGGGCATGTATGGAAGCAAAGAAACTGAACAAAGGGCGTGGAGGAACTTCCGGAATAACAGAACACCAGAAATCAGAGAGAACCAGAGAACCAGGACGAGTAGTCAGGGTGAGAAGAGAAGCAGAGAAAAGTTTGAAAATGATATAGCAAACAACGCAAACCGACCAAAGCTACTCCACAGTCACATCAGAAGGAAAACAACAGTGAAAGAACAGGTACTGAAACTTAGAACAGGCGAGGACAGGTATACAGGAAATGACAAGGTGTGTGAAGAACTCAACAAGAGGTTCCAGGAGGTCTTCACAATAGAACAGGTGAGTCACTGTGCTAGGAGAAGGGAGGTAAACCAGCAGGCCTTGGAAGAGTTCGAAATGACGAGAGAGGAGGTCAAGAGACACTGCTGGATCTGGATGTTAGAAAGCTGTTGGTCCAGACGGGAATCTCGCCATGGGTATTTTTTTGCAGGGATATTCCTGCGCGGGGCCCAAGCCTTGCTGGCCCACTAAGGGTTGCTGTGTTTCTGTGTACTTGGGCGAGTATGAGTTAGTTATGACTGTATGGTCGCTTAAGAAGATTTAGATATATACTAAATAGGGCATAAAGTGACAAGATTTCCCAGCACATTAGCGTTGCAGTTCAAAGAGGAAATGTTTGCCTCCTTTGCACCGCAGCAGGTGTGTCCGTCCCCTGGAGAGCACCATGGCGATTTTCTACTGTATCTGTTGCCATTTAGTCCGTCATATGCATTATGTAAACCCCATTCCCCCCCATAAATACAACAGGTGGCGAACGCATGTATTTTACAACTGCACAGAATATAAATGAACCCCACAATTATATAAGAAAATCCTGAGTGACAGAAGGAAAAATTTCATAGATCTAAGGCAAAACCAGATGTCTCTTCCCAACTCTTTTATCTTCTTCCCCGAGGCCTTGAGCCCGCACGACACAGGAAAGTGCACAGGGGTCTTCCCTGAGGCGAGCGAGACAGAAGCAAGCAGGCCAAGACATCGTAAAGTTGCCAACCAGACGAAGACTAAAGTTACTCTTGAAACACTTGGCCTCTGGTATGTAGATCTATGCTCCACGTAGCTCATAAAACCCCCAGAGCACGACTCTCCAGTCCTTAGTTACGACTCCGGGGTGAACCTTGAGCGGATGCTGAGCACGAGTGCTGAGCAGGACGAAGGGGAGGAGCTCACCTGCGTGTGCATCCACTGGCACAGCCCCCGGAGGCTTGAAGGCAGACGTGGACTTCTCAGAGCATCTTCCCAGTAAGAGGCCTTTATAGCACTGCTATGGCGACCTGCAGACTCACAGCAAACACACCAACAGCAACAAAAACAAGAACAAAAGCATTATGATCAAAGAAACAAACATGGAACAAAAGCAACATGAACAAAGCAACCATGACAAAAGCAACATAAAAAAGAACATAAACAAAAGCAACATGAACAAAGCAACATGAACAAAAGCAACGAGAACAAGAGCAACATGAACAAAAGCAACATGAACAAAAGCAACATGAACAAAGCAACATGAACAAAAGCAACATGAACCATACAAAAGCAACATAACCATGACAAAGCAACATGAACAAAGCAACATGAACAAAGCAACATGAACAAGAGCAACATGAACAAAAGCAACATGAACAAAAGCAACATGAACAAAAGCAACGTGAACAAAGAGCAACATGAACAAAGAGCAAATGAACAACAAGAGCAACATGAACAAAAGCAACAAACACAAAAGCAACATGAACAAGAGCAACATAACAAGAGCAACATGAACAAAGCAACATGAACAAAAGCAACATGAACAAAGGCAACATGAACAAAGGCAACATAACCACAAAAGCAACATGAACAAGAGCAACATGAACAAAAGCAACATGAACAAAGCAACATGAACAAAGCAACATGAACAAAGGCAACATGACAAGGCAACATCAACATGAACAAAAGCAACATGAACAAGAGCAACATGAACAAGAGCAACATGAACAAAAGCAACATGAACAAGAGCAACATGAACAAGAGCAACATGAACAAGAGCAACATGAACAAGAGCAACATGAACAAAAGCAACATGAACAAAGCAACATGAACAAGAAGCAACATGAACAAAGCAACATGAACAAAGCAACATGAACAAAGCAACATGAACAAAGCAACATAAACAAAAGCAACATGAACAAAAGCAATACAAAAGCACTAAACACTAACTGACAGAATGGAAGCAAATCATCTATGTCATGAAATATCTAGACCATCTAGGTCTAACAATAGTTGTGTCATGGGTGACTTTAATTTTAGTGGAATAAACTGGTTTAACAGAACAGGGAATAACGAAGCAGAAGATTTTCTAGAATTAAATGACGATTGCTTTCTTACGCAACACATTAAGGAACCAACGCGGGAAAATAATGTTTTAGATTTAGTGTTAACTAACAGGGAAACACAAATAATGACATGGAAATAGGGAGTGAGCTAGGGAACAGTGATCATAAAGAAATCAGATTTAGCATAGAATGGAATAGAAAAAGCTAGGATATTCGAAAGCTGATTTTAATAGCCTAAGAATTTTTTTGGGTGAAATAGATTGGAAAGTCTTGGGTATGGGTGTGGGCCGCTTGGTGCGAGACATGAACCCAGCGACAGGTGACGTAACAGGGGATGTCGATGTGGATTCAACATATAACTTATTTAAAAATATTCTAAGAAAAGCCCAGGAATGTAGTATACCTTACAAATTGAATAGATCGAATACTAATGACCCGAAATGGATAACAAAGAATCTGAAGAACCTTATAGTAAAAAGTGAGCGTGATACAAAAGCATTAAGAATGGAAAAGTCAGTTTAGAACAGGTAATTCGTACAACTGGTTAGAAATGTTAAAAACGAGAAAAGGAGGAGCAAAAAGAAAGTATGAAGTTCGCATAGCAGGGCAGCGAAGGACAAATCCTAAAGGTTTTTTTCAGTTGTATCGAACTAAGAACTCGAAGGAAAGGATAGGTCCATTAAAACTGAGACAGTCAGGATGACGGATAGATACGAGTAGATGAGAGTGATTTTTAATAATAGTTTATAGTCTGTATTTACTAAAGAGGAACTTAACATATGCCTTCAGCCGAACAAGTCTATGTGGGTGAGGACGAGGGACAGGGTTGACGAGTTTAGCAGTTACCAGGGAAGAGGATGTAAGTAAATAAACAAATAGTAAACTCAAAACCAAACAAATCTCCAGGGCCGGATGAAGTGTTTTGCCAGGGTGCTTAAAGAATGCAAAGAGAAGCTAGCGAGCCACTGTCTACTAAATCAATAGAGTCAGGCAGAGTGCCAGAATCATGGAAGGTAGCTAATGCGGTACCAGTTTTAAGAAAAATTAGATAGTCACGTGCGATCAAACTATCGGCCAATTAGCCTAACGTCTATTGTGGGAAAGTTACCTGAATCGATAATTGCAAATACAATTGCGTACTTCATCTTTAAAAAACATAAATTGATAAATGATTTACAACATGGTTTACAAATGGCCGTTCATTTTAAACAAATTTGCTATCATTTTACTCCAGCATAGTTGAGGCAGTTGATAGTGGTAAGGATTGTGATGTGTGTACCTTGACTTTAGCAAGCTTTTGCTGCAGTGCCACATGAAAGACTGATTAAAAAATAAGAGGCTCATGGATTGGGGGTGCTATATTAGATTGGATTAGGGCAATGGCTATACCAAGAGAGGAAACAGAGAGTTATTATATATGGGGTTAAGTCAGAGTGGAATAATGTTTTAAGTGGATGCCTCAAGGTTCTGTCCTGGGGACCTCTGTTATTCATAGAATATAAATGATTAGATTCAGGTTTCACTAGCAATATTTGCAAATTTGCCGATGATACAAAAAAATCGGGAGGGAATAAACACGAAAAGAAAGACTCACGATCACTTCAAAACGATCTAATAGGGTTTTGAAATTGTCAAAACATTGGCAGATGCAGTTTAATGCTGACCAATGTAAGGTTTTGAGGTTAGGTAAGGATGATAGAGTTAGAAGATACGAGCTAGATAGTGTTGGGATTGCGAAAGGGATCTGGGAGTTATGATTAGTAGAGAATTAAAACAAAAGGATCAATGCATGAATGTTCGTAATAAGGCAAATAGGACACTGTGATTTAGTAATCGAGCGTTAGTAACAAGACACCTGGTGTGGTTCTTCACTATATCTTGCTCCGGTTAGGCCCCATTTAGATTATGCAGTTCAGTTTTGGTCGCCGTACTATAGAATGGATATAAATTCACTAGAACGTGTCCAGCGTAGGATGACTAAGTAAATTCCCCCAATTAGAAAATTGTTCATATGAAGAAAGATTACAAAGCTTAAATTGCATTCACTGGAAAGGGCGAAGATTTAGGGGTGACATTATAGATGTTTACAAGTGGATGAATGGACACAACAAAGGGGATATTAAATAGGGGGATTAAAAGTATCAACACAGAGACAGAACACGAAAACAATGGGTACAAATTGGATGAGTTTAGATTTAGGAAAGACTTGGGTAAATACTGGTTCGGTAACAGGGTTGTTGATTTGTGGAACCATTACCGCGAAACGTGTAGAGGTGGGGTCCCTCGATTGTTTTCAAAGCGCGGGTTGGACATGTGTAGGAGTGGGATTGGATGGTTATAGATAGGAGCTCCTCGTATGGGCCATAGGCCGTCTGCAGTTACCTTTGTTCTTATGTTCTTATGTTCTTAACAGGGAACAAAAGCAACAGGAACAACAGGAGCAACAGTAACAACAGGAGCAACAGGAACACAGGAGCAACAGGAACAACAGGAGCACAGGAACAACAGGCGGGGCAGCAGCTAGCAAGGTCAGACAAAACATATACGCCAGAGCACTTCTTCACAACACATGTCTCTTCCTTTTAACAAACTCCTCAACTTTACACAACGGCGACGTTTCCGAATTGCAGATGAAATGCATTTTCAAGTGACCATATTTTAGCTATTTCCGGACGTCTATATAGTTATACATTGCTTTCTTGACTTCTTAATGCAACAGCTGCATAAACACCTGTAACTCGGACAACAGCTGTATTAACACCTGTTACTCAGACAACAGCTGTATTAACACCTGTAACCAGACAACAGACAGCTGTATCGACACCTGTAATATCAGTGAGTGTAAGAGTCCGGACTAAACCACATCGGTGCATGCAAGAGCTTGGTCTGAAGATCTTTGCAACAAAATCCTCTTGCACCAATCTTCCAAAGTGATATCAAAGTGTATGGTAATCTTGAGGAAACACAGAGCTCACCAAGACGTATAAATCATATACACTGGTGACCAGATATATAAATTGCAGGATAACTGCAATGAATTTTCTCGGATGGCCAGGAAATCCGACTGAACGCAATACGAGTTCCACGGGCGGCGTCCTGAACAATTTGTCTAATGGCTAGCGTGTGTGTGCTCTCTCTCCTCTCCATCTCTCTCTCTTCTCTCCTTCCTCTCCTCTCTCATCATCTCTCTCTCTCTCCATCTCTCGTCTCTCAGCATCTCTCTCTCGCTCGCCTCTCTCTCGCTCTCTCTCGTTCTCTCATCTCTCTCTCCTCTCCTCACTTGTTCTGACTACAATGAATGCCGGTATACTGGAAGCACTTACCGGAAATTTCAGATTACAATTGGTGAGCATAAACGTTGCCGATATAGCAAGCCCAGAGGTACCAAGAGGTACCCTACCTCTCGTCACCCTCTTAGCTCACGTTCCCTGGAAGATAAGAACAAGGTGGGAGACACAAGACTTAAAAGTTTGCCAATATATTTGAGGATTTTAGAGATTTTGTATATAGAAGTGGAATTCTCTTGATCTTCCGGATTATATATCCACCCAAACCAATAATATATAAATCTAATCTTCGCTGGAGATAAGTCAATGATCCCATATCTATCCCTCCTCTCGGTATATTGTTCTGTACCGTAACACCCTATTTTCAAACCAGTATTTACCCAGGTACTCTGTTTCCTAAATCTAAACTTATCCCATTTATATCCATCGTTTACACAAGCTTAACTGTAATGGTTCGTGTCTAAATACATTTAGATACGAATCTAAATGATTTAGTTTGTATCGTATCTATTTAGATAAAATACGATTAAATAAAAAAGTATCAATTAAACATGCAATATAAATTCACATTTTTTTTTCTGATAAATTGCTGGAATTAATTCATTTAACCTGCTCACTCACTCGTAAAAATACATTTCACGTTGAGGATTGGCCAATCAACCGGATAAATGTCCGGATACCGATCTTTGTTCTTGTTGATTAAACCGAAGCTTGCAAAATGTCATCCCGTCCCCTCACCTAATCCATCCGATTATTTGACGGAATCGGTCAATCCGGTCAAAATGAAGTATACCTTAAACACGTAATACTAACCTAACCTAACCTAAAACCTTAAAACACGTAATACTAACCTACCCAAACCAAACCTAACCTTAAAACATCGTAATACTGACGTTTTGTATCATCAACCTCATAGGGTTAGATGGGTTGCTTGGGCTGGTAGGTAAAATTACCCATATACAAATTGCATTTAAACAGTCAGGGTGTCCATTTAACTGTTCACCCAACAGTAAAATGGACACCTGACTGTTAAATGAATTTGTATGGGGTAATTTTTACCTACACCCAAGCAACCATCTAACCCTATGAGGTTGATGCATACAAACGTCAGTATTACGATGTTTTAAGGGTTAGGTTTGTTTGGTTAGGTTAGTATTACGTGTTTTAAGGTTAGGGTAGGTTAGGTTTAGTATACGTGTTTTAAGGGTATACTTTCATTTTGAACGGATTGACCGATTCCGCAAATAATCGGATGGATTAGGTGAGGGGACGGGATGACATTTTGCAAGCTTCGTTTAATCAACAAGAACAAAGATCGGTATCCGGACATTTATCCGGTTGATTGGCCAATCCTCAACGTGAAATGTATTTTTACGAGTGAGTGAGCAGGTTAAATGAATTAATTCCAGCAATTTATCAAAAAAAAAATGTGAATTTATATTGCATGTTTAATTGATACTTTTTTATTTAATTCGTATTTATCTAAATAGATACGATACAAACTAAATCATTTAGATTCGTATCTAAATGTATTTAGACACGAACCATTACAGTTAAGCTTGTGTAAACGATGGATATAAATGGGATAAGTTAGATTTAGGAAACAGAGTACCTGTGTAAATACTGGTTTGAAAATATGGGTGTTACGGTACAGAACAATATACCGAGAGGAGGGATAGATATGGGATCATTGACTTATCTCCACGAAGATTAGATTTATATATTATTGGTTTGGGTGGATATAATCCTGAAGATCAGAGAATTCACCTTTATATACAAATCTCTAAAATCCTCAAATATAATGGCAAACTTTAAGTCTTGTGTCTCCACCTTGTTCTGTATCTTCCAGGGAAAGGGATCTAGAGGGTGACGAGAGGTAGGGTACCTCTTGGTACCTCTGGGCTTGCTATATCGGCAACGTTTATGCTCACCAATTGTAATCTGAAATTTCCGGTAAGTGCTTCCAGTATACCGGACATTGTAGTCAGAACAAGTGAAGGGAGAGAGAGAGAGCGAGAGAGAACGAAGAGGAGAGAGAGCGAGAGAGAGAGAGAGAGAGAGAGGAGAGAGAGAGAGAGAGAGAGAAGAGAGAGAGAGAGAGAGAGAGAGCACACACACGCTAGCCACTTAGACAAATTGTTCAGGACGCCGCCCGTGGAAACTCGTATTGCGTTCAGTCGGATTTCCTTGCAATCCGAGAAAATTCATTGCAGTTATCCTGCAATTTATATATATGGTCACCAGTGTATATGATTTATACGTCTTGGTGAGCTTCTGTGTTTCCTCAAGATTACCATACACTTTGATATCACTTTGGAAGATTGGTGCAAGAGGATTTTGTTGCAAAGATCTTCAGACCAAGCTCTTGCATGCACCGATGTGGTTTAGTCCGGACTCTTACACTCACTGATATTACAGGTGTCGATACAGCTGTTGTCTGAGTTACAGGTGTTAATACAGCTGTTGTCTGAGTTACAGGTGTTAATACAGCTGTTGTCCGAGTTACAGGTGTTTATGCAGCTGTTGCATTAAGAAGTCAAGAAAGCAATGTATAAATATATAGACGTCCGGAAATAGCTAAAATATGGTCACTTGAAAATGCATTTCATCTGCAATTCGGAAACGTCGCCGTTGTGTTAAAAGTTGAGGAGTTTGTTAAAAGGAAGAGACATGTGTTGTGAAGAAGTGCTTGGCGTATATGTTTTGTCTGACCTTGCTAGCTGCTGCCCCGCCTGTTGTTCCTGTGCTCCTGTTGTTCCTGTTGCTCCTGTTGTTCCTGTTGCTCCTGTTGTTACTGTTGCTGCCTGTTGTTCCTGTTGCTTTGTTCCTGTTAAGAACATAAGAACATAAGAACAAAGGTAACTGCAGAAGGCCTATTGGCCCATACGAGGCAGCTCCTATCTATACCATCCATTCCCACTCATACACATGTCCAACCCGCGCTTGAAACAATCGAGGGACCCACCTCTACCACGTTACGCGGTAATTGGTTCCACAAATCAACAACCCTGTTACCGAACCAGTATTTACCCAAGTCTTTCCTAAATCTAAACTCATCCAATTTGTACCCATTGTTTCGTGTTCTGTCTTTGTTTGATACTTTAATACCCTATTAATATCCCCTTTGTTGTGTCCATTCATCCACTTGTAAACATCTATCATGTCACCCCTAACTCTTCGCCTTTCCAGTGAATGCAATTTAAGCTTTGTTAATCTTTCTTCATATGAAAATTTCTAATTTGGGGAATTTAGCTTAGTCATCCTACGCTGGACACGTTCTAGTGAATTTATATCCATTCTATAGTACGGCGACCAAAACTGAACTGCATAATCTAAATGGGGCCTAACCGGAGCAAGATATAGCTGAAGAACCACACCAGGTGTCTTGTTACTACGCTTCGATTAATAAATCACAGTGTCCTATTTGCCTTATTACGAACATTCATGCATTGATCCTTTGTGTTTAAATTCTTACTAATCATAACTCCCAGATCCTTTCGCAATCCAACACTATCTAGCTCGTAGCTTGTAACTCTATCATCATTACCTAACCTCAAAACCTTACATTTGTCAGCATTAAACTGTATCTGCCAATGTTTTGGACAATTTCAAAACCCTATTTAGATCGTTTTTGAAGTGATAGTGAGTCTTTTTTCGTGTTTATTTCCCTCCCGATTTTTGTATCATCGGCAAAATTTGCAAATATATGCTAGTGAAACCTGAATCTAACTCATTTATATTATTATGAATAACAGAGGTCCCAGGACAGAAGCTTGAGGCACTCCACTAACAACATTATTCCACTCTGACTTAAACACCCATTTATACTAACTCTCTGTTTCCTTGGTATAGCCATGCCCTAATCCAACTTAATTAATATAGCACCCCCAATACAGTACCATGAGCCTCTATTTTTTTAATCAGTCTTTCATGTGGCACTGCATCAAAAGCTTTGCTAAGTCAGAGGTACAACAACATCACAATCCTTACCACTATCACTGCCTCAACTATGCTGGAGTAAAATGATAACAAAATCGTTACACATGAACGGCCATTTATAAAAACCATGTTGTAAATCATTTATCAATTATGTTTTTAAAGATGAAGACGAATTGTATTTGCAATTATCGATTCAGGTAACTTTCCCACAATAGACGTTAGGCTATTGGCCGATAGTAGTTTGATGCAAGTGATTTATCTCCTTTCTTAAAATTTAGTACCACATTAGCTACCTTCCATGATTCTGGCACTCTGCCTGACTCTATTGATTTAGTAGACAGTGGCTCGCATAGCTTCTCTTTGCATTCTTTAAGCACCCTGGCAAACACTTCATCCGGCCCTGGAGATTTGTTTGGTTTTAGTTTTACTATTTGTTTATTTACATCCTCCCTGGTAACTGCTAACTCGTCAACCTGTCCTCGTCCTCACCCACATAGACTGGTTCGGCTGAAGGCATATTGTTAAGTTCCTCTTAGTAAATACAGATATAAAATATTTATTAAAAATACTACTCTTCTCCTCGTCATTATCCGTCATCTGACCTGTCTCAGTTTTTAAATGGACCTATCCTTTCCCGAGTCTTAGTTCGATACAACTGAAAAAAAAACTTTAGGATTTGTCTTCGCATGCCCTGCTATGCGAACTTCATACTTTCTTTTGCTCTCCTTTCTCGTTGTTAACATTTCTAACCAGTTATACGAATTCCTGTTCTAAACTGACTTTTCCATTCTTAATGCTTTTGTATCACGCTCACTTTTTACTATAAGGTTCTTCAGATTCTTTGTTATCCAT
>WNGS01004013.1:45616-60526 GCA_020271785.1 Procambarus virginalis
CCTTAACTCTCCCTTAACTCTCCCCTTAACTCTCCCCTTACTCTACCCTTACCTCTCCCCTTAACTCTTCCCTTAACTCTCCCCTTAACTCTCCCCTTAACTCTCCCCTTAACTCTCCCCTTAACTCTCCCCTTAACTCTCCCCTTAACTCTCCCCTTAACTCCCCCCTCGGGCCTCTCAGATATTACAACACTAACGATAGGAAAAACTCTATTAAGTTAATTACCACTTAGAGCAAACGTATTTTGATTGGCTTACGTAGTCCAATTAAATTTAGGTTTATTTCAGGGTTTTTGGCAGGTTGTGTTAAGGATTAGGATCATAACGTTACTGTGGGCCAGTTTTATTAGGATTATTTGACAATTATCCTGTTGAAGTGTCTTTTGTGCTGGTGGCTGGAAGTGGATTCACACCAGACGAAATTACATTAATGTGAGTGAGTGAGTGAGTGAGTGAGTGAGTGAGTGAGTGAGTGAGTGAGTGAGTGAGTGAGTGAGTGAGTGAGACAGCCTCACACCAGAGTCCACCCAAGTGGTTTGTTCTTACCTGATCTGGACGTGTTATGCTCTTGATGAGGCGCATGCGAGCGCGTGTTTGTAAATTTTGACCATGAGGCCTACGTTTCGTCTCAGCCGAATTGCCATTGATGAGAGGCTGGTATCTGGGTAACTTTATATACACGTACAGCATTTGTGACTTCCTTGGGGCGTTCTGTGAAATATATGTAACTATATTGCATACTAAACAACATGCAGATTGGTCACAATAATATGTGGAGGAAAATACTATCCATTCTTCCGTTGCAATCTGAACTTCATTTCCTACACATTTCTTAATCCAGTCATATAATTCAGTCTCTTTCAACATTTTTTAGTTCAGGTCTTAAGCTAACAAATGCTTGTCTTGCATACTCATTGGCCACTAACAAATGAGTAACTGAGTTACTCTCTAAATCAAACCATTGTCTCTCAAAATTAATCAAATCATGCCCAGTACACCAGTTTTCAAATTCCGTTTGTCTAATCTTTCATGTCTTCACACTTTATTAATTTTGCAGTTTCTCAACTGACCTGAACTAAGCAAATCTTAAAAATGTCTCAGTTTCGTTCAGTTGTTCAATCAATGATACTGGAAAGATCAGCTTGCTAGATTTGTGGTGCTCTTAACTCGTGAATTTCAAGATCTGAGTTATTTTTAGGTTAGTGATTTTTGTTTTAAATGATCATCTTCAACATTGAATTTATATATTTTCAGTGTGATTTCAAAGGCGTTTTTGTAACGAAAAATATCGTGTTTCTGCAGATCTTTGTAATTTGGCGATCATGTTATGACTCTACGAGGAAAAATCAGTAAAAGTTATCAGTCTACAAATCGATAAGTAAAATAATTCTTTGACAATAACCAATTTAATTCGTTAAATAAACAAACGAATTCATCTTAACATTCAATAAATCCTAGAGGAACAGGACTTTTACTCAGCTAACGCAAATTATTGAGATCAAGTAGTCTGGCGTACTCCAAATTCACCTCGCCCAAAAATTCTGTAATTTCTGTAATTATCTTCTATTTTTCAAAGCAAGAGGAGAATTTATATCAACTACCATGGTTACATTTTTCATCAGTTCTTCAAGTTGCATAAGGTCGGCTTTTGCACACAAAGTTACCTTGTGGTCAAGGAAGTGGAAGCTTGCCACCGGATCTCAAACATACAACAAACACAGCTTACAAATGCAGGCGAGGAGTCACAATAACGTGGCTGAAATATGTTGACCAAACCACACACTAGAATGTGAAGGGACGACGACGTTTCGGTCCGTCCTGGACTATTCTCAAGTCGATTTAAGTCACAATCGACTTGAGAATGGTCCTGGATGGACCGAAACGTCGTCGTCTCTTTACTTTCTAGTGTGTGGTCTGGTCAACACAGCTTACAAAGCTGTTTCCCAGTCATGTTTGGTGCACACACGCAGCTGTCACGGAAATTATATATGAAAGATCAACCTGTTCATAAGAGATGACACTTCTATGATACATAGAAGTCATGTATACAGGTATGATACGTGCCATACATGAATACCTGTATACATGTATACATCCTACCTGTGGTGTGTTCAGGTAACATTGCCAAGTTAATTAACCTTTCGCGTATTTCATCGCCGCTACAAAATCCAGAGATAATGACTGGCCGGTTGATGGAGCAACATCATTGCTCTCATTACAACAAGTGGAAAGGAATTTACACGAATTAATATCTTTGTTAGTCGTTTTGTCATGTTGGTTTCCAGCTTTAATCTTCTACCTTTTACTGTGTTTCAGCTCATTCGTAAATGTTTATGCGTCGAATAATATTGTCCTCGTTTGCAACGCCGTCAAATAAGTCTTTATTATTACTCTTTACTTTTCTATTACTTTATTACTCACTCTTTATAAAATCCATTATCTGAATGAGTGTCTCAGTTGAGCAATAAACTTTGATATCACAAAACTAGAAGTAACTTCATTCATAGTAAAATTAATCATTATATATTTATTTCGTGTGGGGTTTAAAGACTCAAAGAAGCGGTACTGCATGCAGTGAGTCGATGAAAACAGTGCACATGCCACCTAGGGCACGTGTGCCGTAGGTTAGCTACCCTGGTCGTAAGTATCGGTGATCTCAATTATAATTTACTAAACTCGAAAACTCGTGTTTACATTTCTCAACATTAAACCGCACCTGCTAATCTTTCGTCCATTATAAAAGCCCCTATTGATTGAACAAATCCACAAGGGCCATGACGAGGATTCGAACCTGCGTCCGAGAGCATCCCAGACACTGCCTTAATCGACTGAGCTACGACATGGCAAAAGGTGGTAGCCTATATTGACTGTATTGTTGAGATATCCAACTTAATCCAACTTAGAATAACACCCCCCCCCCATCAATACCGTGTACCTCAAACTTTTAACTCGACCTTTACTATGCGCAGTATTAAAGGCTTTGCTAAAAATCAAGGTACGAAATGTTGCACAAACCTTTTTGGCGTTAACTGCTTGCAATATGCTGGAAAATTTGTTCAACTTTAGTCAAACCACTTTGTAAATCCTCTGTTAATCTATGTTAAACCGGTCATTTCCGGTGTAGTTTCGCAAAATGTATTCGGCGGAGTTGTTAGTTAACTTCCAGTATTGACCTAGTTGTGCTTGCGGGGGTTGAGCTCTGGCTCTTTGGTCCCGCCTCTCAACTGTCAATCAACTTACAAAGGTGCATAGTCTTATCCTCATCAGAGAGTGATTGTCACATTTCCAGCAGTCACATTGTTCTAATTGTTGACGTAAATCAGCTTGTTAGGGTGTAAACATGTCGCAAGCGGTTGGGCAAATAGTGATCTGTATTCTGTTAAGTCTTTAAGAGTTCTTGCCACTATTACTATGTTCTTTGAGGTGGTAGAAAACTCAGATTTTACATATTCTTGATAGGGTCCAATAAATTCTTAGAGCAAATATCACAGAAGAGTCTCTGCGCTACGGAATCATCATACAATCATTATACATTCATACAATCATCATTCCTAGAGCAAGCAGCTCGTCGGTATCTAATGTGTATCATTGCCACAGTTGCTCAGGTAATATGCTCACTCTCGCCCTTGGACAACAGAGTTTACAAGGAATTTAAGAATATAAACAGCTTTTTTTATTGTCAATTGTCTGCTAACTGCTTAGTCTTGGAAGGAGTCACGCCTGGTGTTGCTTGCCCTGGTACCACTGTCCTGGTGGTATTGCTACTCTGGTATCACTTGTGATACCAGTCAGCCACCACCACCACCCTGTCCTCACTCCCTGGCCCCCCCCCCTCAGTATTCACAGTATCGATAACAACGTCGAAAGTTAGACGCTTCAACCACCGTAAAACCACCCCAATATTGACGAACGTTCGACCAATGAGCGCTCACCTCGATCAAATAGCTTCGTCTGGGTTTGTCCGCTTAAACCACCTAAAATCTGACGTTTGTTCCGTCGTATGAACGACTTGTATCGAGGTTCTCGGGTTGAGTAATTAAGTCATGATTATTATGATCATTACTCCAACACCTGTTTTATAATGACAGATTAATTGCTGTCCTTAATTACAGAGGTAATTATGAATTGAATTTAAAATGTGTAAATCACATTTACATAGACATTACCTTGATACCAGAACCTGAGCACCTGAGCACACGAGCACCTGAGCACACGAGCATTCGAGCACCTGAGTACCTGAGTACATGAGTACATGAGCACACGAGCACCTGAGCACATGATCATCTGAGCACCTGAGCACATGAGCACATGAGCACACGAGCACCTGAGCACACGAGCACCTGAGCTCCTGAGCACCTGAGCACACGAGCACCGAGCACCTAAGCACCTGAGCACCTGAGCACACAAGCACCTGAGCACCTGAGCACACAAGCACCTGAACACACGAGCACACGAGCACCTGAGCACACAAGCACATGAGCACCTGAGCACACGAGCACCTGAGCACCTGATCACCTGAGCACCTGAACACCTGAGCACACGAGCACATGAGCACACGAGCACCTGAGCACCTGAGCACATGAGCACATTAGCACTAGAAACAAGTGGGAGAGAGAGTTGAGATCAACCAGATGAAATAGTTAACAAACATACCCCGAGCATGGTGTTAATGAGTTCATAAAGACTCTCCCATATATATATATATATATATATATATATATATATATATATATATATATATATATATATATATATATATATATATATAATGTAAAATGTTCAAATTAATTACTTTCTATTCAAGGGTGAATTGAAAACTTTAAAATCGCTGAAACATATTGTCATAAATGCTCTGATATTCGCTGTCGTCATTTTTTTTTCCTGTAACTGAAATGTCACTCTTGATTAAAATGATCACAGCTCCTGGTGACCTGTTGCAATGCGGCCTGTGTAGCAACGGCGTCTGAATGATGCCATTTATATTCTGTAACGTTATGAAATGTGAACCTTGCTCGATACGCTGGCAATCACTTGAAATTAGTTTTGTCTCTGCCATTGCTATATTTAATAATCATTTTGTCACCACAATAAACTGAATTTGCTGGATGATGCTGATAGATGGTACTAATTTTGCTTGGAAAGTCGTTCACACCTTGCAGATGCTGTTATTATATATTCAAAATATGCAGACAAGCCTGAATGGTCCCCAGGACTATATGCAACTGAAAACTCACACCCCAGAAGTGACTCGAACCCATACTGCCAGGAGCAACGCAACTGGTATGTACAGGGACGCCTTAATCCGCTTGACAATCACGACCGGACAAACGGAAGTGATAGCCGAAGCTATTTGAACCACTTCCCCACCGGCACTCGGATGGTAATCTTGGGCATAGCATTTTATCAAATCACCTCATTTGTACTCGTCAAGCGGATTAAGGCGTCCCTGTACATACCAGTTGCGTTTCTCCTGGCAGTATGGGTTCGAGTCACTTCTGGGGTGTGAGGATTCACACATATATATATAGGAGGTGTTCCCGGCGGTGCCTGGGATACTCTGTCACTTTCCCGTTCCACATTTCCTCTTCCCCTCTCCCATATCCCTCTTCTTCATATTCGATCCCTCCACAATATCTTTCTCTTCCCCCTCCTCCTCCTCCTCGCTTCTTCCTCTTCGTTCCCCTCCATCTCTCTTTCCTCCTGTCCCTTTTACCTACCAACTCTCTCTTCCCTTCACCCTCGTCTCTACCCCCCGTCTCTCTCCCGCTTCTTTTCCGTCTGACCTCCAACAGACAGACATTTTCGTTCATATTGATTTCACGTTCATCACTCTATCGTGATGACATCTAGGGATTCGGACACCTTACCCTCCACCCTCACTACTGGACCTTTCTCTCCCTGGACGGGGAACTGAAGCTAACTACCCGCACTCAAGACGGGTAACTGAAGCTAACTACCCGCACTCTGGACGGGTAGTCAAAAAGGGGAACACACAGGAAGAAGTTGAGGGAGCCACCTCCATCCGCCAGTTTACAGCTACAATCCACGAGGAATCCAAACAACAGCATAGTTAAATCCCAGTGCAAGAGGCAGAGGTAAGTCAGTAGGTGAGACATAAGGAACTACACACCCTTAGACACTGATAGATGGATAATAAGCAAGTACTGCCAGAGCTATGCCAACAATATTTAACTTTACTGGCGTGACCTTCTCCCCACCCTATTATCAAAACCAAACATCAGACCAACCTGACACTGTGCAGCCACTCAGGAGCGACCCTTGACGTAGATGTAAAGCTTTGTTTATCGAGACGTTAACATCAATTCTGTGAGTGACTTCAGTTTCTCCTTTCTTAAACGCTGAACTAACATTCGTAAAGATCTCTTGATGATCAGTCTCTTGCAAGTTGCTAAACACGTGACCTAAGTTGCACAGGTTGTTACCAGTCTGGCAGAATGTGGGGAAGTAGTTCAGTATCATCATTAAGAATTAACTATCAACAGGCAGGAACATGTTAATACAACATACATCTTGATAATACAATATCAATATCTTGAGAATACAATATCAATGTCTTGATAACGAGTAATAAGAATTTGTTATTAATAAACAAACAGTTGTTAAATCTGGTGATTCATTAACTCTATTCCTGTGGCTGGATAAGACAAGCTTTTACATATGTAAATTGGTCAGTCACTGATATATACACATGTAAGTTGGTCACTCACTGATATTTACACACGAAAGTTGACCAGTCACTCACAGTTCAAGGACAGAGATCAGAGAAGCGTGACAACTTAACCTCTCCATCACAACCTTACAATAACAACAACAAACATAAAATACAAGCACAGTCAATCATGCTGTCAATCTACACATCTGTTGCTGTTACTAAAGTCCCACACCTGCATGTCAGTCAATCATGCTGTCACTCAGCATGGGACACCCCCCCCCTACCCTCGTTACTCTAATAAAGTTTACCTCTCGCTCTAATTCAAAGTTAAAAACATCCAGCTAGAAGGTTGTAACTTTGATAGAACATTTGGTCAAAATTGGTTGTAAATTACGGTCGTATTTTGAGTCTTTTTTTAAGGCATCGATGGTATTTCTAGGACTCGGCATTGACGATAGCTTGAACCCAGACCATCAATATCTCGCGCAAGTTTTTCAATTATCTGTTTTCGAGCGGTTGTTTGATTGTAATTTTGTAGTTACTTAGAGATACAATGATTGTAACGCTTGTCCAACCTTGCTCTTGTGATGTATGTTGCTATTTGATATTTACTTTATACGTGTTTATATTCTATCCTTTTTTATTATTAATATCTATCATTTTAGTGTTATATTTACTATTTTATGTTAATATCTGTCATTGATTGTTAATATCTAGAATTTTATTGTTTATATCTATCATGTTATTGTTAATATCTAACCATTGCATTTTTTTCTACTCTTTGATTATTAATACCTTCCATTTATAGTTAATATCTAACTTTTTATGCTTAGCAACTTCTACATGGGTACTATTGAGGAAAAGGTCTTAGTCGACTTTGAACTTGAAACCGGCCATACTGCAGATATTGTGACGACATTTTTACACAGGTACATGATGTCAGAGATCTGCAGGATGGCTGAATGAAGCGTTTGAGCAGAATTCTGTGTTACGTTACGTTTCACTTACGAGATGGAGAGGATGGGAACGCCTGCCTTTCTAGATGTAAAAAGAAACAGTCATGGAAAGGAGCGGAGGTTTCCACACTACAGTCTACACTAAGGAAACAAACATAGGAGTGTGCCTAAATGCCAAACAGTGACTGCCAAGACAGATACAAGAGGAGTGGTGTTAACGCTTATCTCGACCTTGCTCTGCAAGCCACAGCTCAGAATGGAAGCAAGTCGACGAAGGAATCTGTAGAGTGTAAGGCAGGTCCTAGTCACAAACGGCTTCTCCAATGGTTTCATGAAGACATCATAAGAAGGAAAGTGAAACGCCATGCAACCTCTGAAGATACAACTAACACACCCCTATACCCCCTATTAGACTATTTTAAGGCAGGACCTTCTTCTGCACTAGCTCAATACAAACGGAGGAAAGGGTCCTGAAAGACATTGTTAATAGAAACGTTATCCCTACAGACAAAATCAGGAAGATCCAATTGATCGATTTACTATAAAACCAGAAGGGAAAACTTGCCAACCTACTCATGAGAAACTCTCCAGACACAAAGCAGAACGCCTTTGAAAGAGACCAATGTCGTCGATATGCCTCAAATGCCCACTTGCTGACTGTAAGCCCCAAAGAACTCAATATATAGGCAAAGCAACAACATCTCTTTCCAGCGGATTAACGATGCATAAGCAACAAGGCTTCGATCAAGGAACATATATATCTCTTCCTCTACAATCCTACTACTCATACACCGAGAAATCTTACAAACAACACAGAAATCATTGATAGATTTATACAGCGACAACAGGCGGCACTACACATCAAGAACTGCGAGGCACTACACATCAAGAAGTCAACACCAGCAATCACAGCCAAGTAACGCACTACTATATTCTACCGAACCAGCTTCAGACTCCGCTGCCAAATATAGAACATCAAGAAATACGGGCCAGTAGCCTTCTGCAGTTACAGATCTATTCTTCCCTCATACCCAGTGTTTCGTGTTCATGTGTTTTTGTTCTCACCTCACCCCCAAACCATTGTAACATGTCCCATCACCCAAATGCAGGTATTACTAAGCTCTGTTCAGTTATAGATGTTCAGTGTGTGTGTAACTAAGTCTTTGAAATTGTCATAAGTCTTACGAAACGCGCTCAAGTGGTGCGTCAGACTAGAAATAAGAAGGAATTTTGGATGACTTGATTTTTAATTTACCGTCATCAGTAAAAACAAACATAAGGAAATTGAGAGCAAATCTCGTGTTAGAATTATAATCTTACTTTTTCGGTCATATTTAATAACATATGTCTACAGGAAAAGACCTGCTACCAAATATACTATATATATATATATATATATATATATATACGATATATATATATATACTGTCACAAAGATAAAAGCCAATTCAAAAAAAAACATTAAATTAGAACAGGAATTGATAGATAACTACTACAACAACCATACTATTAAACTTACGGGAAGTGAGCAACTGGAGTGAAACTTGAAAGCTGCCACAGAGATACTAAACACTATAACAACTATTCATATCATGACTACAAATCTACAAAAAATGTATATAAAATACAAACCGAATAAACGACTATTATAAAATACTAATCAAATCTTATAAAAACTCAAAAACTAAATAAAACTACAAAAAATGTATTATGTTATCTCTAAATAAAAAGATATAATTAATGTACAATGTCCAAGTACTGGAAATTAAGTAGAAGGCTAAATCATGTAAACTAAACAAATATTAGTAATAAATTTAAACTACCAGCATGAACTATAAAGCAAATTACAGTGCCTACTGTGCATTACACAGTGTACAATTGAACAGGCGAAAGTTTGCTATTTAACAGAGGCCGCAGCTCCTTTATATATAAGGATTCCATTTACTCTCAAATCTGAGAGTATATATAAGGAATTCCATGACTCTCAAATCTGAGAGTATATATAAGGATTCCATTACCTCTCAAATCTGAGAGTAATGGGAATCCTTATATATAAAGGGGCTGCGGCCTCTGTTAAATAGCAACCCTTCGGCTGTTCAATTGTACACTGTGTAGTGCACAGTAGGCCTGTAATTTGCGTTATAGTTCATTCTGGTAGTTTAAATTTAATTTTATTATAATTTGTTTTAGTCTACCATGTATTTGCCCGTTACTTACTTCTACTGAAGTCTTGACATTGTACATTATTATATCTTTTTATTTAGGGATAACATAATACATTTTTGTATTTAGGGTTTTATTTAATATTTGAGTTGTTATACGATTTTGATTAGTATTTATAATTGTCGCTTATTCTGTTGTATTTTATATACTTGTTGTAGATTTGTAGTCATGATAGGAATATTTATAGTGGTTAGTATCTATGTGGTAGCTATCAAGTCTCACTCCAGTTGATCTCTTCACGTAAGTTTAATAGTTTGGTTTGTTGTAGTAGTTATAAATTCCTGTTGTAATTCAATGTTTTTTGAATTAGCTTTTTATCTATGCGACAGTTAATAAGTTTTATTGGTATTGATCACATCTAAGTAAGCTTAAGTGTTTGTTTTTTTTAATAATTTTTCCTGTCTTTGATAGGCAATTATAGTCAGTATGAGTTCTTTGGTTTGCCACGTTTATTATATTATATATAATATATGAATATATATATATATATATAATATATATATAATCTATATATAACTCTGGATGTCTCTTATTGGTCGCCCGGATGGTATCACAGTGACACCACTGGAGGCATGGCAAGCAGTTGGTATGGGACCACCCGTGCGTATCAACCCTGGCTAACACCTACATTGACCATCAGTGTTGCACACCAGGTGGCGCTGCCACCCACAGGGAAGCAGCCAAATCCCGAAAGTATAGAGAACTTGATCACCACTACAATATTCTTGTCCCCCATTGCTTGAGACACTCGGCGCCTGGGGTAAAAGTGCTACCAGTTTTTGAAGGAACTGGGTTTTAAGTTCATTGAAACAACAAGGGACCCTAGAGCTGCCAGCGTTCTTTTCCAGCGCCTCAGCGTGGCGATACAGAGGGGAAAGGCGCCCTGCATCCAGGGTTCCTGCCCGCCTTCTGAAGAGCTGGAGGAACTCGACAACCTGTGATGGCCATCTTTGTAACCTATATGGAACTCCCTGTTTTTGTAACACAGTTCAAAGAAAGCAAATATATATGTGTACATACAAAGAATGGGGGTGAGGTAGGAGAAGACAAAATATTATGTTCAGTGATGAAAACCACGAAGGTCTTGTCTGAATACGTTTTATTTTCTTCCTCCGAGGCTAGGGTCCCCACATTGGCACCACAGATGGTGTACCCTTCACCACCCCTTAAAAAAAAAGAAAAAAAAAAAAAAAAAAAAAAAATATTAATATATATATATATATATAGTGACTATATATATATAGTATATATATATATATATATATATATATTGGTGTATACTGGCAGCAGGATTTCTTTTCAACATGTCTCATTGAATAGGACCGCATATTCTGTATTTACTATCTTCTGATTTAGGGCTTCAGTCCCTCTAACTATTTTCTTTAGCATCAGGGCTTATAAGCTGAAAGAGGAGTTCTCCAAAACTCATTTCGTAATTTCAAGGTGAAGAAAAAAGTGAATTACTATAGAATGTATTACTTATTTATATATTTGCACACACGTATCGACCTCCATGGTTCATTTCTCAAGTGAAGAGATTTTACAGAACTAGGTGATTTATACCCGCACTGGTCAGGTGCGGGTTTATATATTTAATTATATATATATATCATATTATATATATATATATATATATTATATATATATATATATATATGAGATCACAACACACTGATTATGTATGTGCAATAAAAACACGCTTGAATTGAGAAAAGTGATGTAATGTTATCAAGAGTGTTAGTCGTCTACAGCGGCTTAGACTGGACTGGTTAGAAGGAGCGGAAGAGGAGAGAAGCAGGGCCTAACAATAGTTACAGGGGAATGCAAGGCCACTCTATGATATAATTATGATAGACACGTGAACCATTGATCAATATAACCCACTTAATTTGTTTTCTTTTTCTAACGGATAATCAAAGGTGTTCATAGAAAACGGACAGATTGAACCGATGGTATACTAAGGGAGAATCTTAATTGGATTCTAAAATTCTAATTTTTGTTAAGAATCTAAGATTCTTTAAAAAACGGAATGATAGGGGAAGAGAGGGAGAGAGGGAGATGGAAGGGGAGAGCCTATCTAACATATTCTAATCTAGCTTAACCTAACAAACCGATCTAACCTAACCTAACCTAACATAATCAGCCCAACCTACCCTAACCTAACCTAATCAAACCTAAACCTACTCTGCCTAACCTTTCCAAGTAGAGTAAATATAAATCCAGCTGGCATTCTGTAGACCCGGTGAGTGTATTCACGACTAACCTCAGTTATGTCCATTACTATCTTTTGCTCGCTTCCTCGCATAATTAAAGGCGTTTCACCGTAGCATCCCATCAGATCTTTATCTCGGACGAGGCAGCATCATCAGCTTACAGCCATCCTCGTCTCTCTCTCTCTCTGGACTTTGTGCCATGGTTCACCTTCGGTAGACAGGCATGATGTAAGAAGACGGCATTGGGGATAGTAAGGTAGCATCGGTAAGTCAGGTATAGCATCAGGGTATAGTCGGGATAGCACATAATAGCAGGGATCAGATCTGTGTTCCATCCTTAAGAGAAATTTGTTGTCCTGAACTGTCTCAGTATAACACTATACTTTGGTTTCTTGCATGGTCAGTAAGGTAGTGTTAGAGGCTTCACTACCCTTCAGAGGTTGATAGGCCTACAATCCAACACATGCTTAATTGTATATATAAAGTGTTTAACATAAATATACCATTGCTAAATAAAATACAGAATTTAATTCTAAACATAAATAAAAATAATTACGTAATACTAATTTCTATAATATTTATTAATTACCAAAAGGAAATATTGGTAAAATATAATACTAATTTTTAATTACAATAAATATGGTAGATTTTAATACATAACAATTATAGATACTAAGAAAAAGGGAATCCTTAACCACAACATTGAAGATATTAGCAATAAGGATGACTTGATATCTATATAAAATAAAAATATAAATGATCGTTTGTTCTAAATCGCAAATCTCCAAAAGTTCTTCACCAATTGCTTTGACCATTTGTGACATAACGTTCCATTCGAACACGTGCGTGTTTTTATACACCTACCATATAGATATCCGTCTGTGACAGGTAAGAAACATGTTTTTTTTTATAACGTGTTTTTCATGTGAGTTTCATTTGAGGAAAGTCTTTGAAAACCTCTTACCGATTTCTTTGAAATTTTGCACAACGTTGCATTCGAATATGGGCGTGTTTTTATATGTTTTACTCATATACATGCCACATCTGTGCCAGGTAAAATCATGCTCGTTGGAAAAACAGTCCCATCTGTTGGAGGTAAAAGAAACACATTCTGTAATCTCTGAAAGTTCTTCACCGATTTGCTATATCGAAATTTTTGACACAAAGTTTCATTCGAATACTGCGATGTTTTTATTAACCTACTATATAGATGCCACACCTGTGACAGAGTAAACATGTTTTTTTTTTAACATCGCCATTTGTTGGACGTAAAGCAACACACGCTATACTAAATATGTATGACTTCCATTTTAATGTTTCTAGTTGCATTGTTAAACTGATTTTTTAGTAATTTCTATTTTTTTTCATTTTGATTTAATTATTTTTGTGACATTGCATTGGAATTGATCTGTGTTCGTTCACCCATACTGTTCATTTCGTGAGAATAATGTATTAATCAATATAGTTTTAGAGTTTCATTTTTTTCATTTCGTTTTTTAACTGTTTTTCCTTATTTTTCAGTGATGGTACATCAGATCATTTGTGTAATCGAGAGGCATAGATCTTTGGAAGGCATCAGATGAGGAAGTAGGGGAAGGTGGGGAGGACGAGGGGCTGGGGGAGCTGTTGAATGGCTTGAGAGAGAGGCTGAATGTGGAGTGGGAGGAATTGGGGGGGGGGGAGGGAGGGGGGACGATGGGTAGGGATGATGTGGCTCAGCAACACACACACTTTGCAGAGCCACAGCAATACATGGCCGTGGTACCTGCTATCTATAAATAAAATGGAAATGTTCATTTGTAGCATGCACCGATAATCTCTGAAAGTTCTTCACCGATTGCTTTGAAATTTTCACACACATGTTCCATTCGCATTCAAGGCAGGTTTTTATATGCATACTATCTTAGATGTCACTCTGTGCACGGTATAAAAAGAATAGGCTTTGTCTGAAAAATTTTTCATGTTTTTGTTTTTCATGTGAGGGAAATCTTCGAATCAACCTCTTTACGATTCGCTTTCAAATTTTGATACATGGTTGCATTCGAGATAGGCGCATCTTTATATCATATCTACCTATATACATGTCTCATCTGTGACAAGAAAAAAAACATGTTTTTTTTAAACAGCGCATCTGTTGGACGTCAATAGCAACAGCACGCTATTCTAATTGTCACGAATTCCATTTCGAATGTTTCAGATGCCATTGATACAATTTATTTTCATAGTTTCGATTATATTTACTTTTGTTATTGATGACTACTTTGTTGTCGACATTGTGTTGGAATTGAGCTGTGCTGTTTACCATAGCTTTCATTTCGTAAGTATAAGTAATAGATGCCACACTCTGTGACAGTGTAAAAACTTTCTTTTCTTGAAAAACCAGCGCCATCTGTGCATGTCTAGAGCACCAACATGCTATACGTAAATAGTGTTATACTAGCCATTTCAATGTTTCTGGTTGCATTGATAATTAATTTTCATAGATTTTATTATTTTTATTTTTATTTTATTATTTATGTGTGAATTGATTTCAATTGAGCTGTTGTGTTTACCATCCATTCATTTCGTGAGTCTAGTTTATTTTTTTTTTTTTCATATTTTCATTTAATTTTTTAACTGTTTTTTCTTATATTTCTGATAGGAACATCAGATCACTTGATGTTCCCCAATTTTCTGACAGGGACATCAGACGGCATTTGGGAAGGATCGGACGAGGAGTGGGGAATGGTGGGAGGACGGAGGGGATGGGGAGTTGGGAGGTGAGGAGGACTGGGGGACAGGGAAGGTTGCTGAGCCACAGCAACGCGTGGACGGTGCTGCTAACAATAAAGTGTTAAATATAAGC
>WNGS01004014.1:0-11007 GCA_020271785.1 Procambarus virginalis
ATCTGTTCCCTTTATCTCTGGCACAAAACGTTCTGTCAAATACCTCACCTGGGAATCTCCCACAACCAAAATCGCTTCGATCCTCCCTTTTCTCTTGGGGCACTTTGAGGGACCCGCGCTTCAATGTTCCTCGCCGCTATGCCCTTACCCCCATGCTGAACCATAGGTTCACCACAGCACTCGTCCTCCACACATCAAATGCGTTTGTAGTCTTTATGGTATTAGTGTCTGTTTTGCCAAGATCTTCTTAGGACCCCTGTCCTTTACATATGCCAAGACGGGGTCTCCCTAATGCCGGTCTCCTCCTTTGCTTCATCCTGTCGTCGTTTAAGCTGCCTTACTTCCTCCCGCAGCGAATCCAGCTCTGTCCTCAGAGCTCCAACCAGACTCACCAGCTCCCTCACGAATCCCTCCATTATTGCTGAATAATATTGCTTCACTCGGAGCTCCAGCTAACACAACCTCTCACGAGGTTGTGTTAAAGATGACGGTGAGAGGAAACACTAACTCTTCGCCTTTCCAGTGAATGCAACTTAAGCTTTGTTAATCTTTCTTCATATGAAAGATTTCTAATTTGGGGAATTAACTTAGTCATCCTACGCTGGACACGTTCAACTGAATTTATATCCATTCTATAATATGGCGACCAAAACTGAACTGCATAATCTAAATGGGGCCTAACAAGAGCAAGATATAGCTTGAGAACCACACCAGGTGTCTTGTTACTTACGCTGCGATTAATAAATCCGAGTGTCCGATTTGCCTTATTACGAACATTCATGCATTGATCCTTTTGTTTTAAATTCTTACTAATTATAACTCCCAGATCCCTTTCGCAATCCGACTTCGCAATCTCAACACCATCTAGCTCGTATCTTGTAACTCTATCATCATTACCTAGCCTCAGAACTTTACATTTATCAGCATTAAACTGCATCTGCCAGTCCTTTGACCATTTCAAAACCTATCTAGATCAACTTGAAGTGATAGTGAGTCCTCCTCCGAATTAATTTCCCTACCGATTTTCGTATCATCGGCAAATTTGCAAATGTTGCTACTCAAACCTGAATCTAAATCATTTATATATATTATAAACAACAGAGGTCCCAGGACAGAGCCTTGAGGCACTCCACTTACAACATTTTCCCACTCTGACTTGACTCCATTTATACTAACTCTCTGTTTCCTTTGGTATAGCCATGCCCTAATCCAGCTTAATATAGCACCCCAATACCATGAGCCTCTATCTTTTTAATCAGTCTTTCATGTGGCACTGTATCAAAAGCTTTGCTAAAGTCAAGGTACACAACATCACAATCCTTACCACTATCAACTGCCTCAACTATGCTAGAATAAAAAGATAACAAATTTGTTAAACATGAACGGCCATTTATAAAACCATGTTGCGACTCAATTATTAATTTATGTTTTTCAAGATGAAGACGAATTTTATTTGCTATTATAGATTCGAGTAACTTTCCCACAATAGACGTTAGGCTAATTGGTCGATAGTTAGACGCAAGTGATCTATCTCCTTTCTTAAAAACTGGTATCACATTAGCAACTTTCCAAAACTCTGGCACTCTGCCTGACTCTATTGATTTATTAAATATGATTGACAGTGGGTCACAAAGCTCCTCTTTGCATTCTTTCAGCACTCTGGCAAACACTTCATCCGGCCCTGGGGATTTGTTTGGTTTGAGTTTTACTATTTGTTTAAGAACATCCTCCCTGGTAACTGCTAAACTCGTCAACCTGTCCTCGTCCCCACCCACATAGACTTGTTCGGCTGAAGGCATATTGTTAAGTTCCTCTTTAGTAAATACTGATACAAAATATTTATTAAAAATACTGCTCATCTCTTCATCACTATCTGTTATTTGACTTGTCTCAGTTTTTAATGGACCTATCCTTTCCCTAGTCTTAGTTCGATATAACTGAAAAAAACCTTTAGGATTTGTCTTTGCTTGCCCTCCTATACGAACTTCATAGTTTCTTATTGCTTTCCTTATCTCTTTTTTAACATTTCTAACTAGATGTACGAATTCCTGTTCTAAAGTGACCTCCCCATTTTTAATCCTTTTGTACCAAGCTCTCTTTTTACCTATAAGGTTCTTCAAATTCTTTGTAGTAGAACCCCAAGCACAAATACCATAGTTGAGGTATGGATAGATGAGGGAGTAATAGAGAGTAACCAGGACAGGGCGGGGTACATAATATTTGATCTTAGAAAGAATGCCAACAGTTTTTGAAACTTTTTTTGATATATTTAGAATGTGTCCCTGGAAATTCAGCTTGTGATCAATGAGAACGCCAAGGAATTTTCCATCTAATTTGTTACAAATTTGGGTATTGTTTATTTTGAGATTTATTTGATTAGAGGATTTATTGCCAAACAGAATATAGAAAGTTTTTTCAATGTTAAGGGTGAGTTTGTTGGCAGTTAGCCAAAGATGGACTTTAAAAGATGGACTTTCTCATATAAAGAAAGATTAATAAAGCTTAAATTGCATTCACTGGAAAGGCGAAGAGTTAGGGGTGACATGATAGAAGTTTACAAGTGGATGAATGGACTTAACAAAGGAGATATTAATAGGGTATTAAAAGTATCAACACAAGACAGAACACGAAACAATGGGTATAAGTTGGATAAGTTTAGATTTAGGAAAGACTTGGGTAAATACTGGTTCGGTAACAGGGTTGTTGATTTGTGGAACCAATTACCGCGTAACGTGGTGGAGGTGGGGCCCCTCGATTGTTTCAAGCGCGGGTTGGACATGTATATGAGTGGGATTGGGTGGTTTAGATAGGATCTGCCTCGTATAGGCCAATAGGCCTTCTGCAGTTACCTTTGTTCTTATGTTCTTATATTCTTTCCCTAGTCTTAGTTCGATATAACTTAAAAAAAAACTTTAGGATTTGTCTTTCCTTGCCCTGCTATGCGAACTTCATAGTTTCTTTTTGCTTTCCTTATCTCTTTTATAACATTTCTAACCAGTTGTACGAAACACAAATTAATGATATCGAAATATGGAGTGAGCTAGGGAACAGTGATCACATAGAAATCAGATTTAGCATAGAATGGAATAGACCTGTAGGAGAAAATTCTGTTAAAGTGCCAGATTTTCGAAAAGCTGATTTTGGGGTTGGACATGTATATGAGCAGGATTGGGTGGTTATAAATAGGAGCTGCCTCGTATGGGCCAATAGGCCTTCTGCAGTTGCCTTTGTTCTTATGTTCTTATGTTCTTATAATTTTAATAGCCTAAGAAATTTTTGGGGTCAAATTTTTGGGGCTTGCAGGGCAAGCAACTGCAGGGGGTAATGATGTTGGGAGAGTTAGAAGTGAGGCACTAATACAGAAATTCAAGAGAGCAATAGAATTAGTTATGAGCAAGGGAGGAATCCCGATCATATGTGGCATTCTTCCAAGAAAGGGAGTGGGAAATGAATGGATGTCGAGGGCACTTGGTGTCAATTGCAGGCTGGAAATATATTGCAAATCTAATGCAATATCTTATATAGACAACTGGGAACACTTCTATGGAAGAAATGAAATGTATGCTCATGATGGGGTGCATCTATCGAGAGCTGGGGTTGTTGCTGTTGCAAACTCGTTGGAAGAAGTGGTTAGAGGTGTTTGTTTGGGTTTAAACTGTTAGTAGATAAAGGTATGGGAATTGATTTGGAGGAAGGATGTAATAAAAGTATGTGTTTGCGGGAGAAAGGAATTGGCAAAATTATCAGGGAAAGAGAAGGGCCTCCAAATAACAATTCACTTAGGATATATTACACAAACAGTAGAAGTCTAAGGAATAAAATTAACGAATTAAATGCTCTTGTCTGCACAGAAAAAATAGATATTATTGCACTTACCGAAACGTGGATGAATGTTGATAATAGAGAACTATTAGCTGAATATCAAATAAATTGTGAAAGAGCTGGTGATTCTGGTTGGAGCTCTGAGGACAGAGCTAGATTCGCTACAGGAGGAGGTAAGGCAGCTTAAACAACATCAGGATGAAGTAAAGGAGGTGACCAGCATTAGAGAGTCCCCGTCTAGGCATATTGTAAAGGACAGGGTCTTAAGAAGACCTTGGCAAAACAGATACCTAATAGCATAATGATTTCAAACGCATTTGATGTGTTGGAGGACGAGTGCTGTGGTGAACCTATGGTTCAGCGTGGAGGTAAGGGCATAGCGGCGAGGAACATTGAAGCACGGGTCCCTCAAAGTGCCCCAAGAGAAAAGGGAGGATCGAAGCAAATTTTGGTTGTGGGAGATTCCCAGGTGAGGTATTTGGACAGACCGTTTTGTGCCAGAGATAAAGGAAACAGGTTAAGGGTTTGCTATCCTGGAGCTGGTATTGGTGATATTGTTGGAAACATGAAAGATATTATGACGGGAAATGGGAACAAACCCATTATTTGCATTTGTGCAGGGGATAATGATGTTGGGAGAGTTAGAAGTGAGGAACTAATACAGAAATTCAAGACAGCAATAGAATTAGTTAGGAGCAAGGCAGGAATCCCGATCATATGTGGCATTCTTCCAAGAAAGGGAGTGGGAAATGAATAAGAACAAAGGCAACTGCAGAAGGCCTATTGGCCCATACGAGGCAGCTCCTATTTATACCACCCAATCCCACTCATATACATGTCCAACCCAAGCTTGAAACAATCGAGGGACCCCACCTCCACAATGTTACGCGGCAATTGGTTCCACAAATCAACAACCCTGTTACTGAACCAGTATTTACCCAAGTCTTTCCTAAATCTAAACTTATCCAATTTATACCCATTGTTTCGCGTTCTGTCTTGTGTTGATACTTTTAATACCCTATTAATATCCCCTTTGTTATGTCCATTCATCCACTGTAAACCTCTATCATGTCACCCCAACTCTTCGCCTTTCCAGTGAATGCAACTTAAGCTTTGTTAATCTTTCTTCATATGAAAGATTTCTAATTTGGGGAATTAACTTAGTCATCCTACGCTGGACACGTTCAAGTGAACTTATATCCATTCTATAATATGGCGACCAAAACTGAACTGCATAATCTAAATGGGGCCTAACCAGAGCATAATATAGCTTGAGAACCACACCAGGTGTCTTGTTACTAACGCTGCGATTAATAAATCCGAGTGTCCTATTTGCCTTATTACGAACATTCATGCATTGATCCTTTTGTTTTAAATTCTTACTAATTATAACTCCCAGATCCCTTTCGCAATCCGACTTCGCAATCTCAACACCATCTAGCTCGTATCTTGTAACTCTATCATCATTACCTAGCCTCAGAACTTTACATTTATCAGCATTAAACTGCATCTGCCAATCCTTTGACCATTTCAAAACCCTATCTAGATCAACTTGAAGTGATAGTGAGTCCTCCTCCGAATAATTTCCCTACCGATTTTCGTATCATCGGCAAATTTGCAAATGTTGCTACTCAAACCTGAATCTAAATCATTTATATATATTATAACAACAGAGGTCCCAAGACAGAGCCTTGAGGCACTCCACTTACAACATTTTCCCACTCTGACTTGACTCCATTTATCTAACTCTCTGTTTCCTTTGGTATAGCCATGCCCTAATCCAGCTTAATATAGCACCCCAATACCATGAACCTCTAACAAAGAACAAAGGCACTGCAGAAGGCCTCTTGGCCCATACGAGGCAGCTCCTATTTATAACCACCCAATCCCACTCATATACATGTCCAACCCATGCTTGAAACAATCGGGGACCCACCTCCACAATGTTACGCGGCAATTGGTTCCACAAATCAACAACCTGTTACTGAACCAGTGTTTACCCAAGTCTTCCTAAATCTAAACTTATCCAATTTATACCCATTGTTTCGCGTTCTGTCCTGTGTTGATACTTTCAATACCCTATTAATATTCCCTTTGTTATGTCCATTCATCCACTTGTAAACCTCTATCATGTCACCCTAACTCTTCGCCTTTCCAGTGAATGCAAATTAAGCTTTGTTAATCTTTCTTCATATGAAAGATTTCTAATTTGAGGAATTAACTTAGTTCCTACGCTGGACACGTTCAAGTGAATTTATATCCATTCTATAATATGGCGACCAAAACTGAACTGCATAATCTAAATGGGGCCTAACCAGAGCAAGATATAGCTTGAGAATCACACCAGGTGTCTTGTTACTTACCTGCGATTAATAAATCGAGTGTCCTATTTGCCTTATTACGAACATTATGCATTGATCCTTTTGTTTTAAATTCTTACTAATTATAACTCCCAGATCCCTTTCGCAATCCGACTTCGCAATCTCAACACCATCTAGCTCGTATCTTGTAACTCTATCATCATTACCTAGCTTTAGAACTTTACATTTATCAGCATTAAACTGCATCTGCCAGTCCTTTGACCATTTCAAAACCCTATCTAGATCAACTTGAAGTGATAGTGAGTCCTCCTCCGAATTAATTTCCCTACCGATTTTCGTATCATCGGCAAATTTGCAAATGTTGCTACTCAAACCTGAATCTAAATCATTTATATATTATAAACAACAGAGGTCCCAAACAGAGCCTTGAGGCACTCCACTTACAACATTTCCCACTCTGACTTGACTCCATTTGTACTAACTCTCTGTTTCCTTTGGTATAGCCATGCCCTAATCCAGCTTAATATAGCACCCCCAATACCATGAGCCTCTATCTTTTTAATCAGTCTTTCATGTGGCACTGTATCGAAAGCTTTGCTAAAGTCAAGGTACACAACATCACAATCCTTACCACTATCAACTGCCTCAACTATGCTAGAATAAAAAGATAACAAATTTGTTAAACATGAACGGCCCTTATAAACCATGTTGCGACTCAATTATTAATATGTTTTTCAAGATGAAGACGAATTTATTTGCTATTATAAATTCGAGTAACTTTCCACAATAGACGTTAAGCTAATGGTCGATAGTTAGACGCAAGTGATCTATCTCCTTTCTTAAAAAACTGTATCACATTAGCAACTTTCCCAAACTCTGGGACTGTGCCTGACTCTATTGATTTATTACATATGATTGACAGTGGGCCCAAGCTCCTCTTTGCATTCTTTCACAACTCTGGCAAACACTTCATCCGGCCCTGGGGATTGTTTGGTTTTAGCTTCACTATTTGTTTAATAAACTCCTCCTCCCTGGTAACTGCTAACTCGTCAACCTGTCCTCCACCCCACCCACACTTATGTAACTATTCTAGTTGGTATTCTGAACAGACATATTTTTTAAGTTCCTCTTTAGTTAATACAGATACAAAATATTTTTAAAATCTACTCATCTCCTTCAGGTCACTCTTATTAGTTTGACCTGGGACTCAGTTTTTAATGGACCATCCTTTCCATAGTCTTAGTTTCGTATAATAACGGAAAAAACCCTTTAGGATTTGTCTTTGCTTGCCTGCTATACGAACTTCATAATTTCGTCTCTGGTGGTCGGGCCTTAGCTCACAAAGGTTATCACCGAAAGACACTCGCAAAGAGGAAGAACAGTGTCCTTCAAATAGACGTTAGGTGGCGGGCAGAGGGACAGAATGAACATAAAGGGGAGTCCCTATGAAAATCTCATAGAAAACACCGACCTTACCTAACCTTGTGAGTATGTTAAAATAGCATCCTTATAGCTTCGTAATTCATTAGTACGTAACCTATTATAGTATAGGATATACAAATAACTTGTATGACGACGAAGCAAAAGATGCTTGTCTTAACATACTAACAAAGGTTAGGTAGGGTCGGCTTGTTTCTAAATGACAGATTTTCATGAAACTATTTAGGTTAAGTAAGGTCACCTATGCACATAGTTACATAGTCGATATTGACTTATTAAATTTGGAAGGACGGGTTGCTCTTTTTTTACATTTTAACTATTTGTATCGAATTTCCCTGTTCTAAAGTGAGCATCCCTCTATTGTTTAACATCGCGCTGCCCCAGCTCTCTTTTTATACCTATAGAGATTGCGTGCGAAGAATTCTCCTTGGTGATCCATTGGGTCCACATTTTAAGCTACAGCGTCTATTCAATGTGTGCTGGTATCCTTAGACGGAATTGCCTGCGTCTTTGTTGTCATTGTTCGCTTAATAAAACTACTTTTTGTAAAATGGAATCTACATCCTGCGAACAAGAATCCCCATTTACATCACCCATCGTGGGGTCATGTCGCGGAGGACTCCAAGACCGGCCCCACCCCATACCCAAGACATTACAATCAATTTGACCCAAAAAATGCGTACAGGCCTATTTAACAATATCATCTTTTCGAAAATCATGGAAGATTAACTTTAAATAATTATTCTCCTACAGGGTCTTAATTCCATTCTTATGCCAAATCTGATTTTTACTTTGTGATCACTTGTTCCCTAGCTCACTCCCCAATTTTACGATGCCATTAATTTGTGTCTCCCTGTTAGTTTACACTAATTCTAAAATATTATTTTCCGTGTTGGTTTTCCTTCATGTGTTGCGTTAAGAAAGCAATCGTCATTAATTCTAGAAAATCTTCAGCTTCACTATTTCCCGTTTTGTTCAACCAGTTAATTCCACTCAAATTAAGTCACCGACATAAATACTGTTAGATCTAGATGCCCTATATATGTCATCCCATAGATGTTTTGCATCCATTCTGTGCTAAATTTGTTGTCCTATATATAACTCCAAATATAATATTATTTGCTTTTCGTTTAAATTCATCAATAGTTTCTGTGTGTGGAACGTTTTTGATTCCCTCTTTGATGCTCCAACATTTCAATTTGTCCCTAACGTCTATGGCTTCTCCACCACCTCTTCATTCAATATTCTGTGTTAAATAGTTTAAATTCTTTTATTTGATATTCAGCTTATAGTTTTCTATTATCAACAGTCATCCACGTTTCGGTAAGTGCATAATATCTAGTTTTTCTGTGCAGACAAGAGCATTTAATGCGGTAATTTTATTTCTTAGACATCTACAGTTAGTGTAATATACCCTAAATTAATTGTTATTTTGAGGCCCCTATCTTTGTCCCTTGATCAGTTTGCCAATTCCTTTCTCCCGCAAAACACATACTTTTATTACATCCTTCATCCAAATCATTTTCCATACCTCTATCTACTAAACAGTTTAAACAACTAAACAAACACCCACTAATCCACTTCTTCCACACGAGTATTACGCAACGCAAACAACCCCACGCTCGATAGATGCACCCCAATCCCGAGCATACATTTCATTCTTCCATAACAGTGTAATCCCATTGGCTATTATGATATTGCCATTTGATTTTGCAAATATCTTGTCGCGACTGAATTGACACAAATGCCCTCGACTCCTATCATTTTTCCCACTCCCTTTCTAATGCGAAGAATGCCACATATGATCGGGAACTTCCCACACCTTGCTCCTAACTAATTCTATTGCTATTTTGAATTTCAGTATTATTAGCCTCACTTCTAACATCTCCCAACATCAATTCCCGCCCTACACTAACCATGATCCTCTATCTTTTTTATCAGTTTTTCATGTGCACTGTATCAAACTTTACTAAAGTCAAGGTACACAACACCACATCCTTATCCACTAAGCACTGCCTCAACTATTCTAGATATAAAAATAAAGCAAATTGTTAACATGAACCCATTTATAAACATGCGATCAATATAATTTATGTTGCAAAAGAAGACGATTTTTTTTGCTATTATAGATTCTAGTATCTTTCCCACAATAGATGTTATGCTAATTGGTCGATAGGTAGACGCAGTGATCTATCTCCTTTCTTAAAAACTGGTATCCCATTAGAAACTTTCCAAAACCCTGGCACTCTTCATTCAACTCTAGTTGAGTGATTAAATTTGATTGACAGTGGGTCACAAGCTCCTCTTTGCATTCTTCAGCACTCTGGCAAACAGTTCATCGTACCTGGGATTTGTTTGGTTGAAGTTTTACTATTTGTTTAAGAACATCCTCCCTTGTAAACTGCTAAACTCGTCACCTGTCCTCGTCCACGCCAAATAGACTTGTTCGTCTGCGGCATATTGTAACTTCCTCTTTAGTAATACAGATACAAAATATTTTTTAAAAATACTATTCATCTCCTCATCACTAATCTTTTATTTGACCTGACTCAGCTTTTAATGGACCTATCCTTTCCTAGTCTTA
Source organism: Procambarus virginalis (assembly GCA_020271785.1). Taxonomy (NCBI): domain Eukaryota; kingdom Metazoa; phylum Arthropoda; class Malacostraca; order Decapoda; family Cambaridae; genus Procambarus; species Procambarus virginalis. The sequence continues at coordinate 10,168 of WNGS01004014.1, forward strand.
TTCGATATAACTGAAAAAACTTTAGGAATTTGTCTTGCATGCCCTGCTAGACGAACTTCATAGTTGTTCTTTTTGCTTTCCTTATCTCTTTTTTACATTTCTAACCAGTGTACTAATTCCTGTTCTAAAGTAAATAAATCATAAACTATGTTATCAGGAAGGTATATACATACAAGTGAGGTTACATTAATGTTTCGAATTATAGATAGGCTAGTACATACAATGCCTAAAGCCCACTATTACGCAATGCGTTTCGGGCAGACCAATGCGTTCGGTAGTGCCTCCCCATTTTTTCATCCTCTTGTACCAGCTCTCTTTGTACCTATAGGTCTCAAATTCTTTTTATCCACATTTGGGTCCATTAGTAATCGATCTATTCAATTTGTGTGGTATATACGGTTCCGTGTGCTTTGTTTAGAAATTATCTTTATAATACGCTTACTATATGAGATCACCACGAAATCCACCATTTACACTCATCGTATCGCTGGGTTCACGTGTCGCTCGCTCCAAAACCGACACCCCTAATACCCAAAGATCTTTCAATCATCTATACTCCAACAGAATATTCTTGCCATTAAATCAGTTTTCGAAAATCTGCACTTTACAGAATTTTCTCTTACAGGTTTATTCCATTCTATGCAAATTCTGATTTCTTTTGATCCGGTTCCCCTAGCTCACTCCCTATTTCAGTCATTTAATGTTTGTGTTTCCCTAGTATCGTTAATCACTAAATCTAAATTTTATTATTTTCCCCATGTGTTGTTTCCTTAATGTGTTGCAGTAAGAAAGATATCGTAATTAATTCTAGAAAATCTTCTGCTTCACTTTCCCCTGTTT